>BLKM01005514.1:233946-369351 GCA_013340265.1 Coptotermes formosanus | reverse complement strand
TCTTATATGAGATACTGAAACACAAATAATATCCTCACTCAGAATATCCAGTGCCCAGTCTTATATGAGATACTGAAACACAAATAATATCCTCACTCAAAATATCCAGTCCCCAGGCTTATATGAGATACTGAAACACAAATAATATCCTCACTCAGAATATCCAGTGCCCAGTCTTATATGAGATACTGAAACACAAATAATATGAAGCAGAATTTATAGTTTTCAAGCACCAGCATACTTTACACAGATACCGGGACAGGCGTGATTAATATTGTGAGTAACAAACTGGAAACTGTGGAGACGGTGCGGTCACGATCTGTTGAAACGTAAGGCACACAGTCCCGCAGATGACAGATTATATCACAGTATTCTATTTCAGAAATCTGTAACGGGGAGAATATATGACGGAAAACTTCAAGATAAATGTGATGAAGAATAGGAAATGTACTCCGATGTGGAGCGTGATAGGATTGACGTCACTTCCGGCTGGGAGGCGGAAACAGGTGCTGCTCAGTTTAATGTGGCGTGTTGTTGAACTGTGGCTGTCTGTCAGTTCGGTGGCGACTACATCATCAATCACGTGTAAATACCGCTCACTCACAGAATTTTAATTCCCATATTTCGAAACGGGTTTCACTCAACCATCAAGGAAGTCCCATAGGGATTAAAAATGGGAGGTCGATTTCCGATAGGTATTAGAGATTTTCTTTCTACTACGCCCACGGATCAAAGGTAATAAAATTTATCAAGGGTGCAGGGTAACTAACTGATTTATATGCAAAAGATATAATTGCACAGGTCAACAAGTTTATGGAAATATACGTAATATCTGTTAAAATTAATTCTGCTGCGGGAATTCAAAACCTAGACGTAAGAATGTTTAAATCACCACACAAGTTTTTGCCACACATGACACTAAAAGCCACTTGTTACACCCTCTATTTTAATCTCAATTCCCCTTATCATTTCTGTCAACCACAATTTGAACTCGTATCTTATTGATGAATAAACGTTTATCATAATTTAAATAAATTATTTATTTCAAATTTAGGCATTAAGTAGCATGTGCATACTTGCTGAATTACAACAACAACAACAACAACAACAACAACAACAACAACAACAACAACAAAGAGACGATAAAAAAAGCTACACGTGCTACAACCGCTTGACCAAGCCTTTTGAGCAGCGTAACAGATGTAGACAAGCTGTAATGGTATTATCGGCCTCTTCTGTACTCATATCTTATCTTTCCATCTCTTTCTTTCTCCTTTCCTCACTTCCCTTCCTTTCTGTTCCTGCCCCCTCCCCATACCATACTGCCTTTTAACACGCCCTTCTTACTGTCACTTCCATTCCGTTCTCTCATCTCCCTGCCCCTTGCTCATCTGGATCTAGACTTGTCACCCGGTAGTTACCAAGTTTATGGTTTGTCAAGTGTAACACCATATATTTTAGTAGACTGGTACTAAAGTTTCGAAAAATCCTGCAGCCTCCACCTTCGATGTAGAATTACATAATGGCACCGTGTTTTTGTGCAATGTTGGTCAAACGGAGAGTCCTTTTACTGAAATACGAGGTCAGTTGCTAGTATTATATAGCATCGTTAGTGGATGAGTGAAATATGAGTATGAAATTCTGGTGGAATGACGCTGATTGAGATAAACCGATATGCTGGGAGAGAAACTTGTCACAATGACAATTTTTCACCACAAATCCCACACGGACAGGTCTAGAATCAAACACGCGTCTTCGCGGTGAAATGTCAGTGACTAATCGCCTGAGCCACGGCACGGCTGCGTATTAATGTAAGCGACATTCTACCAAATTACACGGTGCCACGCATAAGAACACCGGATTTTGTAGGTTCTTACAAAAATATGTAAATCCCTGCAAGATTTCCTGGGGTCCAACCGAAATCTGACCTCGTTCCTCAGCCGAGGAGAGCTCCTTTTCTGAAGATAACAATGTTCTACCTACAGACGCAGAGACGCAGACGCCAGTTTTTTTAAATACAATTTTTATTACTAGTCTGAGCCATGTGGAACGCCTAGCATATGCGGCAACTTCTCCGGCACATCTCTGTGGCAGGATAGTTTATAGCGACAGGCGTTAGCGCTGTTCTAGCCGGTAACAAGATCTTGCAAGAACCTCACTAATTCAGGGCCAAGTTTCCAGAGCAATGTCACGTCGTGAGAGTGATAGCTTATTTGATAACGATGCTGTATCAGCTGCAAACACTAAATAATGTCGAAACAAAACACGGAAACATCTTTAACTGCTAAATCCCGTTGCGTTAGAAGAAGAAATTTTCACTCACGGTAAAATAATTAGTAAATCATCGCTAAAATAATTCATTATAAATGTTCTATCGCTACCTGTGTCGGCTAATATTAGTCAGTTATGTTCAGGCACTCCATTTATACGTGTAAAACAATACACGATTTGGAGTCCCAAATTTGCACCAGTGATGGCCTGTGGGGTCCAACAGTTTTACAATAAAGTTATGTAAGACAGTAAAATGCCCTTCTATGTAAAACGTAAATCTAAAATACTGCTATGAACATTAGCACATTAAGTAGTCTGCCGTAGTTTAACAATATGTATTTTTCTCCCCATGGCGCAACATCCCCTATTGGGCCAGGGCCTCCTCTTTCTCGAGCTTTCGCGATCATACTCAGACACACCCCACTCTGACTCCTCTGGACGAGTGATCAGTCCGAAGCAGAGACCTCTCCTTGACAACACCCAACACTCAAAAGAGGCAAAGAACCATGCCCGTGGCAGGATTCGAACCCGCAATCCCAGCAAGCGAGCGGTCGCAGACCCACGCATTAGACTGCGCGGTCACTGGGATCGGCTTAGTTATGCATATTGTGGGTGTTATCCTCTAGATTAATACTTAATATTACACCCTTTTACTTAGCCAAAACTTGGAGCATAAAAACACCGATAACACATAATTGCTATGTAGCTCTTTAGTTATTTGACAGTGATTAAAGCAAAACAACTCCCGGCTTTATTCTATAACAGTGCTTTACGGCCACGCGGATCTTGTAGACAAAACTTCCATGAAATCTGATAGCCGTGTCCTTTGCTTCAAATACGGAAGCAAACAGAAAAGTAATCTACACGATCTCGCAACGCGATGACAGCAAACCAATTTCAAGAATCTTGTTTTCTTTTCACTCGATTCCACTTATGTTGTCGATATAACGGGGCACAAAACTCGTGTAGAGGTTTTGTATTTCACAGCCCTGAAAGACACTTCAGAAATGTAATGCCGTTAGAGAACGTCCAACTGGCATAAACATTCTTTCCTTTTCCAGGTTAAAAATAAATTCCAATTAAACAATTAAAATGATTACATTTTCTGTAACACATTTATATTTACGACTAAAATGACGTGTTAAAACTAGAATAAGAATTCAACACAACACTGACACAGGACAGACACCTTTTCTTAAAGAAACATACTACGTTGCTTTCACCGTGCATTTTTATTGAATTATTCATTAAAAAGTACCAAGAATAAGGCACCAATTTAATCTATGTGACCAAAAGCCCTTAGCCGGCCATCTTCAATCCGACATATTTCGATGCCATATATATCACCATCATCAGGCGCAGAGAGAGAGAGAGAGAGAGAGAGTTCACACTGAAAGCTAGGACACCACTGGTGAGTTACAATCCTGGCTATGCACATATCGTCACAGCCACTCCATAGCAACTGATATCCATATGGCACGACGGACCATATGTGTGTAACAAGGGCTGTATCTCACCGGTGGCATCCCAGCTTTCAGTGTCAAATCTCTCTCTGATGATGGTGGTATATATGTCACCGAAACATGTCGGAGTGAATGTGGCCCTCTAAGGACTTTGGGTCACATATATTAAATTGGTGCTTTATTGTTGGTACTTTTTGATGAATAAACATATTGAAGTTATCAAAGCGGTGTAACTGACGATTCTGATCCCCTGAGGTGTGACGTTTTATAGCCGGCGAAGTGATTGCCGACGTTTCGAAGAAACCCTCTTGACATTTGATCGAATTCCTTCAAACCTAAAAATGAAGGTAGCATGATTCCCCGAGACGTCGATGGCAACCTACAACACTATACATAATTTGAAGCAATCACGGCGACTAAATTCAGTAAAACATCCCACAAAGGAAAACCACACAGTTGCTGAAGTCCGCCAAGGACGTATTAGAACTTAAGGTCCCAGGCGTATATGGGATTCCATGTGAGTGCGTAAAAGTGTATGTAGGACTGAGTGGAAGGAATGTCGTGGCAAGGTGCAAAGAACACCAGAGATAAATGTCTGCATCAACCCGAGAAATCAGCAGTGGCAGAACATAGCATCAGCACGGGTCATTGCATCGATTTCAGTGGCACCTCAATATTAGATAGAACATCAGGACAGGCGGACCGCCTTGCAAAGGGAGCAATTTAAATATACCTGAACAAGAATAATTATAACTGAGACGGCGGCTTGTTGTTGAGCCAGGCCTGGTCACCTATAGCCAACACGTTAATGAACGTAAAAGCAGGACCGAGCAGAGGAGGTACTTGACTCCACACATCAACCCTCTTGTATCGCCAGCAGCTATAACGGGCAGGTATGTTACAACGTGAGCGGACTTCGGAGGGCCCAGTTCCCCGATGACGTTGGTTTACTCGCCATACAACCACCTGACGCGGCTGCTAGCCCGAGAATATTTTATTGAACACGACACAATTTCAGAACCCAGATTCTACAGCGTGAAGACAAGGACTGGTAAAGATGAAATACCAAAATTTTCCGCACTCACCCACAACGGGCCTGGGGCCTACCCAGCCTGCTATACAATGGGTACTGGGTCATGGTCATTCTCGGGAGTAAAGCGGCCGAGGCGTGGCGTTAACTACTACCCCAGCTAATGCCGAGGTTAAAGGAAGAGTAGAGCTGTACAACTGCTACCCTCTGTGTCTTCGTGGCACATTAGACGGTGAATTTTACCTTTTACCAAAAGTTTAAGCCATCTGGGATGTTTAGCTGTTTTGACAGGTGACACTGCCTAAGGTCCCAGAGGATTTTAATCTTCAGCAGCACGGGTGTGAAGGTCTGGAATCTCTCAGGAATGTACTAGTAAAATATTAATTAGAACTTCAGTGGAGAAATGACAAGCTCCATCCCTAGACATCGTCGGCACAGACATCCCTTCCACCGATAAAAAATGAGCATTACGAACCTTGCAAGACACTTTTAATTCACACTTTCAGTGAGTACACAAAATGTGGACTCAAAATTTCAAGAAAAACATTTGATACAAGACAGAAGGAACGGAGATAAGTTACAGAGGCGTCTATTGATATCATCCTCTGGTCTAATTCATAACAACAACCACACTCTATTTATATTTTACTAATTACGTTATACATAGATAATATAGAACAGAGCTACAGCAACCGAATGTCCTTCAAGATCATTACGTTCATTCTAAATTTCATGGAAATCGGTTCAGTGTTTCAAAAGTGACGTTGGGTGACAAGCAGATACATGCATGATGATTACGTAAGAAACGGGTTCCCTTTTAGGAATCAATGCAGACTGTATAAGTCTCGATCAACAAGGTGTACGTCAAAGTTTCCCTGTAACCCAGAAAAGGCTTCTATTGAAAAAGGTAAAGGAACTCTCTCCTACAGGACATTATCAGACGATTAGTACGAACTGGCAGCCCGGGTGCTTGGAGACACGGAGAGGATACACTTTAATTATTCAAAATTCAAGGTGAGCCTGCTGGCGCTGTGAGGTCGTGCTCCCTGAAGCAGAATATGAACATGAGAAACGCCACTCTGCCTTATTGGATGCGACCCAGTGTACAGCTGACGCCTGCCGCAAACACTACTCAGCCTGCCTAATCTCACCTCAATGTCAACGAGACAGTTTTGCAACAAAAACGGAACCTTACATCACTGTTAGATGCACTGTTGTTTTCAGTACATTGACGTTTTAGAACTTTACTCGTGATTTTATTCTAAGGAGCAGTGTAAGTAAACATATACATAACCCAAATAAATAAATTCAGAATTTACTGTGAAAATTTCTTTTTGAGATTTAAGGCTCTCGCGGCTGCGAGTACGAAGACTGCTGTCTGATGGCATGTAACACCCTGTAGTCTGGTAGAAATTTATTGGCGATTCGGAAAAAATACTGCCTCAGTCTTCAAGGTAGAGATACTGTAAAACAGCTAAAGAGGCAAGATCCGAAAGAAATAAAAACGGATAATTATTAAATACTTATAAGAGTAATAAGGGAAACAAAGGCAATGTATGTGATACAGAGGCTGAGTTATACATATTTCATACACCATAAATAAAAAAAACACAAGCATAAACTGAGTACTCAGTTCAGCTATCAGGAATTTTATGCAACTGCACCAAGTGTTGGGCCGTCACTGAATATAATGAGATTAACTATGGATAAAGAGAGACATAATATCCAAGCAATGAGCAGTGACAAATTTGGATGAACGGAAGACAAGCAGATGTATTGCATCGCGCACTACAATAGGCATGCTGCTTAAACACATAACAACCGTTCACATAGTGTACGTGTCACATCCCGCATTATATTAGACCTACTGCTTAAACACACGGACAAAACTTCATATAGTTTATGTGTTGCATCGCGCTATAAAATAGGCATGCTGCTTAAACACATCAAAACAGTTCACATAGTTTATGTGTCACATGCAGTACTATATTAGACCTGCTGCCCACACACTTGAACTACAGCTAAAAAAGCAATATCAGTACTGAGATTTTCCAACCGTCTGTAGGCCTATCATCGGCACGTGACGCTTTCCATTTGCTAATTTCCTGCTACCTCGATAGTAGTTCTTTATATCGTAGTCCTCACCTCTTCTACCTGTTCACAGCAGGTGTCGAGGCTGTTTACTTTCACTTGATCACAGACACACACCACATTCGGCAGGACTCCTCTGGACGAGGGATCGGCCCGTCGCACAGACCTCTACCTGACAACACAAACGCTCACAAGAGACAAACATCCATGCCCCCTGTGGGATTCGAACCCACGATCCCAGCAGGCGCTGGGCCGCATACCTACGCCTTAGACCGCACGGCGACTGCGATCGGCATAATTATTTACATCTGTTACGTAATTCCGAGTCCATATTTTTATCCGCAACATTCTGTAATTCTTATCATGATGTCAACCTGTTACATTATTTTATTATACAAGCCACTCCAATTTTTATTTACTCATTCCCACAATTTAAATACTACTTTACACGAAGACCTACACAAATTCCTATTTGCATGACCTTTCGCATCCATGTTTCCTGCATGGACTTTGGTCCATATGCAAAACAGGAAAATAAAGCAAACCTCCGCACCATTTCATTTCTGTGCCACAAAAGTGGAAATTTGATACTCCAGTGACCGAGTGCATATGTGCGCCCTAATAACAGCTCTACAATCGAGGGTCTTTCAACCTCAATATTGATTTTGTTCAGCTACTGGGATTTGTAAAGAAGCAAAGGCTACAAGAGCTCCGCTGTGCATATATATATATATATATATATATATATATATATATATATATATAAACTCTATCTCGTTAAACTTAGCATATCCTACATGCGAGCGTTCAGCTTCATGGTTCAACTGCTACAAGCCTGGAAGAGTCTTTCACACCCCACATATAAGAATCTGAATGCACAACTGAACTGCACTCCAGCCGCACACTTGAGCCGCATTCTAGTCTGTGGCGGAAAGAAATGTCATAAAATATAGACACAGCATAAAACTCCTGACCTGTTCCTTCAATTACCTTGAAAATCGGAAGACTTGTCCTACAAAGAAAATGCTTTGAGGAAAGCAGTGCTACGGTTTTGTATGATTTAAAGCTTCTGTCGAGGTGTAAATGAGATCCTTGCTGTTCTGTGATATTACGCGGCGTTGATAGGTTGTCAATTAAGTTTCGGTATATTCTATGGGTCCCACCTTCAAGAATCAAGCAGACTGTTGACCCCTGAAGACGGACCGGTAGGTTATCTCGAAACGTCGGTAACTAACTGCCTGTCAAAGCTGAGTAATGTCCCATAACAGCGAAAATCTGCTTCCTTTTTCGTCTAACGCTTTCTTCCAAACATTTTCTACTTCGCTGGATATTTTACGAATTGTGTCCCAGCTTGATGCAGAAAGGAGCGTGTCTTCATGCACAATGTCCGTTATCCTATTCCTTTTTTTAAAATCATTTTGGAAAGCGTCGATATATTACAACAAAACAAATTTCATAAATATCCATGCAGTTTTCTAAAGTTCTTACATGCAAAAACAGGCTGGCGAAGCTGAACGACCAGCAATTTCAAAGTTTTGTTACCAACACGCAACATGTAATACCTCACACATTCAGCCTATACAGCCAGGACCTGACGCAAATTGGCAGAATGGAAGAAAGAAAAGTGTATTTACCCCCATATAACATAAAAGGCCCCCACAGAAAAGTTTATACTAGCCTAACTTTGTGCAATTACATCAAGACACTATTATTATAAGAACTCATTATAGACGCCAAATGACATGTCTACTATATGCACAGTTTCTTAATTAACCCTTTAAAGACGAAGCGTATCTGTTTTATATAAGGACTCAGTGCGTACCGCGCTGTAAACACTCTCCACTTCGATTATAAAAAGCAGTCTCTTAATGTTTTATAAGGCAAAAGTTGCTGTTTGTTTTGAGATCCGTACAAAACACACAAACGCAATGTGGGCACCACGTAGAATTTTTTAATGTTAAACCTGGTCGTATGTAAAGTTACCGCTAGGCTTTAAAAGGTTAAAGCATGTTTTCTTTGAATATAATTATATTCCCTGTAGGGATGATTAGGCTGTCTGCCTGGTGCCTAGCGACTCCTCCAAGCAATGGGAGGACGTCTACGACAGCATCAACTCGAATCTGAGGCTTCCTCAGCAGTCGTCGCACGGAAACCTTCCACCGCCGTTGGCAGCATCAAGAGAAAATGTGATTAAATCCTTTATGAATAGAGAGAGGCGTCCATCTTCCTACACTGTAGCAAATATATACATGGAAATGTACACCACTTTAAATATAATTTCGAGTTTTACGTGATTAAATTCCAGAAGAGGCAGTATTTACATTAATAACACACGCATATGTGTATGAACGTACATGAATATGAAAAATAAACACAGAACTTAATGTTGTAATGTTTTCAAATATTACTGTAAATAGACAGGGCTTATGACGAAGAGTTTAAAATCCAAAGTCTTCAGCAACAAACTGCTCAGATTTCAGTATTAACACTGACGTGTGTGAGTTCTGTACTTAATAAAACATCTTCCTGGACATTCAGAAAATTTGATTACGTTTTGCCATACGGCTATACAGAGTGTCCTAGTCTTTACCTCTTCTACCTACTCACCATACATGTCGAGGTTATTTATTTTCGCTTGATCACACTCAGACACACCACAGTCGGTAGGACTCCTCTGGACGAGGGATCGGCCCGTAATAGGGACTTCTACCTGACAACACAAACACTCACCAGAGACAGACTTCATGCTCCCGGTGGGATTCGAACCCACGATCCCAGCAAGGGCTCGACCGCAGACCTACGCCTTAGACCGCGCGGCCACTGGGATCGGCGCTATACAGGGTAAACATACACAATTCAGTGAGAGAATGGAGTCATCTATGGAGTACTGCTAAAATTGTAAAAACGTATGGAGCTATCGGACGAACGGAATTAATGCAGTCTCCAAATCAGGTTTCCTGTTCTCACAAATAACACCTAACAAAAAATATTCGTTCATAAATGAAAAAATAATTGGATATGTATATTCAAAGCATCAGCATAAAAGGAATTCCATGTACATAATTGGTACAATTTTATTCAGAATAACCGGGGATACCGTGACAATATCCTGCAGAGATAACTCCATTTTAGGTGTTCTTCACGAAGCAGAAAAAAAATGTTTTATGTGGAGACCATATCGGTCTCTCTGTCCATCTGCGACCTACTTTCAGCAGCTGAATATTTTGTGAACTTTCATAAAATGCATTATTTTTGTTATTTACAAACAGCTATCGAGCAAGCGTAATTATAGCGAAAAATCGCCGCAGTGATGACAATTCCTAACGTACAGCTATAAATGAATGTCTGCCAGTACTTTCCACATTCACTGACCGATTTAAATAAATTTCAGCACAAGGCATCTCCTTGTAATTGCGTTAGTAAATGCGAATTTTCGTGAAAAGCGGCGTAGTGAGAACAGTATGTTTCTTTCGAATTTAGACCGAATTTGGCACAGCATACATACACAGGATACACACACACACAGGATAAAAGTTTATTTGTGACTGTGAATTTCACGAAAATCGGGACAATAGAAGCCAAACTTTACTCAAAGACGTAACTAAATCCGCATTTATGTTTTCAATATTTATTTTTCGATTTGGGAAAAATTCGATACAACAGACTCCCACATTATGCTTCGGAACAGCTGTGAGACCTGCGACAGTGGCCTGGGGTAGACCGTAGGCTTCGTGAGTGAGTAAACAGAATTGCAGTTACTCGTGTAACGCGAAGGCTTGAGACGTTTTAAAGTAAAGAACAACTTAACTAATTCAATTCACTCCCGTCAGAGTGTGCGGCTTTTGCACTCTTCTTTACTCCTGAATTATTATTCAGGTGATCAAATCAAGAAGAATAAGATGGGCGGGGCATGTGGCACGTAAGAGAGACGGGAGAGGTGCATACAGGAGTTTGGTGGGGAAACCTGAGGGAAAGAGCCCACTTCGAAGAACTAGGCGTAGATTGGAGCATAATATTAAAATGCATCTTCAAGAAGTGAGATGGGAAGGCATGGACTGGATTGATCTGACTCAGGATAGCGACAGGTGACAGGCGCTTTTGAATGCGGTGATGAACATTCATGTTCCATAAAATGCGGGGAATTTATTCACTAGCTGAAGACCTGTCAGCTTCTTAGGAATGATTCTGCTCCGTGTAGTTAGTTAGTTAGTTAGTTAGTTACTTAGTTAGTTTCTTTAATATTGCATTAACCTAAACGAATGAGGCACAATCTACATACGCCAGGAAGGTGACACTGCGAAGTCTCAGTAGAGGTGCACTTACGTTGTTGCTGCAAGATATTTACTAACACGTCAATCAACTACAGCAGAAACATAAACCCTTACACTCTCCATAGCGCAGAAACAAGACGACAGCTTCTTCAATATCGTGCGAAACAAGCCCGTATCTCAAGCATCTCTCTTGCTAGTTCAGTCTAAATCGCATTACACAGTGCATTGCAGATTCATCTCAACCTTAGAGAAGTCCTCTTGTAAGTCAAATCCTTAAAGATTTTGACGCAATTCCTTTCTATCGCATACAAACTGCATAACAGCCCCACCATATCTACTTGATTACAAGATTTTAAATTCCAAAGCGTCACGCTGTGTAATTTATACCGTTCCTGTTTTCATTTATCTACACAAGGTCTGAGTTTTCTCCTTCAGCATTGTTTAGAAAAATTTTCCACTCACCCTCTTTCTTCGAGATAACAGCCTTTTGTTTCCCGGTAATTAGAATCTTAAAAATGTAATTATTTTAAGTAGGGCTAAACAAATTCACTGCCGCTTTATATACAACTAATTAACTGCACGGAGCGAAGTCCTTCTTGAAAAGCTAACATTTCCTCATCCAGTCAAGAAACTTCCCGCATTTTGTAAGATTCGAAATTTATGTAAGAACGGGAAGTTTATTACCATAATGAGAATTAGGGTTAGAGGGAAACAAAGAAAGATATATCAAGACATGAGAATTAGGGTTAGAGGGAAACAAAGAAAGATATATCAAGACAAATTTAGAATTGTTCGTACCGTGTACATAGGTTTTCACATATATTATCAGTCGCAAATCGTACACAACACTAACTCACAATGCACCAAGTTTCACAGAACTCCCGACATGTTTCGGTGGGACTTCACACCATATTCAGGGGAATATACAGAACACGTAAAACACTTAAGATAACACTAGCCTGGTTATTTAAAAGTTCGTTAAAAGCAATGTTGTCCCGATGACGCACTGTTGAATTCACACCACCTTCTGGGGAACATATAAACACTTAAAAACACTTGAGATAACACTGGCTTGGATGTTCAAAAATTCACTAAAAACACTGCTGTACAGATGACTGATGCATCGGGACAACAATATTTGACGTGTTCTATATATCCCCCTGAAAATGGTGCGAATTCACACCGAAACATGTCGCGAGTTTTGTGAAACTTCACGTACTGTGATTTCGTGTTGTGTACGAGTTGGTCGTGATAATATATATGTCAAAGCAAATTTATGTTCTAGATCTAAACCTGGGTCTTCCACAATAAAAGGCACGTGTACTAATTATTGCCCTGCACCCTTGCGTCCAATAACTTCTTTAGGAAAGTCCATTAGTACAAAAACCTCCAGAAGAACACGTTGGTTGTCTTACCATTACAATGCAACGCATGGCTAATTGAAGGTTCAACTACCAACTCACACTAAACACACTGCATAGTACGAAATAATAACACCAACTAATGCACCAATATATATATATTATTATTCTTAAAAGTCTCCTACATGTTTCGACCCTGTGGGTCATCTTCTGGGAGAATAATGTTGACACACTATGGTTGCGTTTATATAGTTAAGTGCGAAGTGAAACTTTTGAGAATAATATTATGTATCTATTTTGGTGCATTAGTTGGTGTTATTATTTTGTATAATACAGTGCACGGACATGGAAGACATTAAAAACTGCATAGTCATTATAGACGAACAAACTCTTACAGCTGTTTAGTTAATTAAGTACTGTTTATTTTGATAATCCTAGCAAAAGCCTTAATTCGCTGTGTGGGCAAAACGCATAGTTTTTTTTTATCCGAAAGCTGGCGGTTCATGACGTAAACAGTGAAATATCTTACAGGAAGTTCTTAAGTTTCCTTGTATTAACCGCAACACTCTCAGCCTTACTGAAAGAAAACGCTAAAACTTTGTAACGAACGTTATGAGCATCTGCCGCTAACGAGATCCGAGATCCGTTACCGCCTGATTGCGAAGTTTGTTGAAAGAACTCCGAAGCTTAGAAACTTGTTAACAAGACAAGATGATGCAAGAGCGGAAGATTTATCCCTTAAAAAAGGCAGCGAAAAATTATAACATTAAGCAACCTCTCCACCTATTTAATTGAAAGACAAAGTAATACACTAAAGCATATTTCCTTAGGATTATGTGACATTAGAATAATTCTTACAAGTAAAGTAGTTTCAATAACATTGTAGTTTTTGGGAAAACCGAAGAGAAACCGATTAACATTACGGTGTTCTTGGGGGGTGACGCTGTATAATTTGGTTAAAAGGCACCAACATTAATGAGGAACTGCTGCTGTCTCAATATTTACAGTGCATTCATACCCTGAAAAAGGAGGCAGCAGATTCCCCGAAACATCGCAGATAATTTAGTAGGATGGATATTTGGCTGAACGCGCGATCTCCTATTTAACAGCTAACATAATGCTGCACTGTACTTACTGTTCTTAAATACATCATTATTAGTCCTAGTGTGGCTCACGCATGTCTGGAACCGGTAAGGTTAATATCTTAACAAATGCTGTTGTGCCGACAGCGCTCTATACCTTATTTCCCGCCTTATAAGACGCTGCAAGTGATAAAACGCACCCTACAATTAGCAAGGCATTTTTGCGGATCTAGTAACCTACTTTTAAACAATTTATCATCCGGCGTTAAAACGAAGGGTGAAATTTCTGAAACCTCTCAGGGAAAAAGATGAGTCTTATGACACACGAAACATGACGTATTTAAAACTTTAAGTTAATGAAATCGTGCATACTCCCGCAATGTGAATACAGCACACCGGCCAACACGACACACTTTACACGCACCATCTGAACGAGATCTCTTCGGATCAAATAGATCGAGACAGATGTTTGTATGCGTACTGCAGACACAATATAAACAACTGCGAACTTACACCTCGAATGGCTCACTTTTAATACCACAACATTGTAATTTTACGCTTATTAACTTCGTGTATCTTAGAAATTTAATATTTTAATAATGCCAATCGCAGTGGCCGTGCGGTCTAAGGCGTAGGTCTGCGGCCGAGCGCTTGCTGGGATCGCGGGTTGGAATCCTACCGGGGGCATGGGTGTTTGTCTCTTGTACAGTGTTTGTGTTGTCAGGTTGAGGTCTCTGCGACAGGCCGATCCCCCGTCCAGAGGAGTCTTACCGAATGCGGTGTGTTTGAGTGTGATCAAGTGAAAATAAAATCCCTCTACACCTACTGTGAACAAGTATATAGAAGAGGGAAGGACGACAGATATTTTAATAATACCAATAATGGTCATACAATACCTAGATCAGCGTGTTGGGCTTGTACTGCTTTGTTCTAAATAACTCCCTGATGATGGCACTGCGGTGCCGAATCGTGTAGGAGTTTAATATTTGTCTTAATTATACTTTTTTAAGTGTATACATTGACTGACGTATCAAAGATTAACGGTATATGTACTTCCCAAACGTAGCTACCTATCTACTTCACTGCAAGGCGTCACATCGCGAAAAAAAGTCACTTCCATATTCCTCTCCTTCAGAAATTCAAATTTCGTACAAAACACAGATCATCTGAAAATATGACCCATAACGTGATGTTACGTACAGCCACGTTATATGGTTTTAAGAACTGAACCAATTACGCAGAGCAGGTTCCCTTTGAGAAGACATGATTTGCTCATCTAACCAAGAAATCCCCTTCTTTATATAAGCCAACGATTCATTACTGTGTAAAAAGCGCGGGTCATCTAACCTGCGCCGCTGTGTATCCTAAGCTGCTGAGAGCGTCATTAAATAAACTACAGATAAAAGCGCTAATCATCTTGCCGAGCAAGTGCTCCTTCTGGTTTGTATTAGGGAAACTACGTTTTGAAACTGAGCGGTGATACCTACTGCCATAAAGTGTCCGTTGTTTTCCTTAGTCGCTCCACGTAAACGCCTCTATCTTACTTCAAAGTAAGCCACGACCACTTCCTAGCCCTCTCCTTCAAATTCATTCTTCAGCGCTCATCACAGAGTTGTTTAGTCTGAGACAGGGGTGCACAAAATATTTTGTGGGGCTCTCAGTATAAAATTTGCTTTGCGTCACCAATCTGGCGCATAGAATTTTGAAGTTGTTCCCAGAATTTGAAGAAAATTTGTGCACCCCTGGCCTGAGTTACTGCTAGCGTTGTCACTGTGAAATCCCCGGTGGCATGAGATGTGTGCAGTACAGGATAAAGGGAATCCTATGAGCTTAATACGTGAGAATGACTGACTGAGTGGCCGGGGCATATGGCAATAATTGTATCCATCACTGTCATACAAGGAAATTAAATGCGGACGGGCTATTGCTTTGGAGAGACACGGCTGTCGTGTTGGAGAGTGCGCGCTATACACAGGCACGCACTGGAGGTGTAAGACCGGACTGTAACGGATTTCCGATATTACGCCTTGAAACCGAAGGTGGTCTAAACAATACAGTGCAACGGTGCGAGATCTACAGGCCGCTCAGGCAAACGAGCCGGAACATGTGGTTCAGCGATTGGCGGGAATCTCCAGACCACAACACGGCATAATCAGATCAGTTCCTACCTCACAGAAAACATATTGAATATGCATCCAAAAATTTCGCAGAAAATTCTCAGACGAGTGAACAGCATAAAAAATTTAGCTCCTGAGACATTCGTTCTTATGCAGTTTTACGCAGCATAGATTGCCAGTTTGTTACGGACGTTTCGGGACAACCTAACATTCCCATTTTCAAGGTTCAAGCAGTCTTCTAGGTTGCCCCGAAATATCGGTGACAAACTACATATATACGCTGCGTAATATTCCAGAAGAGCGAAAATCTCATTTACACTGCGGCGGAAGCCTGAAGCCATGCAATTCACTTCCTACCTCATAGAAAACATACTCTACATCAACCACAAACATTTGTGTTATTTATGGACGCCGTACATTTATGATCTCATATAGCTTTGGTGACAAACAAATGAGCATGGAACACTCGTAAATTGGCATTGGCAGGGAGAAACCGAAGTACTAGGAGAAATAGCTCTCCCAACACCATTTTGTCCACCAGAAATTCTAAATGGACAGGCCTGGGTTCAAATAAGGGCCCTCATCAATGTTCCCTCTAAGTTGCGCGCGTGTGCGGCCGCGCAGTAACTGAAAAGCCCAAGCGCAAACTGAATTGCTACGGCGCAGCTCAAAGTTTTCAATTTTCGTTCAAAATTTTATCATGTATATTACAAAAAAACTTTTTAAAGTGCCGCGCAGTCGTCAGATACTGTGAAATTTTTCTGCCCAGAGCAGTAACAGACCCGCGCGGCTGTAAACAAGTTAGACGGAACGTTGCCCTTCATAATGAGAGGTCTGCTGCTACAGTCTGAGCCATGGCACGGTCTCTGTTACATGCATAAGACGCTTTAAGCTGTGTAGGTAAATGGCCAGTGTCTTTCTGGAAAAAATAAAGTAAAATAAAATAAAATTAGATGAAATAAAATCTGTACACGTACATTGCGTGGAAAAGGCAGACTGTTTTGATGTCAGAACAGGTAACGTGAATGTATAGCAGCCGTTGTGCTTTCAAAGATTAACACAGAATTCGCAGTTTGGATTTATATTTTAAATTCTCTGTTGTGTCAAATACTGTTGGTTCTTACTCAGGATACGGAATCGTGGCGAGACCGTGTAACGCAGCAATGCAGGCGTTCTTTAGAATGATTAAACTTCGTACTTTTGAGAGGCAGTTACTTCCATGACGTCTGTGGTGGGATTTTTCGCAATTACAATGATTATGTTACGCTACTGCGACATGAACCTGCCATATATTGTACAAAAATTCGATTTTTTACTCTCAAGTATTTTAAATTTGCCACATTTTCAAAATTTATTAGCTATCTTCATGAAGAATACTATCGTATAGAATGTGACGTCATGTAGCCTGGCATACGTTAATGCAGGTTTCGGATAAGCGTTCTCCTTCCATATTCAGGGTAAAAGAGTAAAAGAAAATCTACTTCCATATCACTATAATGAAGGCACAATGTTCTGAAACACTGGTAAAATTCTATCAAACTACACGGTATCATATGCCGGGAAAAGTATTCTTTATAGTAACCGTCTTGAGTAGGGGAACTTGGAGGGGGGGGGCTCCTTTCTGGGGACTTTGAAAGATATGCAAAGAGGGTTTGGAAATGGAACATCTTTCTTTATGTAGGGGCTCCATAAGGGGAACCTGGAGGGGGGGGGGGCTTTACTGTGGACTCTCAGAAACATGTCAGGGAAGGCTTTGGAAGGGGAGCATCTCTCTCTTGTGGAGGCCCTGTGAGGGGAGCCTGGCGACAGCGCCCCCATACTGAGGACATGGAGAGATGTGTATCAGAAGGCTCTGGAAACGGGGCGTTTCTTTTTGCAGGGGCCCCATGAAGGGAACCTAAAGGTATGAAGCAAGGGAGGGCTCGGCCAATACGGTTATTGGGCCGGAACCCGTCCTGGATATATTTTTCTGCTATGGGAAACTTAAGAGTGTTAGTGGCCTTATATTGGGCCTCAGCATTCTAAGAAAGCATCTGTATTTTAGGGGGCACAGAAGCCTGTTAAAAAGGCCTATGTGCATAGGGCCTTTAAGGGCTCGAACCCATTCTATTCTATTCTATTCTATTCTATTCTATTCTATTCTATTCTATTCTAACCTCCTACAGTACACCAAATTATTTGGCTACTTTTATGTCACGATTTGCCCCTACACCCTCGAACCATGAGTATGTACGTAGTTTTCTCCGTGTATGCATCCAGACAAACCTCCGTACTTCTGCATCCGTGTTATTCCATGGCTTTCCATGTTATACATACTGTATGGAACGCCTATGCTGATCGCCATAGTTATTGTCCATAGTATTGAGTGAGCAGTACTATGTAAATTTACTCCATAGAAAATTCAACAACAGTCACTTTATGAACGCGATAAATTTAAGTAAAAATATATAAATGATTACAACAAAATTTGTACTATGAAACATGGTAGGTTTCAGCCAGCTATTGCTATGAATTATTATGTAACACAGGTTACAAAAGAGGAGTTATTAGTCCGAAAGCGAAGTTAATTAACAACAAAGCTTTATGCAGTTCATTACAGGAGTTACTGGAAGGTAACAGAGGGCCTGGCCCAATTCGCTGGTAAAATACTGCCCCCTCGGGGCTCGCACACACTCCGCACTAACAGCAGGCCCTACACGAATATCGAAACATGTGCAATGAAAATAAAATCTTTTTGAAAGTGAGTGGGCATTCATGTCTTATATTCGAGAGACAGCCTGCCAACATTGTCTGTTGCTGACAGCTTATAGTGAAAGGTGTTTGTTACATTAACTCACTCAAACGCCGGGATATCCTCTTAAAATTAGAATATGGCTGTTTTCTTCAAGGTATCTTCGGTTAAAAATTCATCCCACATTAGTTTTAATGTGGGCCATCCCGTTCTGCATTGATAATGGAGTAACGGGAACTCAAAAATCCGTACAGCACATCAATTTTCAAAGTATATTCAAATATTAAAAGATACTCACTACATTTTTCGTTACGTATTGTGCCATCTGTGACTATTAATGAACCATTTCATGTACTCGATATATGAGATACTCTAATAGCGAACTGTATAAAATGGTTCTTTAATAGTCACACCTGAAGATCGCACAATAGTGCCGAAACGTGTAGTTTGTATCTTTTTAATATTTGAGTATACTTTGAAAATGTTATGTTGTGCCGTACGGCTTTTTGAAGCTCCTATGACTCTATCACCCAACATTCTGCCATCACACGCTGCCTGTTCTGAGGTAAGGACACAGTCGTTACACAAACGATTGTTGAATAAATTAATTGAATTATTATAAATAAATAAAAAACATTACGCTAATCATAAACTACAATACTTCCCTTATTGGGTCTTTCCGACTCCTAATTCTGAGCCAAAACACTGATGGACCGACGAGACGTAAAGTAGCAGGACACAGAATGAAATTATTTGTTGAGAAGCTCCATAATATGGACTTACAAATAAATATTAATAGGTGATAAAACCAAGGAAGAACGGGCACAGCAGGTGGCAAGAATGAGGTAATCAGAAGTGACCAACATTTTCTTCTGGGACCCTTAGAGAAGAGACGGCTTGCAGTCCCAGGCGCAGACGGGCCAGTAATGTTGAAATGGGTATTGGAAACATAAGTTGTGAAATTGCAAGAAAGATAAAAGCAAATACTTTTTGAATTTGATTGTAAAATAATGTCCGTATAGCACAGCACTATACAGACAATATTTCACCATTAAATTGAGAGTGAATGCACAAAGGAATGGCCTTCGTTAAAAAATTCAAGTACATTCCTTTAACGGATGGAAAAGGTGGTGATTTACTAACACAGACACATATGTTTACTATTAATCTATGGCCAAGGGTGTCGAGTGGCACTCACTTCACATTAAAATGTCTGCGTGTGTTAATATTTCGAGAATTTCGATGGCAGTTAAGATAGCATGCCATACTTCGGGTTATAAATAATACTGCATTTACAGCTTATAGGCTATACTTCACCAAACTTTAAATAAAAAATATATTTGAGGTTTCTCTGGCTGGTTGCCTTCTCAGAAGATCACCACTGGATCTCAGATTAAAAGTTGGTACAACTACACCATGCGTTAACACCAGATGTACGCCGTTTCAAATCCGACACTCAAACGCGGCCACCAGCTGCCATAAACCGCAGGTTCAACTTCTGTAAACGTTTCTTGCTATTTATAGTTGATACGTAACTCCAGGCCATGACCGCAGCAAGGATATAACAACTTCCGGTGCAACCAGAGCTTCCTTATTCCCGTGGCGACCCCGCTGGAACTAGAGAGACGACAGGCAGGGTCGACAGTTCAGAGTAACAAACTTGCTAACTCAGAGATTCGTCTGCACTTCTTTGTTTATTCCTTGCCTTCTTTTTATGTGTATTCAATACATGTCTCAGTTTTTCGCTTTCATTTTCCATTTTTCCCCATCTTCTCCGCCTCTTAACTTTTAAAGCCTAGCGGTAACTTTACGTACTACCCGGTTTAACATTAAAAAATTCTACGTGGTGCCCACATTGCGTTTATGTGTTTTGTACGGATCTCAGAACAAACAGCAACTTTTGCCTTATAAAACATTAAGAGATTGGTTTTTATAACCGAAGTGGAGTGTTTACAGCGCGGTACGCACTGAGTCCTTATATAAAACAGATACGCTTCGTCTTTAAAGGGTTAATCTTTCCTTCATTCTTTTCACACATTGCATCGCTTCGTCATAGCTTTTTAAATATAATTACCCAAGGATGGGCTCAACAAAGGAGTGAGTCGGGTTCGATTCCAGGCAGGAACAAATACCTGCCTTTTCTCTACCCAGATCCTAAGCAGTGGATCGTTCATTCCGTAGTCACTGTGACTTGTATACAAAAGAGGCAGGTACTATTTGTGTACTGCTGCAAACTTACATGCGAGCAAAACCTCACAGCTTTATAACAGCATATGAGCGAGACATCTGGAGTTGTATTGCGGGCATGAACCACAATTTGTCGCTTCACTGCTACGTCCCGCGAGTAATGCTGCCCGGGCTTTCAGGCTAACAACAGAACCACAGTTTACACTGAGCCACTAACACGTGGAGCTTTATATCCACCCACACGCGTTTAGTCACAGGGGAAATTTACCTTGAATTATGACGAATTAAGACAAAATTTCTCTCGCTGACCAAAAGCGTTGTAGTACTTTGTAAATAAAAGCTACGCACCTTTAGGGACAAAATTTCATGTTACAAAATTTTTCATGTTCGTACTTTGAAAAAGTAAAAACATCGCGAAGTTTAATTCATGAAGGGTGCAGTTCAACAGCTAGCAACGAAGTGACACCCAGTGGCACTAATATATATCCAGTTTTATAAAATTATTCCAACGGTTTCACACGCACACACACACACACACACACACACACACACACACACACACACACACACACACACACACANCACACACACACACACACACACACACACACACACACACACACACACACGGATTGAAGCCACAGAAGTTTATTTTCCTTTCGGATCCACATCCAACTTCGCGAACAACCGCTTAGCCGCACTGTTTCCAATTTGGGAAGTCGCAGTTTCAAATTTTTACCCATAAACCGACAATTAAGACTCAGTTCTCCGATCTTTTACTCCCGCCAGCCGAGTTCCTTCATTAATTAGGTAACTGTCGTATCCCTTCCCACTCCATTCCTGATCAGTTTTTAATAGTTATTTTTCAATTCGACGCCTTTTATAACCAACACGAGCTACTGAATGTGTGTCCATATAGAGTATGAATGCATACTTTCGGTAACCATTCTAAAATCACGAATCGGAGCCTCAGAACCAAAATGTCCTCAAATATCTGCAGCACCCAGTAATTAATTCAAAGCCGGCTGCCTCAAGTTCATTAGGCATGTCAAAGATAGGCTGTTTGTGCGAATGCCCGTCTGCAGTTCTGTAACCCTGTACTGCCAGCTGCCAGCGCACATATAAAAGCAGTCCCCGACCCACTACTGACAAAACACTATCATTTGGCAAACTGTCAACGTGCCTTCTTCAGTGATATCGTACACAGATTGATGTTAAGTTAGAATAACGTCAGATGGCAAAGAAACGTGTTGAAATGTACTCTGATATGAAGGGATGTGAGGCCTGAGGCCCTCAAGGTTAGGTTTCAAAAAGCAGTCTTTCCATTAGGTACGTTTCTTATAAATGGTTACTGTTATACCTCCTTATACAAGGAAAGACGATGTAAGGTATGCAGCAGAACTCCTTTGACAGGCACGTCGCGGTCCCGTGGTCAGCCCAGACACTTCTTATCCTTACTGAAACTGTTCCTGGTTAAAATATCAACCCGGAGACTGGTTAGACGGACTGAAACCGTTCGTGGTATTTCTTAGTCACTTCTGGCAAACGCCGGTACGGCACCTTAAGTTGCGCTATGATAACTTCCTTGCCACATCCTGCCCAGATCATTCTACTCATTAATAATCCTTAAATCCGACGATATGTGAACACAAATACTGACAACGCTTCTTTGTAAGCCGTAATTAAATAACCATGGTTAGGCTACCCGCAGTGTGTGCCCCTCGATGTCTCCCCATAGAATGGGAAGCCCTAGCATGTACCTCATGCCACTAAATTATTTGAAAATTTTGGTCGTCAGACATTTTAAAACAACCCATCTTTGTATGGTCATTGGTGTCACTAACTCGTGGTTATTTATGAATAAGTTTATGATTAGTTTCGCAACCGAGTTGGTCAGCGCGAAGTTGAAATGACTTAGCAGCAATCGGATTATAAATCCCATGGGCACAGAGAGTGCATTCCATTTCCGTTTTAAATGTACCGAAATGATTAACGGTTGCAAAAACAGGATCAGCGTGCATGTTCAGAGGCTGCACAGAGAACCGCTTCTGACTGCTCTGTATATTATGCGAACCGCATGATTTCAATATCGAGGCATTCAAACCCATTACATGGAAGTAAAATTTAAAGGAAGGCTTTTCGGACAGAAACCATAAAGTCCAATTTTCTGACGCATACACCTACGTTTTTATTCCTTCGTATATGTCAGTACGAAAATACAAACACCCTTCAGACAATAAACGGAAATCAGACTAATTTGATTGGCCACATCTTGCGTAGAAGCTGCCTTAATACCAGCTTTTCGAAGGAAAGTAAAAGGAAAGATAAAAGGGACGAGAACAGGAAAAAGACTTAAGCAGCTGCTGGATTACCTTAAGAAAAGGCGAAAACAATAGAATTTGGAATGGGAAGCACTACATCGCACTCTCTGCAAAACTCGCTTTGGAAGACGCTGTCCAACTGTTGTAAGACAGCCACGCATTTATTATTATTATTATTATTATTATTATATTTAGCATTATTATAATTATATTATTTTGTTTTGAGAAAGATAAGCTGCTTAATGAACGACTCTATCTACAGTGTAAATGTATCATATTTTATCATTATGAATATTGAGTTTTGTGTTTCATACCTTAAAATAAAAATACACTTACGGTAAATCAAAACATACGCGAAGTACTGTGAGTCATTACTTTGTGACCGCGGTAAGAGGGTGCTCTTTATGATAAGGTATCCAAAATGGTTTGCCTGTCAATAGTGTTGATGGAACGTAAAGGCGTTTGCGTATATACATCGTAACTGCACACGGACAGATATATAGAGTGGGGGTTGGGGTGGTTACTGAACTATCAATTTGACGCTCAAACCACAGGCGTCCTCCGGAATTTAAATATCTCATCTCACGCAAAACAAAGAGTTTCCAGACTCGTCCTACAGACGTCAACAAATTCCGTTACGAACATTCCACAGCCTTGTATATAACTTCGTTCACGTCGTACCGCTGTCAGTACTGAGCCCTACTCCGATGTGACAGAGTTCCTTACACAAGGCAAGCAGTGACGAGGCGGATATGGCACGTCCGGTGTAGGTGGCGTGGAGGTATGTGCCGCCGTCCAGTCGGGTACCCCGTGAAGAAGGCAGCACGTGTGTGAGTGGAAACAGTGTGCTCAGTAACGTCATCTAGAAGCCGATTGTAGAAAAAAGCGTTACAGAGAGAGAGAGAGAGAGAGAGACCACGGAAGACGAAATAATTTCCACGTAGAGCGAACCTGTCCCACGTGAACCCTCCGAGTGATAACGCGCGCTCTGATGGCACAGTTCCAAGCACCAAAGTAAGACATATTGTAACTGGCTCAATAGACAGTGTAGGAAATACCTGCATGTTTAGTGGGCACAATATACATGGCGCCAATCGAAAATGAATATCAAACAGCATATGTAATAACACGGCACAAACGAAAAGACGTCTAATACGAAACAGATTCTACGTACAATGAACATGTCCCCTGTGCTGTCGGAAACGACATACGGGAAACACCGTGTAATCCTCCTGGTATCATCACGGAAGCGGTAACCTAGCCCAGAAAACCGCAATTTGTTTTGATGCACGTGTCACAAAATGCACAGCAAGGGCAGATTTTGTTAGCAGCCATCAGCTGAGAGAGACATGTTTCTCTCGAAATCAGTTGGCAGTAAAAGCGCAGAGTAGGTAGGAAAGATGCGAACATCTACATCCATGCGCCTGGAGTTGTGCTGAATGTGAGAGGTCAAAGGGATATTATAATACGATCGGTAAGCATCGTACGAGCGTTTGACTAGTATAAATTCAGACACGTTTAACAACACATTATTTCCACTGCACGTCGACAACTATATAGAAGAAGAAGAAGAATAAACTTTTTCGTCTCCACCTTCAGTTTCATACGAGGTACGTGACATACGTTTTTAATAATATACTCACAAGTCAAGCCTATTACAAATATATGCAAAGAAAACTGTGTGGTAATTCAAACAAAAAGAAGAAGGGACCGTGTTTGTCTGAAGGCGCACACATTATTTTCAAGTGTCAAAATAAACAATGGAAATAATAATAATAATAATAACAATAATAACGGGCGTCTCCTTGTGGACGGTCTGCGCGGTGCCGTCGCCGAATGCATGTCCGAGGGTGATCTCTGCATAGCGCGGTTTTTCCCAGCAGGCGATTCCAATTATTTGTGGTGAGAGATATAATCAAATAATGGGAATATCCTTGCCGGAGGGGCCGCTAGACCATCCCGCGGGGTGCAAGAATGCTGCTAGCAGTTACTGACACTTCTCGATGTGCCTCATAGCAGAGGTATGTTCGTATGACTTATACGCAGAGAACCTGAGGTTCTGCGCGGGTATGGCACTTAAAATGAGAACACACTGTATATGCTTTTCTGTTATTTATTATTATCATTACTACTGCTACTACTACTATTTCTACTACTACTACTACTACTACTACTACTACTACTACTACTACTACAGAAGGGTGTGTCCCTTCAGTTCATCCAAAAGAGCAGCATGCAGAATACAACCGCAAGCGTCCCTGTAGGCTCTACAAACACGTTTGCACAGTTTCCGGCAGTGACGTTAGACCTTACATCAAGTTGTGCAATGGCATATCTGGCCAACTGGTTTTCAAGAAGTCCAATATTTGTGAGTAGACAATTGAATTTGTTGATTTTAAGTGTTATCGAATGTTTGTCGTAAGCCAGCTTTGCATCACCACTTGCACCACTAGTCTGCAGACGGAACAACAGGTACAGAAGACAAGTGATGGAATGTTTGAGACATGCGTCGAATTTTAATTCGATTCCCATATTGCCGCTGTCGGCAAGACTCGTGTGCCCGTCTGAAAAGCCGAGATCAGGCGATGTGTCAAATAACAACAGAAAGCATCCGTTAATATAGAGGTCGTGTGTGATCTGCAGACCCGCATTTCCGTGATGAATTCCCGAACCTGAGAATAACATCTGGTACGCGAGTGTAGTGGTCTGTTCGTGGCTCGCGTTGAGGGTCACACCTCCGGACGGTACTTGCAGTCCACTGACGTACATGACAAATTAGTTTAATCCGAAATGCTGGAAACTGAGTGGATTAGTGTCCACCGAGCCCAAAAAGTCGACTTCTTTACCACTGTGAAGAGGACGCTTTTCGGCAATGTCCCCAAAACAGTGCTGTCAATCAAAGCGGACTGTGATCCGGCACTGTATGTGAAAGTTCTGAGTACGACCATCGTCAAGTCGTACCGAGTGTTAACCTTTCCAAGGCGTTCAATTGTGACAGTAGGAGTGAGGGCGAAAATAAATTTCAGATCTTCGTCAGAAAATTTGTTTTTAAGAAAATGTAAAATACTTTTAAATTTTCAGACTGCTAACTGGTGGCTTCCGACACAAGTAACTTCCTATGCAGACTAACAACTCCATAACGGAGAGTCTTTATAGAACGTTTGATAACGTCTGAGTGGGTCAGGCAATCCACAGATTTCATTTGGCCTGCAGTTTCATACTGCGTTAAAAAACGCCCAGAGCTATGTTCTGAGTGGGATGAATAAAACCAGTACATTTTAAGATCCACGTCCACCCTTCACAGCACATCACATAAGACAGTCACCCTAATACTAAATGTTTAGTATTCTTCCAACGCCGTGCATTTATTTGTTTAGCATGAGTGTCAAAATAATAACAATTATTTACCTAAACAGCACTAAACATCTGGTGATTTTAATTGAAAATGCGCATTTTCTGTGCGATATGAAAAAATACTTTACACTAGAGGAGCTACAAGATTTACAGTCTTGGCCATTTCAAGGTTGTTGGTTGCAATATTTGGGATTTCCTTTCAACCAGTGCGTTCCAGTGCGCTGTTTAACCAACAATTATCACAATAACAATTCTATTCCGACACAGGGTTTTCAGATTATTTACTTACTATACATGATACATATTGAACTACATGTTTCGGCGCATAAAGGCCGCCACGAGTCATCACGTAACACAATATTCCTTCCATTATGTGTTCGGATTACATATCAGTCACAATATGCATTATGATGCAGCAAGTCAAAAAAACTTAGAAACCTCTGTGGACAGGCACAGTCACTGTAATAATAATAATAATAATAATAATAATAATAATAATAATAATAATCATTTACCACATTAATATCCAGATAATCTGCACTTTCCGACGCAGTGCATTTGTGTGTCTCGGTTATCTCCCTACGCAGAATTAACGGACTGGTTGTTACTGTGGAGTTGCTAGTGAATTCTTACATATAATGTACATTAATTTTAGTCTTCAAAGGTTTAACATATCACCCACGCCTATGCCCTTATAACCGCCTACAGGAATTCCATCTAACATTTGGCATGTGTGGATCACAGGCAGAAAACTAACGTTCCGGTCTGTGAACTTGAACTAAGGTTGGGTATACGAGGAAATAAAGGCTGGGTACACGAACGGACATCCGGCTGGACACAGGCAGTTTACTAAGTTTGTACATGACGTCACGGTCATGCGGTAAACGTCATTATTCGTCAGCGATTGAGCGTTTTGGCTAGAACTAGAGCGGTGTTAGGGAACCTTAGACGCACCATGTCACCCACACGTGTCTGCACCTCTAATGGCTTTTTAATAAATTGTCGACGCGGGAACAAACTGCAATTGTATGCTTTCGTGCACGTGACAAGCAGCATGTAAGTTCCAAATGCGATGAATTTCTGGGTCGGCTAACTACAAAAAAATCATTAGTTTGTGACGTAAAAATTATATTCTGTTAATGCTTCGAGCTGGAGAACAGCATAACCCCTTAGTCTGCTGCAGTGGCTTAGCAAATCTTCCCGAAGCCCCCTTCCTGCCCACATCACCCCGAATTCATGGGAGGAGCCCCCGGAATAACTATTAGCAAAGTTACCACAAATCTTCCGTCAGAAGAGCGGAATCTAGCCCCCAAAACACACAAAAATATTCGTATTCCGTAAGTTTTGGGGCTTCCCCAACCTACGAGGTCACCGGTCCAGGGGATATTCGGGGACTTTAGTTAGACATCTGTAGTACTGCAAAATTACAGTTTTTAACCCTGAAAATCAAAACATATTTATCAAAAACTTTCTAGCCATTTGCACGCTACAACTTGTCATATCCCACAAGATTGCAATCTTCTATAGCAAACAGCCTCACCTGTTCTTTGCTCACTTAATAACAGCCTTCAGTCGCTCAGAATGTACGGCGTCAAATGACAGGAAGTTTGCTTAGTAATGAACCGCGAAGACAACTGAAGGGCCCATGGCTTGCTTGCAGATACTACACCGGGTGTGCCTGGGATAACTGGAGGAAAATAAAAATTTCTCCACCAATAGAGCAGGTGTCCGGACTGAAATCAGAATCAAAGAATTTCGGAATATGCACGTACAATAACAACGCGACAAAAATTCTTCAAGACAAAGAGTGCAGAACACAACACCCACTGTTTTTATGCCAAATATCCCAAGGTCAATTTGAATAATTTGAAAATATTTGATCCTATATAAATCACACAGCATCGACCGGAGCATCACTATGAATTGGTAACAAAATTATCGTGACCTACTGAGGGGAAACAATACATAACTCGATTTTCCACTGCAGATTTTAAGGAAGTGTGTGGCGGGAAGAGGAAACATCCCTCCTCTCTCGTTTTTATACTTTCACAGACAGGAGACAACGGCTTGAAATATTAGTGCTCAAATCTGCAGCACTGTCTCCACAGACATCAATCTCGGACCCCCTTGCCGTCTGATCAGCCACCACTCTTCCAAGAATCAAATCGAGGAAAGAGTCTAATATTTGTGCATTCCGTTTATAAAATTTGACATCTGGAAGACCTCACGTTAGTCAGGAAAATAATATTAAAATGTGGATTGTGTTCCTATGAGCTACCCCTGAGAGATCTGACGCCTGCACCTTCCTCCACGAAAATATAGGTAGGAGATTCCTCCACAACTGCGGTACCCTGCCACACTACGTGGTGAAATATCACAAAACATTACAAACCTCGATGGCTGAGGAAAACACCGAGTCGAAAACATAAAATATTCATCCTACAAACTGCAAGGATATTGGCTGAAATATACTGGCGCAAGATTCTGTATGTTGGCGGTCTTTTGTACACACGGTAGTGTACTTCCACGTACCCTATATGTCGGGATGTTCGTTAATTAACAGTGGACTGTTGGCTTCTTAAGAACGAGTTCTCTTTATTGAGTCAGAATTATAATTTCCTTCAACGATCTAGTTTCGTCTGCACAGATTATACACCGTGGAGACAAAATTAATTCACTCACAGTTAAATACGAACGTTGGATATGGATTTCGGAAGATATAGTGCAAGTATATATTAAATTAAACTAGCTAAAATTAAATAAAATTAATTTGCTTGGAGGTATTGAGCAAAATGAGCATAAAAATGTACAGCTTTAGTCGTAACGCACCTGATATTCGAATCGGAGAGTTCATGAATACAGGTTCGGATATTCTCGTCCTATCTAAACGCGAGCACATTCTCTCACACAGTAAAACCCTCAGTAGTTCCACTTGAACTCAGACAGTTAGCTTTTTGTTCACGTGCAGTGTGTTACACATGGCATGTGATGGGAACGTGAGTGTTGTGTTGAGGATAAGCTTCTGTAGCTCTCCAAAGAAATCACCAATGAAGAGAAGCGGAGTATACTTGAACGGAATTGTTCATATCTGCTGCTTCACTAACACACATGGTCTGTAGTTCCTTGTTTCTTGTTACTGCACCCGACTGAATTCGATGTGCATTTAATGAACCTCAGTCACATGTAAGAAATATAACTGCACAGGACATATTGAGAAGCCCGTCCATAGATCTTTAAAGAGATGTTTCTGAGAAGAAGGGAAATCGTTGTGTGGAAATGTGACGAACCTGTGCGGAATATTTCGTCAGCCCCTCGCATCCCTCAATAATTTAAGGTCACCGCAAATGTAGTCAGACTGCACTGCGAATTCCCTACCTTGAATATAAATTGTAGATGTGCTTCCAACAGCCGGACAGACAACATTAACGAAGTGAAAATTAAGATACATTAGCGTCCACACAAGAGAGATTGACGTGGAGCCATCTGCCTTGGAATGTGAATTGAGGAGGGAATTACTACCATGCGGACGTACCTAGTTTCAAATAAGTTCAGAGTCAGTATCTCCCGAACAGCAACGAAGGACAGTACGTTTGTGCGCCGAATCCAACACTTCTTAAACAGTATGGGAATTCAACATATATAACCACCAATACAAGCAATAAATTGTAATGAAATCGGGTAAACAGCTACAAGCGTAACGAAGACCAGACTACACGACGTCATATTGCAAAGGCGACAGTTTCATAGGCACCGCCGTGACAGACTGAAACCTCACATGAACGCTAAAAGATTACACAATTTAGAGTAAATCAATTGTAAGACATATATATATATACATTTTGCAATAGATTCTATATAATAAAACCTGTCTTAAATGGAACCTGAGCATAACGCAGACATGTCTTTAGCGAAAAAATTTACTGCCCGGACGACGTGTAGTCCTGATGATCCATAGTTAAGACCATCTTTATTAAAGGGAACCTTGCTGCGACGGTAAAAATTTTGGTCCCTTGCGATTCCGTTATTGGCAGGTTTAGAAGTATATTTAGTCAAGAGTACTGCGTTCCTAGATTCTGTCCACCTTACTGTCCTGTGAGAGTGGACAGCTCCCTGTGGCAGAGCCCACCCTTGTACCTGAAGACAGAAAAAGATGGGAAAACTACAGCAACAAACACCTAATGCTGCGTGCAACATCGCCAAACCTTGTATCTACAGACTTGCCAGTTTCTTGTACGCGTTATTCTGAGTGTGTGTGTCTGTGTGTGTGAGCGTGCGTGTGTGTGTTCATATGTGTGTGTGAAACTTGCTGTCCCACGGCAAGAAAAATGACAGGCTTTGGGCCTTTGAGAAAAAAGGTGCTGAGAACAATTGGGCATAAATGAAAGGCAGCAAAACGACGCTAAATAAAAGTGCATATTGAGAAGTGTAATGATTTATACTTCGCGCCTAATATTATTAAAGAGATCAGACAACGTTACCCCTAAACTGCGCGGATGCGCGGCCGCGCAGTAACTGAAATGCAACCGCGCAGACTGAATTGTTGCCGCGCAGCTGGAGTTTTTCAATTTTCATTGTAAATATTCTTATTATGCATATTACAAAATAACTCTGAAATTACCGCGCAGTCGTCAGGTAGTGTAAATATTCTCTGCTCAGAGCAGTAGGAGATCCGTACAGCTGTAAAAATAATTGAGGGAACGCTGTGATCAGGTAAAGGCAAATGACAAGCGCCAGCATATAGCACGTATGGAGGAGAGAAAAAATGTTATTTAACAGGCTTAGACATAGAGTAGAGGATAGTATTAAAAAGGGGTTTAAAGGCATAAGATGGGAAACTGCGTTCCATTCATCTGAATCATGATAAGGAACAGCAGCGCCATCTGTTGGCAATAAATTTTCCGCTTGCAAAAATTGGGCAGACTTTCTTGAAAAACCGAGCAACTATCTGCTCTCAAATAATTCCCCTCCTCTGATTTGCTTGGTCTATGTATCTGCCATTCTAAACATGCTGACAGCAGATCTGAACTTGTCCATACGGTGTACGTGTAATCTAGTTTGATTATCTGAACCAACACGTGTAGTGCTAACAGTAGGTTATGCCTAAATGCCAATCACCTACAAAAGTGCACTGCGTCATAACCAAGAAAGATATATATCAAGGCGTTTACGCACAGCTGCACATATAATTTACTTCCTCTCAATGTTCCACAAGGAATATTCCAGCTACTTCCCTTCCATGTGTTAATTTTTGCAGATTTTTTTCTGGGTAGATCGTGTGTGACATATCAATGGACCACAGCCCAGGGTGTGTCAGCCCCACAACATAAGGAGCTGAGACACATTACGGGCCAGAACCTGTTCTGGAAAGGTCCGCTGTGTCTCGCAATTGGGAAGTTCAAAACAATATAACTGTCATTATAGAGCAAATTGGATCGAACTGTATCCAACCGTAACACATCAGGACACAGGGGGCGTGGATAACTAAGGTCTTAGCAGAAAAGACGCTGTTGGTAAGTAAAGTGAAGTGGAAACTCATACTCCAGTGGAGTACACAAGTAATCCAAATGTGTTGTTTGCTGTTTGCGTGCCTCTTTGCCTATGATATTATTTCGTCTCGGCTATGAATGCGTTCTTGGAAAGGTAATCACGATTCGCAAGTTAAGAAACATTTTTCTTTCAGTTTATTAAATATTCATTGCATTCAAAAACATTTCAAATAAAATTTGACTGGGGCTGTTTCTTGTTTTTCGAAGCGTTCCTCTACAATAAGCCATTTTTCAGAAAGGTGACAAAGTTAATTTTCGATTTCATATAAATTAGCGATTATACCTAATATGTAAAGACACAATGTAATTCCTCCGTCTATTCAGTGTGATTCCGATACCGAATTTTGTCTTCACCTTTTAATATTTCTGCACTTTGAGCAATCTAACATGTATCTTCCCACTGTGCATTTATTGTGTGTGCTTTTTCAGAAATAACATACAAAAGAAAGAACAGATGTACCCCTGTGCCTTTGTGTTTGCTAATACGACCTGTAAATATCAAATAAACCCCTCTGTTGTGCTACAGAACTATAAAATCTGCTTGTACCCATCCGATACCATGCGTAAGGGAACACCAAGAGAGGAGAATTTCATATTACAATGTCTAACGTGTTTCATTAATATCTGAACTCTTCTTGAAATGGCTGGTGAAGTGACTTAGTCGTTTTCCCTCGCATTCTGTAGCTAGCTGTTTGACTGAAAGATTGCCTAACTCTATAACGCAGAGTCCTTGTTGACAAGCTAACAGTTCCGCACCTGTTCAAGGTACTCCCGTATTTTATGCAAGCCGACGCTTCATTACCTTGCTCACAAGAGTCCGCCACTTGTCCATTATTCTGAACCAAAAGAACCCAGTTCACGTCCCAGCTTATTTCTTTAACATCTCTTTTAACAGTATCTTCTATTTACTCCTAGATCTTCCAGGTACTTCATTATTTCCTTCAGGGTTTCCCTTAAAAGTCCTGTACCCAATTCTGTCCCATGCATGCTACACGTCCTGCCAATTCCAAACTCCTTTATTTGCTCACCTGAACAATCTTTTGCAAGGAGAACATAACACGAAGCTCTTCATTGTAAAACCTGCTGACTCAAGCCTTTGGTTGCTTCCTTACCAGTCCATTATCTGCAGCCCTCAGCCCACGTTCTTCCCACCTCGTGACAGATCCATTCCCATACTTATAATATATAAAAACACTTATAGCCACGTGTATTTTAATCTTTGTACTGGTACTTATCAAACGGGAAGATAAAAGATTTTGAGACGAACGCCAATATTCCCCGAACAAATTCCGCCCCTAATGTCTTCTATAATGACACTGTTTCTCAGCAATAGTTCAAATTCCCGACATTTTCAAGTGATTTGCTTTGAAACAACTTTCGCCCCATAAATTTTAGTAACGTAAGCTAGTAATTCGAACAGCATGTCATGTACTTAGCAACATAAAACCTACATCACTGCCGCCGCTTCTAACCAAATTTGCTGTGTGTAGCGAATTTCAGTGAAATCCGTCTGCACCGTATTTCATGAAGATAGGATTACCGGCTATCGATACGGAGACATGGCGAAAGAAACAGGCGCAATTTTTGTAATTTCGCTGCGGTCGCGTAATTTAAAAATGTTAATTGTTACAATAGTTATGTAGGTTGTTTGTATCTGTATTGAGTAACTGTACATATGAATTGTTATTTCAGAGCAGATATTACAAACTGAACCTCAAATTGTCTATAAATTTGAAGATGCAGAACAGAAAGATGGCCCATCGCACTACCATCCACTTGTTTGCCCTGCTCATCTTGTGTACAGAAGGAGAAGGCTTCTCTCTGTTTGAAATTCTGAACTCCACCGGGTATGGAGAAGACCTCATTCTGCCTGAATTTCCGACCTCCATCCGTTATGGGGAAGGCTTAACTCTGTCTGAAATTCTGAACTCCAGTGGGTATGGAGAAGGCTTCACTCTGTCTGAAATTCTGAACTACACCGGGTATGGAGCAGGCTTCACTCTGCCTGAATTTCTGACCCCCATCCGTTATGGAGGAGGCTTGACTCCGTCTGAAGCTCTGAACTCCACCAGGTACGGCAGATGTAATTTCAATGGATTTCAGATTATTTCTTTGAAGATTCAATAAACAACAATTCGATTTATCCCCTCACACCCTGAGTAGTTTATAAGCCCATCGTAAAACGGCTGGTCGTAATAACAGACAAGAAATTAGGTTTCTATCCTCGAGTGCAGGGGCAACATCGGCCTTAGGATATCGAGTCCGCGGCAATTGAAAGACATGTGTTGATGAGTTCGTTTTAATAAAAGAACAATACATGTCCTCCGCTTAGCACACAAGTTCAAGGAAATATTGGAAGTTCACGATCACCACGAAAATCCGAACAGCAAACTAGAAGGTACCTGAAATGTTGCCAGACATAACCTCACTGTTCTGGACTGAGCTCCGTGAAGGCAGAAGCTGGGGCAATGGGGGGTAATTGTGACAGAAGGTGCGTGTGGCCCGCGTTCCTTACAGAGGCACAAACCTAAGCTTCGAACTGAGGCGTCACCCTCACTCTCTGAACCTCCTCCACAGCACAGCAGGAGTGCTATAAAGTAGGCTATACAGTCCGTCACTTGGCAGTTAAAATGGAGAAATTCATAGCTTTTGTCACATAGGCCAGGAAAATTCCGGGTCGATAAAAAAATTAGGCAAATCCCGCTTCCTTTCTCATAATTTCAAATTTATTACTCACTAAACATCCCTTCGTCCTATGTTTTTGAGCTACTTACAGCAACGCTTGACGCCCTATATATACATATACATATATATATACAATGACAACTAAATAATATTAAATATAGATGGAAAAATCTTACAAATACTCCTATATTTCAGAGGCACATGTGGAGAAGGTGAACAACGGGATATATTCGGCGCCCCCTGCTCTTGCAGCCCCTTATGTGCCCACTATAAGGACTGCTGTGTCAACTCCAAGTACTTTGTAGCGGAAGATCAATTATGGGATCCTGCTACACCCACTTGCACGAACCCAAAAAATGACTACAGAGGCTTCCACATGAAGAACACGTGTCGTAGGGACTGGGCCGATGATGAGACTCGTGCCAGCTGCCAGACAGACAGTGGCCCCCCTTTAACAAATCACCGGACAAACGTCAGTTATGCAAACCCGCACTGTGCCATCTGCAACTATGACTTCGATGCTAGCACTGACCAAATCTGGCCTGTCGGATTCGTTTGCCGTGACAAAGATTACAAGAGTTATGCGTGGAATAACGACGGTTATGTGTGGAATAACGACACTTATGAGTGGAATAACGACAGTTATGAGTGGAATAACGACAGTTATGAGTGGAATAACGACAGTTATGTGTGGAATAACGACAGTTTTGAGCCGAATTACGACAGGTATGAAGCGTGGATCACGGCTGGAGACCACAACACGACGGCTGTGCAGTTAACCTACAGGAATAGGAGTCAATCATATTCCGTCAATTACAGTTTTCCGGTTGACGCATTTTCATTTTTTTATTCGCACAGTGGAACACTGGGCTGGCTGTCCGATCTGATAGCTTTGACTCGATATGAGTCACATTCTAAAGGTGACTTTAACGAAAGGAAACCATATTATCAGCATCGAGAAGAAAAGAGTACACAGTTTTCTGGAAGTGACTATAATTACAGCTGCAGAATGTTGCCCTTCAAACTTGACGAAAATATTATGATAAGTTGTGAGAACGTTATCAGCACTTGTGCGCCAGATTGGGCGGACAGTGACGTGGAGGCAATGTGTTTGGCCTACACATACTACTACTCTCATGGATTAAATTCTTTTCGTAACCCTCACTGCGCTTTATGCAACCACGTCGGCTTATTTGAGGAACCTCCTATCTTCGCCCATTCACATTTTAGTCCCCAAGATGATTTCTCTTACTTACTGAACTGGGAAGAGTACAGCCTTACGAAGCCACCTACACTTCATGTGGCACGCAGGTTTGATGACTGTCAATTACCGAAGAGGGGAAAGTCCAACTTTATAGCACCAGATCCAGCCACGCAAAACACTACTATGATTGACGGTAAACTGATGTTTTCCCATGAAGATGCTTAAATTTTGAATGGACAAGAGAAATTACTCCTGTACTGACGTTAGGTGGAAACGGGTTGCAAGGAAATGGCTGTGTTATCCATTTACTAATTAACAGTGGCGGTACCCCTATATAAATTAATCGTTGTGTTACGCTCCTGTAACTTCACGCGATGCATCACATCTCGCCCTAAACAAACAGTACTCAATCATCCGTCACATTTTTAGGCGCCTACGAAAAATTGCGAAAAGTGACTACTGGCTTCGCCATGTCTATCCTCCCGTCCGTCCGCAAGGAACAACTCGGCTTCCATTGGACGGATTTCCATTAAATATATTATTCGAGCGTTTTTTCGAAAATCTATGGAGAGAATTCAAATTTCATTAAAATCTGACAAGAATATTGGGTACTTTACACGAAGACCTATTTACATTTATGATAACATATCACTCAGTTCTTCTGAAGATAATAAATTTTGCAGGGAAAGTTGTAGAGAAAATCCAAGCACAAATTTCATGTTCCATATCACTTTTCCGGAAGTCGTGCCGTTTATGAGATCATGTGGAAAAATGTGGTATAGCCAGACACACCACAGATGGCAATATAATACGACGCATGCGCTTTGCATGCTCGACAACTAAAGCTACAGACACAGATTCCGAATATGTAATAATCATTGTTTTCCACGGCAAAAACGGTTACGCGAACGCGTCTCAATATTACATTATACACATATTTCCTGCATTGTTAATTACAGAACATATTCGAAAATTAAGAAAATTTCTGAATAGCGTCAGATTTTGTACTCTGAATATTCTGTGTAATTAATATTGAACGACCATGCGACAGCTGGGTCCGTTCTAACCTAACTGATATGACAGTCAAAATGTCAGTAATTAACAGACTTTCTTTCGCACAGCGGACAAACCAAACTACCCCCTCGGCTACATCACAATCGTGGGTATCTGTCTGTCTGTAAGCTGCATTCTGCTGCACCTCGCCACCTTCATAGCAACGCCGAGGCTGATGAACCTCCCGGCCATGAACCTCGCATCACTCTGCGTGGCCCTGTTGCTCCTCTACTGCAGCTTCTTGGCAGGGCTCTTCCTGGAGCCACCGTGTGTGGAGCGGGCTGTCATAACGCACTACAGTTTGCTGGCCACCTTCTGCTGGATGCTCGTCATATCTTTCGACGTGTGGAGAACTATCAGAAGATCCATAACGAAACTTCAGAGATGCTCGGGTAAGAGTAACAACGTTTAAACTCTCTGTACAATAATGCGTGCTCGAAGAAACTGATATAGTGGGATTATTTTCATAAAGTTCTTGGCGCTTGTTCAGCAATCCTGGGCCAAGAGTACTAGAGTCAACAGCTAACGCCATATCATGTGCGCACAGAAGTGTCCTTTTTGCAGTCAAAGAGGAGGAAAACCTAGTACTGGACGCAGGTTTGCTATACATAGCTGATATATTCACGTGACGAATAGTAATTCCGTAGAATCAGTTTACGCTGTTCTAAACCTAAAGAGACGTTGTCGATCGCACTGTTCCTACAATGAGAACTATTCTTGGTAATTCTGTCTCGTGTAATCATTACTCGTCAGAGCAACTCATGCGCTTCGCATTGAAGACAGTTCAGCACAATTACATAAAGTACCTTTTAATTCACTAACGTCTAGAATTCCCTTCATATAGTTCACTAAGTTTGCCAAAATATGTGAACTGGGGCTCAGGAAAACTGTGCCCACTATTTATTCTGTACCGTCAATTTCCTGAAATGCAAAACAGTACCTCAATGACGTAATTAAAAATAAATTAATGTAAATTACAATAGTTTCGGAAATACATCCACATTTTAACTTAGGCGCTCGAAATATGGTTTTGGTGCCACTACTGAGTAGTACGCATCACCCATGTTCAGACTGCAGCTATTTTTTCTGCGTGTACAAAACTAAAAACCACGGATTACAAAGGACTGCTGTACACGAAAAATATTTCCTATCATGCGATGTAGTCACTTTGCCTCATGCATCGGAAGGAATATCTTAACTACTGTACATTAATAATTGAGTGATGTTATATAATTAACAGACAGAGTGTACTGAAAGTAGGTAAAGAACGGAAGATGTCAAGGCGTCGAAGACGTGGTCCTCAACAGAGATAGTTACTTGTGCGGTATGCGCTGTAGTTTGAACATACACTTGTTTGCCCTAGGCTTGCAATGGAAGCGCTTCAGTGTGTACTCCGCGTTCTGCTGGGTCGTGCCAGTTCTTGTCATGGTACCAGGCCTCGTCATCGAGTTCTCCGGCCTGGACACACACTTCGGGCCAGGCTATGGCCAACACAACTGCTGGTTCAGCAACCCTGCCTCCCTTCTCGTCTTCGTCATTGCCCCACTTTGCGTCGTCATGGCTCTGAATGTCGTCTTGTTTTCTTGGAGCGCCTTCCTCATCTACTCGACAAGGTCCCAAATAGAAAATAGGTCTACCTCGCGCACAGATTTCTGTCTGTTCGTGAGACTGGCTGTCATTATGGGACTCACATGGGTCACCGGACTAATTGCTGGTGTTGTGAAACAAGCAGGTATTGTCTGCCTTTCATACGATGTCTTGCAAAAACTCTTTCACCTGAAAGTACCTGTTTTGTTCTACACAGTAATTGAAATGACGTGTTTCGTTCAACATTATATATCTAAGTTTGAAATACACTTCTAAAGTAACTGTAACGAAATTTTTCAGGCTTTCACTTGCATTAATTTTTAGTTTATCTTCTATTTAACTGACTTTCAAGCCCGTCGAGCGATGGCAAATTAGTGGCTATCAAGGAGATATATAAAATGTAGCAGTCGTTACCAGTTCTAAGCCACAGTTTCTGTGGAGGGCTAGAGGAAACTGAGTCAATATAGCTGGTACTTGAACGGACATTTGAAGTATGAACCTCATAAAAAAGAATTAGAAATTTAAAATGATAGAGCTCAAACTTTTGGCTCTTTCAGGGAATGACAAACAGAAGTTAGTTCGGTAGCAAAGCGAAGTATTTCGGAGAAGCTCCATTCCTTCGGCTTTCAGTCCAAGTTATCTTACAAATGGCTCAGATAGGGAAGAGATTTTTGAGATAGATTTGAGATATTCTTGAATCCACATACAAAACTGAACAGGATCTCGAAAATCATTTTTATAGCTTTCATAAAGGAATACTGTAATCCTTCTTACAAAGAGATATCAATCACACGTTTGTTCAACAGGAGTGTGGTACATATTTGTGGCCCTCAACACGCTTCAAGGCCTGTTCATCTTCGTGGCCTTCTCCTGCAACAGGAAAGTTTACGAGGAACTTAGAAGGAAAAACACGTCAGCACCGTACACAACAACTGCCGTAGCCTCTGGCACCCAACATTGCGCTGTCAGTGCCTCCGGGGCTAGTGGATATTCTGTAGACGACTGTAAAGAGGGAACAGGACTGAATGGATTGTGTCACTGTTAAGGCTCCAGTCTTGTATTCGCTTATGACTTATTGAACCGTGGAAGGTCATTCGATATGTTCAGCGAGGTTTATCATGATTTTTCCCAATTCCTCTGCGGAAGTGACAGCAGAGTGCCTAGGTTTGGCCTCGACCTCTTCCTTCCAACTCCCTTCTAATTCGTCGTTAATCACACATGCCAGCATCCGGTGCCACACATTCGGAGTCAGTAACAGCGTCATGAAACAAACCATAAAAGAACAGTGTGCAGGCGCCCTCTAGAGGAAGCCGACACGTGTTTTTAAAACATTTGTATTTTAAAGAATACAGTTCCCTGGAACGTGACGCTGAGTTGCCTGATAGAAATTTACCGTTATTTCTGAAAAAGTTGTGACTTCCTGAATATGAACAGAGTACCTTCTTTCAAACGGGTTGGTAACTCTGTGTCAAAATATACGGCGTCACATCCTTAAGTATACTGCAGAGTCATTTCCTGTGACGTGCAGATGTGATTGTTTGGTCTTATTTCTTAGGATTAAGATTACGAACTTGCAGGATGTGACGTCCTGTACCTGCCTTTCGCACTTTCGCCTGTCTATCTTCCACACACGAGTCATTTTTGTCCTTACGGCATCTACCCTGACAAAATATTCGTCATCAAATTCAGTCGTTTCTATTTGATCGCTCACATTCCCTTTCCAGTAGTCTCATCAATATATTCGCAGCATTTTCCCCACATACCTAACTCTGCCGCCCCGACCTTCCCTACCCGTACATCATCCTATACAGCATCGCACCTCACAACATCCTAAAAGAAATGCTCTTGTGTACTTTACCAGAATTTGTTATTTCTTGCAATTAATTATCTACAGGTCTAGCGAGTCTCGGAAGTTTTCAAGGCGGTGAACATTGATCTACTGACATATGACACCGTATAATTCCGCAGCAGATCACCACTGCTTCAGAAGACACTTCCGTTTCGATCTCAAGGATAGAACCAAAGAAGTATTTTGCTTCAGAGTTTTGTAGTGTCTTACCAGAATGCAATGTATAAAAATATGTGTATCGTTCTTCTAATTGTGTGTATGTATAATTCATACAGGGTATATCCTTGAAACCTATTCTTCTATTTTGCTTTCGCAGAGTGAACTTTCCAGCTGAAGATTAAATGTGATAAACTGTGTGTTTATTGCCGCATGTTCTATATGTTGCGCTGCTTTGGAAGCTTTTAACTTTGTGTGGGTGACACTACTTATAACAGTTTACTTTGATGGCTATTAAACTTATTATCAACGTCTTTAGTGTTGTTATTAATTATGACGTTTCGGAATATAGTAAAATAGACAAAGATGCCCCACTGGCCAAAGATGCCCCACCATCAGTTATTTCGAAACCTTAGCCCTAGAAAGCTGCACTTATTATGCAGATAGAACATCTTCCAGTAGTAAGTCTGGGTATGTGCAAGTCACAGTTGCTGTGTTGTTCTCGACGCCCTGACACTGTTTGGTAAAGTAAGTAAAGTGATCTTTAACCCTCTATATTTCAGAGATGAGTACCAGGAATATTTTTTGGGGGATAAAGGCGGCGGAGGCGTAGGGCTGACGAACTTACAACCTTCATGGGCCGATTGTGTAGAAATCTGGGACCCTCAACCTCCTGGAACCCTAAGGGCCTGTCCAGGCCTGTAATGGGATAGCTTTACCATTATAATTGAGGGAGCCATTTTTTAATAATTTTCTGTTTGTTTATGCCTACAGTAATTTTACCAACCATTTGCCTGAAGAAAGAGTGCATATTTCTCTACTATTTTATACCATTACACACATTCCAAGCCACGCCATAGTCACGTGGTCAGCCGGGGAATCTTTGCTCTATGTTTGGGTACAGTCGCCCCACTGAGAGATAGGTAAAGATGCCCTACTGACATTTTAACTTACGTGGTTGACCTATGTTCAGACATCGAATTTTATACCGCATTTTCTTTGATATGTTAATGAAAGACTACAAAATTTTCGCCCCCTACTATAATATACTTTATTTACCCTTATTACGTGTTAAAGAACGTATTAAAATGGCACGCCTTCACTCCTACATCCATCCATTCCTCAGCACCAATCCAGGTTTCTCGTGGGAAAACGCCAACCAAAATTATGACACACAGGGCCATCAAGGGTAAGGAGAAGTCTCCATGGAGAGTTCTCACCAGCTCTCCAATCATCCAGAAGAAGAAACTAAACTCAAACATAACAAGAATAATTTCCAGAAAATGGTTCACAATCTAAAAGGAGAAATTCTCATGAAATGATGACAGTGACTGCTGTAAATAATGTAAGGAATACTACTATGTAACAAACGGGAATGCGACAGAATAAAATGGTCATCCTGTGAGAAGTAGCTATTTCAAAACTGCACGGTCTCCTCCAAAACCTGCAGCGATTGTGGACGCAGCAACTGTTCTAAGAATCTTGAAAAGCGCAAGAAATCTAGAAATAAGTAAGAAGTGGTCTCATGGTGGTACAGAACACATTGTACTTTGATTACAATTTTTCTTCCTACAAATTTATTATCTTGTATTGCATTATCTGTGGGGCATCATACAACAAGCATACGGCAAGGCCGCCCTGTTTGCATACCTTTGTAATTTGTATTGCCGTCAGTAGACAAATTTAAATTTTCTATAAAGGTACTGACCGTTTTGTAGCAGAGACCCTACTGTACCCGTTACACACAAAATATACCTTCTGTTGCTACACGTTACTCTAAAAATCTGTCAGAATAAAAAAGGTGGTGCACCTTTGTCCCATTTACTTTATAGCTTACGAATCTACATTGGTACACTACAACACAGGGGTGCACAAATTTTAAAGAAATGTAACAGCCACCTAAAATTTCTAAGCATCAACAAGGCGATATGACGCAAGTTCCATACCAAAGCGCAGAGTAGGTAGGAAAGATGCGAACATCTACATCCATGCGCCCCGTGTTGTGCTGAATGTGAGAGGTCGGCAGCACATGATTTCAGGAGCTATGCTGAATTGTGAGGTGAAAGGAATATTATAATTCGATCGGTAAGCATCGCACGAGGCGCGTTTGACTTGTGCAAATTCAGACACGTTTAACAACACACATCGACAACTATATAGAAGAAGCAGAAGACGAAGAATAGACTTATTCTTCTCCACCTTAAGTTTCATACAAGGTAGGCGACATACGTTTTAATAAATACCCACAAGACAAGCTTATTGCAAATGCATGCAAAAAAACTGTGTGGTGATTCAAAGAAAAAGAACAAGGAAGCGTATTTGTGCGCAGGTGCACACATTATTTTCAAGTGTCAAAATAACGAAACATTTGAAATAATAATAATAATAATTTGCAAATTATTGCAAATGTTTGCAAATTAAAAGAAAAAATTAAAAGTACATATCACCAGGTGACACAAATAGAAACTGACAAAAGACCAAGACTACAGAAACTCCAACATATGTTTAAAGTAAAAGAAATAATGGAAACTGCGAATGAAGCAATGGCAGAAATACTAGCAGGTAAGGACCTTAATATGACTGAGTTTACCACCTCATTTACGCCGCAGCAACGGCTCTTACAGAAGAAATAGATGGAACAGGACGCTATAAATCAGAAACATGCAGGCCAGAAACACCTCCATGTGTCAGACGAATACAGGACAGTACAAATAGCATCAGGAAAGAACTGTCAGCTTTGGCAGAAATAAAAAGAAATGATAGAAACACACACAATATGAAAAGAGAGCGATTGCTTAGAAAATATAAAATAGAGACGAACGAAAATTTGGATCAAGTGATTGAAGAGCTTAAACAAAAAGTATCAGCAAAGAAACAGCGACTGTCTACATATAAGAAAAGGTAAAAACAGTATTACCAAAATAAAATGTTTAGAACAGACGGCAAGGAATTTTACAACCTTTTCAGACACACAAATACCAACATGAAAAAAGCACCAAGGAAAGAGGACATAGAGAACTTTTGGAGAAAAATATTCGGGGAAAAGGTATGGCATAATGAAAAAGCGTACTGGATCAAAAACCAGCGTCAGCAAAATCCCTGTATGGAATGGAGACCAATATCTGAAACAGAAGTCACAATGGCACTACGAACAACGCTAAATTGGAAGGCTCCTGGAAGAGACCAAATACCAAATTTCTGGCTTAAACAACTGACGGCAACACACAACTATTTAGCGACATTTCTCAACAAACTGATTGAAGAACACCAAACCCCAGAGTGGCTAACGGCAGAAGTAACATTACTTACTCCAAAAAACGAAAACGGTGAAAAACCGAAGAACTATAGAGCCATAACTTGTCTGCCTACGATATACAAACTTATTACCTCAATAATAAGCCAACGGACGCAAAGGTATATTGATGACCAAAATCTGATGCCCAAAGAACAGAAAGGGTGCTGCAGAGGATCAAAAGGACGCAAAAATCAATTGCTAATTTCAAAAGCATTATTACAGGAATGCAAACGCAGAAAGAAAAATTTGTGTATGGCATGGATTGATTACCAGAAAGTTTTGACAGGGTACCACACAGTTGGATAATCAAATCTCTTGAGTTAATTGGGATTAATAATAAAATTATAACATTTACTAAGAAAATTATGAGTCACTGGAGAACAAGGATGCGCGTACACACAGAAAATAAGTTAATGGAAACGGAATAGATAGATATACAACGTGGAATATTCCAAGGACACTCATTATCACCACTGTTGTTTTGCATTTGCCTAATTCCCCTCACAGAACAATTGAACAGGCTGAACACGGGATATGAAGAGCACACAACAAAGACAAAAATATCCCACCTGCTTTACATGGATAATTTGAAGTTGCTACGCAAATCAGAAGAAGAGCTTCAAAAACAGATACAAACGGTCACAACCTTCAGTGATGATATCCACATGGAATTTGGGTTTCACAAGTGTGCAAAGATTGTATTTAAGAAAGGAAAACTAGTCCACTCGCAAAATTTAGTAGTGGACATCAACAGAGAAATACAAGAGCTTGAACAGGGAAAGACATACAAGTACCTTGGGGCTGAGGAAAGTGACGGCACACAGCATCAGCAAATGGAAGAAAGGTTGACGAAGGAATACAGCAGGAGACTAAGAATGATACTGAAATCTGAATTAAATGCCAAAAACAAAATTACAGCAATTGGAACATTAGCCGTCCAAGTATTAAGATACAGTTTTGGTATAATTAATTGGAGATTAGAAGAAACTAAAAAATTGATAGGAAAACCAGGAAGATATTAACAGTGTACAAAATGCATCATCCTAAAGCTGATACAGATAGGCTGTATGTAAAGAGGAAAGGAGGAGGAAGGGGCTGGTCACATATTGAAGCAGCATATAAAACAGAGATAATTAATATTGCAGAATATTTTAACAAAAGGTATAAAGAAGACCAGTTTGTAAATATTATAAGAAGGCACAACAGCTGTCAACCACATATGAATTCAACAGTTAAAGCAGCTGCGAAGATCATAGATGAATTGAGTCAATCAAACGAGAAGAATGACATGAAACAAGATGGAATACAAAACACAAAGGCAAGATTGGCAGAGTCCTTCAAGGAAAATTGGGAAAACAAAGTAATGCATGGCCAGTACATTAGAAGCATTGATAAACAGCTCATTAGCGAGGAAGACACGTTCCTCTGGCTGTCAAAGGGAGACCTGAAAGCAGAAACAGAAAGTGAAACAGTGGCAGCACAAGACCAAGCACTACAAACAAAATACCATGCAACAAAAATATTGCAAACAGAAACAGATAGTAAATGCAGATTATGTCAACAATTTGAGGAGACAGCAGACCACATTATGTCAGCGTGCCCAATGCTGGCAAAAGAACAATACATCAAGCGGCATGATAGAGTGTGTGCTCAATTACACTTCAACATATGTAAGGAACTAGGGGTAAAATTAGACAGTGAACTCTGGTATGAACATGTACAAAAATCAGTAGAAACAAGTCAAGTGGGCAAGGTAACCATATCATGGAATCAACAAGTGCAAACCGGCAGAACCATCCCCAACAATAAACCATACATCATAATCCGGGATAATGAAAAAGGAACATGTATGCTAATTGACGTAGCAATTCCGGGAGACAGAAATGTGATAAAAAGAGAAGCAGAGAAGATTCTAAAATATAAAGGCCTTATAATAGAAATCCAGCGCATGTGGAATGTAAAAAGAAAGGTGACGCCAGTTATAATAGGAGCAACTGGAAGCATTTCAAAATCCTTCAGAAAACACTTGAGCAGCGTACCGGGAAAGCACGATATCAAGGAACTGCAGAAAACAGCTATATTGGGCACAGCACACACACTGCGGAAAGTGCTAATGTAGAAGCACAAAGGAGTTTAATATTGAAGACAGCGTTATATGCACCATTAACAGTACGCGCGGAATAGCTGCGACAATGTATACCCTAGAAACATGATTTGTTTCAGGTATATAAGTGTGAATACCCTGCATAAAGGAGATGATGATGATGATGATGATGATGATGATGATGACAATAATAATTCTCATTTATTAAAGTGCCATAGGTTTTAATAATATACTGGCAAGACAACCATATTAGATATGCATGCAAAAAAACTGTATGGTGATTCAGAAAAAAAAAAGGAAGATGAAGGAAGCGTATTTGTGTGCAGGTGCACACATTCTTTTCAAGTGTCAAAATAACGACACACGGAAATAATAATAATAATAATAATAATAATAATAATAATAATAATAATAATAAGGGGCGTCTCCTTGTGGACGGTCTGCGCGGTGCCGTCGCCGAATGCATGTCCGAGGGTGATCTCTGCAAAGCGCGGTTTTTGCCGGCAGGCGATTCGAATTATTTGTGGTGAGAGAGATACTCAAATAATGGGAAAAGCCTTACGGAGGGGGGAGGGCTGCTAGACCATCCCGCGGAGTGCAAGAATACTGCTAGCCATTATTGACACATCTCGATAAGCCTCATCGGAGAGGTACGTTCTTATGACATATACGCAGAGAACCTGAGCTTCTGGGCGGATATGTCACTTAAAATGAGAACACGCTGTATATGCTTTTCCGCAATTTATTGTTATTACTCTAACTTAAATTACGCTATGATATCTTCCTTCCACATCCTGCCCATATCATTTGCTTCACTAATAATCCTCAAATCCGACGCTATATTAAGCCAAATACTGACAACGGTCATTTGTAAGCCGTAAATAAATAAATGTGGTTAGGCTACACGCAGTGTGTGCCCCGTGATGTCTCCCCCTAGAACGGGAAGTCCTAGCATGTGTCTCATGCTAGTACGTTATTTGAAAACTTTTTGTCGTCAGACATTTTAAAACGTCCCATGTTTGTATGGTCATTGGTGTCACTAACTCATGGTTATTTATGAATATGTTTATGATTAGTTTCGCAACCGAGTTGGTCAGCGCGAAGTTGAAATGCCTTAGGAGCAATCGGATTATAAATCCCATGGGCACAGAGAGTGCATTCGATTTTCACTTTAAATGTACCGAAATGATTAACGGTTGCAAAAACAGGATCAGCGTGCATGTTCAGAGGCTGCACAGAGAACCGCTTCTGACTGATCTGTACATTATGCGAACCGCATGATTTCAATATCCAGGCATTCAAACCCATTACATGGAAGTAACATTCAAACGAAGGCTTTTCGAGCAGAAACCATAAAGTCCAGTTTTCTGACGCATACACCTACATTTTTATTCCTTCGTATATGTTAGTAGGAAAATAGAAACTCCTCCATACAATAAACGGAAATCAGACTAATTGGATTGGCCACACCTTGCGTAGAAGCTGCTCTAAATAACGCCTTATTGAAGGAAAGTAAAAGGAAAGATAAAAGGGACGAGAAGAACAGGAAGAAGACGTAAGCAGCTACTAGATGACCTTAAGAGAAAGCGAAAATAATGGAATTTGATATGGGAAGCACTACATCGCACTCTCTGTAGAAATCGCTTTGGAAGACGCTGTGGAACTGTTGTAAGACAGCCAGGAATTTATTTTTATCATTACTGTTATTATTATTACTATTATTATTATTATATTGTGGCATTATTGTAATTATTTTGTTTTTCAGGAAGATAAGCTTCTGAATAAATGTCTCAATGTAAAATGCAGTTTTTATCATTATGAAGGTTGGAAATTTGTGTTTAATACTTTACAATAAAAATATACTTACGGTAAATCAAAACATGCTCCAAGTACTGGGAATCATCAGTTTGTGACCGCGGTAAGAGGGTGCCCTTTATGACAAGGTACACAAACTGGTTTGCCTGTCAATAGTGTTGATGGAACGTTAAGGCATTCTGCATATATACATCATAACTGCACACGGACAGATATATAGAGTGGGGGTTGGGGTGGTTACTGAACTATCAATTTGACGCTCAAACCACAGGCGTCCTCCGGAATTTAAATACCTCATCTCACGTAGCACAAGAGTTTCCAGACTCGTCCTACAGACGTCGACTAATTCCGTGACGAAAATTCCACAGCCTTGTATATGACCTCCTTCACGTCGTACCGCTGCCAGTACTGAGCCCTACTCCGATGTGACAGAGTTCCTTATACAAGGCAAGCAGTGACGGGGCGGATATGGCTTGGTCGGTGTAGGGCGACGTGGAGTTATGTGCCGCCGTCCAGTCGGGTACCCCGTGAAGAAGGCAGCACGTGTGTGAGTGGAAACAGTGTGCTCAGTAACGTCATCTAGCAGCCGATTGTAGAAGAAAGCGTTACAGAGAGAGCGAGAGAGAGACGACGGAAGACGAAATAATTTCCACGTAGAGCGAACCTGTCCGACGTGAACCCTCCGAGTGATAACGCGCGCTCTGATGGCACAGTTCCAAGCACCAAAGTAAGACATATTGTAACTGGCTCAATAGACAGTGTAGGAAATACCTGCATGTTTAGTGGGCACAATATACATGGCGCCAATCGAAAATGAATGTCAAACAGCATATGTAATAACACAGCACAAACGAAAAAGACGTCTAATACGAAACAGATTCTACGTACAGTGAACATGCACCCTGTGCTGTCGGAAACGACATACGGGAAGCACGCTGTAATCCTCCTGGTATCACCACGGAAGTGGTAACCTAGCTCAAAAACCCGAAATTTGTTTTGACGTACGTGTCACAAAATGCACAGCAAGGACAGATTGTGTTAGCAGACATCAGCTGAGAGAGACATGTTTCTCTCAAAATCAGTTGGCAGTAAAAGCACAGAGTAGATAGCAAAGATGCGAACATCTACATCCATGCGCCTGGAGTTGTGCTGAATGTGAGAGGTCAAAGGCACATGATTTCAGGAGCCACCCTGTGTTGTGAGGTCAAAGGGACTGATGCATGGCGATGATGCTCGTGGTGTGCTTACTTTGTGGTTGTGGACTGTAATTCATAGCGATTCATTTCACTCCAGATACAGTACGTATGTTAAACACTTTATGGTACATACATACTTGATTATACCTAAAATAAATATACATAGTTCAGGAATGCACAACGGTGCTGCAAGACAAGGAACACTCTGCTCACTATCAAGGCCAGTTCTCACCACGGCAAGCGCTTGACTCCCAATAGACAAAGGATAGATGCACTCCTTGGTCCACTGAATGGCCGGAAGAGAGCGGCCTAATCAGCTTGCGTGCTAGGGCAAGCAGGTGTCGGCACCTGCTGACCAGCGCCAACACAGCACGTAGAAGGTTTGGTGGTATGCTAGTCTTAATCTCGCACAAGGTCATTATAATACGGTCGGTAAACGTCGTACGACGCGCATTTGATTAGTATAAATTCCGACACGTTTAAAAACACAGTATTTCTACTGCACGTCGACAAATATATAGAAGAAGCAGAAGAAGAAGAATAAACTTGTTCCGTCTCCACCTTCAGCTTCATACAAGGTAGGCGACATATGCTTTTAATAGCACACTCACAACACAAGCTTATTACAAATGCATGCAAAAAATTGTGTGGTGATTAAAAAAAAATAGGAAGAAGAAGGAAGCGTATTTGTGCGCAGGCGCACACATTATTTTCAAGTGTCAAAATAACGAAACACCGGAAATAATAATAATAATAATAATAATAATAATAATAATAATAATGCGCTTCTCCTTGTGGAGGGTCTGCGCGGTGCCGTCGCCGAATGCATGTCCGAGGGTGATCTCTGCAAACCGCGGTTTTTGCCGGCAGGCGATTCGAATTATTTGTGGTGAGAGATATAATCAAATAATGGGAATATCCTTGCCGGAGGGGCCGCTAGACCATCCCGCGGGGTGCAAGAATGCTGCTAGCAGTTACTGACACATCTCGATGAGCCTCATAGCAGAGGTATGTTCGTATGCTATGTACGCAGAGAACCTGAGGTTCTGGGCGGATATGCCACTTAAAATGAGAACATGCCTAAATATGCTTTTCAGCCATTTATTATCATCATTACTCCTCCTCCTCCTCCTCCTCCTCCTCCTCCTACTACTACTACTACTACTACTACAGAAGTGTATATACCGTAAGTTCATAAAAAAGAACAGCATACAGAATAAAACTTCAAGCGTTCTTCTTAGGCTGTACAAACAGGTTTGCACATCTTCCGGCAGTGACGTAAAACACTACGTCAGGATGTGCAGTGGTATATCTGGCGGACCGGTTTTCAAGCATTCCATTATGTGGCCCCACTCCGAGGTCATTATCGTCCAGGTTCCAGAACGCCCTTGTAAGATGGCTGTTTGCCGGGTCCTGGCCGTACGTCGCGATGGTTTCTAAGAATGAGCGCCAGCTGTACAGGTCTTTTGACGACGCGTCAGACACGCCGTTAACAGTGACGCTGCATTGACTGAAGAGCGAGTGAAGGAGATAGTTTCAGACGGACGTGTGTTTGGTGGCATCGAAGTTGGACCGGTAGGTTTGACCAGCTTCCCGCGTACCATCAGGTGGATGTTCAGATCAATGCAGCAGTTCAAGAGCCAGCAACGGAGTAACACCAGGTGGTACGAGTTCATGTCCAGTTTTATAAAATTGTTGCAATAGTTTCATACTCTCTCTCTCTCTCTCACACACACACACACACACACACACACACACACACACACACACACACACACACACACACACACACACACACACACACACTGAAATCATAGACTTTTCCTTTCTTTTTAACCACACCAAACTTTGCGGCCAAATGCAAGCAGCCGTTTCCAATTTGGGAGGTCACAGTTTCGTCCTGCCAGTCAAATTCCAGAATATTACACCCATTAGGAAACAGTAGTTTCCTTCCGCATCCTTTCTCGTTCATTTTTATTAGCTGTTTTTCCATTCGACACCCTTTATGACCAATACGTGCTACTGAATGTGTTTTCCTACATAGCATAAATGAATACTTTCGGAAAGCATACTAAAATCACAAATCCGAGGCTCACAATCAAAATGTCCTCAACTACTTATTTTGAAGCCGGCTGCCTCACGTTCATTAGACAGGTCAAACCCAGGCTGTTTGTGCGAATGCCCACCTGTAGTTCTGTAACCCTGTACTGCCAGCTGCCAGCACATACATAAAAGCAGTCCCCGACCCACTACTGACAAAATAATCATTTGGCTAAATGTCAACACGTCTTCTTCAATGATATCGTACACAGACTGATGTTAAGTCAGAATAACGTCAGATGGCAAAGAAACGTGTTGAAATGTACTCTCATATATAGGGATGTGCGGCCTGAGGCCCTCAAGGTTAGGTTTCCAAAAGGAGTCTTTCCATTAGGATATTATTTTCTTGCCTATCCTGTTTCATGCATTCACTGTCTAAGCACAGTACTCAAAGACACTGTCAAATAGTAGAAAAATGTGGTTACACTCGTAAAAATTTTGTTTGTTACCAAAGTTAACAATAAGGAAAGCAAATCGCTTCAGAGTCATAATTACACATCAGACCTGTTAAGATACTCCGCTGACAAATCATGATATAAATATGTGTGCTAATTCTTTGAAAACGTAAGGCAGACGGGAAGGTATGAAAATTACATTCATGAAGAACAGATTAAGATGTGGAAAATCAAAAGCTTAGGCGTTGTTTGGGTGGGTGTGAAAATTAGAAACCTCTGCTCAAGCAAGAAAATAATGTGTTTGAGCAAATGGTGTTGAGGCGAGCTCTTTGACTCAAGACAAGAGGAAGTAAAACGATGATGGAGAAAACTAGAAGTTAACCATGTTCCATATTTGCAAATGTGGCTAAATATCGTTATGTATTCCGAATAAATTTCAGATCTTTGTCAGAAAATTAGATTTTAAGAGAATGTAAAATAATTTTAAATTTTCGCACTGCTAGCTGTTGGATTTCGAAGGCCTGCACGTGTGGTTTCTTAACCAAGTAACTTCCTATGCGGCCTAACAGCTACACAACCGACAGTCTTTATAGAACGTTTGATAACGTCTGAGTGGGTCAGGCAATTCAAAGAGTTCATTTGGCCTGCAGTTTCATATTGCGTTAAAAAAACGCCCAGAGCTATGTTCTGAGTGGGATGAATAAAACCAGTACATTTTAAGATCCACGTCCACGCTTCACAGCACATCACACAAGACCGTCACCCTCATACTAAAAGTTTAGTATTTTTCCAACGCCGTGGACTTATTTGTTCAGCATGGCTGCCACAATAATGACAATTATTTACCTAAACAGCACAAAACATCATGTGATTTGAATTGAAAAGGCGCATTTTCTGTGCGATACGAACAAATATTTTACACTAGAGGAGCTACAACATTTACAGTTTTGGTCATTTCAAGGTTGTTGGTTGCAATATTTGGTTTTTCGTTTCAACCAGTGTGTTCCAGTGTGCTCTTTAACTAATAATCATCAAAATAACAATTCTGTTCCGACACATATTTTTCAGATTATTGACTTACTATGCCACACTGTGTGCTATAGTGACTGATACATATTGAACTACATGTTTCGGCGCATAAAGGCCGCCAAGAGTCATCACTTAACACAATACTCCTTCCATTATGTGTTCGGATTACATATCAGTCACAATATGCATTATGATGCAGAAAGTCAAAAAAAAAAATGGAAACCCTCTGTGGACAGGCACCGTCACTGTAATATTAACAATAGTAATACTATTAATATATTATTATTATTTACCACATTAATATCCAGGAACTGTGTACTATCCGATGCAGTGCATTTGTGTGTCTCGGTTATCTCCCTGTGGAGATTTAACGGACTGGTTGCTACTGTGGAGAAGCTACTGAATTTTTACATATAATGTACATTAATTTTAGTCTTCAAAGGTTTATTATATTACCCATTCCTATGCCCTTATAACTCCCTTCAGGAATTCCATCTAAAATTTTGCATGTGTGGATCACAGGCAGAAAAACAACGTTACGGTCTGTGAACTTGAGGAACTAAGGTTGGATATACGAGGAAATAAAGGCTGGGTACACGAACGGCCATCCGGCTGGACACAGGCAGGTTACGAAGTTTGTACATGACGTCACGGTCATGCGGTAAACGTCATTATTCGTCGGCGACTGGGTGTTTTTTGTCTATGATCAGAGCGGTGCTAGGGAACTTAGGCGCACCATGTCACGCACACGTGTCTGCACCTCTAATGGCTTTTCAATAAATTGCCGACTCGGGAACAAACTGCAATTGTAGGCTTTCGTGCACGTGACAAGCAGCATGTAAGTTCCAAATGCGAAGAATTTCTGGATAGGATAACTACAAAAGAAATCAGTAGACTGAGACATAAAAAATTATTTCCAGTTAATGTTTAGAGCTGGAGAACAGCATAAACCCTTAGTCTGCCGCAGTGGCTTAGAAAATCGGCCTGAAGCCCCCTTCCTGCCCACACGAACCAGAATTGATTGGAGGAGCCCCCCGAAGTTACCCCAGGTCCTCCGTCAGAAGAGCGGGATCCAGCCCCCAAAAAACACAAAAATGTCAGTATTCCGTAAGTTTTGGGGCTTCCATAAACCACGAGGCCTCCCGTCCACGGGGTCTTCGGGGGCTTTAGGCAAACCACTGGTCTACAGCAAAATTACAGTTTTTATTCCCTGAAAATCAAAACATCTTTATCAAAAACTTTGTAGCCATTTGCACGTTACAAGTTATCATATCCCACAAGATTGCAATCTTCTATAGCAAACAGCCTCACCTGTTCTTTGCTCACTTAATGACAGCCTTCAGTCGCTCAGAATGTACGGCGTCAAATGACAGGAAGTTTGCTTAGTAATGAAACGCGAAGACAACTGAAGGGCCCATGGCCTGCTTGGAGTTACTACACCGGAAGTGCCTGGGATAACTGGAGGGAAATAGGAATATCTCCACCAACAGAGCAGGTGTCAGGACTAAAATCTGAACCAAGGAATTGAGGAATAGGACGTACCTACACTAACAACGTGACGAAGTCCTTCAAGAGAAAGAGGGCAGAACACAGCACCCATTGTTTTTAAGCCAGATATCCCGAGGTCGACTTGAAAAATTATAGATATCTGATCCTATATAAATCACAAAGCATCGACCGGAGCATCACTATGAATTGGTAACAAAATTATCGTGGCCTACTGAGGGGAAATAATACATAATTCGATTTTCCACTGCACATTTTAAGGAAGTGTGTGGCGGGAAGAGGAAACATCCCACCTCTCTCGTTTTTATACTTTCACAGAAACGAGACGATGGCACGAAATATTAGTGCTCCACACTGCAGCACTGTCCCTACGGACACATCCATCCCGGGCCCCTTGCCACCCGTCTGATCACACAGCACTCCTGCCACAATCGAATCGAGGGACACGTCTAAAGCTGTGCATTCCGTTTATAAGATTTGACATCTCGAAGACGTCACGTTAGTCAGGAAAATAATATTAAAAATGTGGATTGTGTTCCCATGAGTTATCTCTGAGAGATCTGACGCCTGCACCTTCCTCCACGAAAATATAGGTAGGAGATTTCGCCACAAATGCCGTAACCTGCCACACTATGTGGTGAAACATCACAAAACATTACAAACCTCGATGGCTGAGGAAAACACCGAGATGAAAACATAAAGTATTCATCCTACAAACTGCAAGGATATTGGCTGAAATATACTGGCGCAAGATTCTGTACGTTGGCGGTCTTTTGTACACGCGGTAGTGTACTTCCACGTACCCTAAATGTCGGGATGTTCGTTAATTAACAGGAGACTGTTGGCTTCTTAAGAACGAGTTCTCTTTATTGAGTCAGAAATATAATTTCCTTCAACGATCCAGTTTCGTCTGCACAGATTATACACCGTGGAGACAAAATTAATTCACTCACAGTTAAATACGAACGCTGGATATGGATTTCGGAAGATATAGTGCAAGTATATATTAAATTAAACCAGCTAAAATTAAATAAAATTAATTTGCTTGGAGGTATTGAGCAAAATGAGCATAAAAATGTACAGCTTTAGTCGTAACGCACCTGATATTCGAATCGGAGAGTTCATGAATACAGGTTCGGATATTCTCGTCATATCTAGATGCAAGCAAACTCTCTCATACAGCAAAACCCTCAGTAGTTCCACTTGAACTCAGACAGTTAGCTTTTTATTCACGTGCAGTGTGTTACACATGGCATGTGATGGGAACGTGAGTGTTGTGTTGAGGATAAGCTTCTGTAGCTCTCCAAAGAAATCACCAATGAAGAGAAGCGGGAGTATACTTGAACGGAATTGTTCATATCTGCTGCTTCACAAACACACATGGTCTGTAGTTCCTTGTTTCTTGTTATTGCACCCGACTGAATTGAATGGGCATTTAACGAACCTCAGTCACATGTAAGAAACGTAACAACACAGAACATACTGAGAAGACCGTCCATGTCGGGGGATATTTAAAGAGATGTTTCTGACAAGAAGGGAAGTCGCTGTGTGGAAATGTGGCGACCCTGTGCGGAATATTTCGTCTGCCCCTCGCATCCCTCAATAATTTAAGATCTCCGCAAATGCAGTCAGGCTGCTTTGCGCATTCCCTGCCTTGAATATGAATTGTAGATGTTCTTCCAATAGACAGACAAGATTAACGAAGTAAAAATTAAGATACATTAGCATCCACACAACAGTGAGTGGACTGCAGCAATCTGCTTTGGAATGTGAATTGACGAGGGAATAACTACCATCCGGGACGTCCCCAGTTTCAAATAAGTTCAGAGTCAATATCTCCCGAACAGCAACGAAGGACAGTACGTTTGTGCACCGAATCCAACACTTCTTAAACACTGGGAATTCAACATATATAACCACCAATACAAGCAATAAATTGTAATGAACTCGGGTAAACAGCTACAAGCGTAAAGAAGACAAGACTACACGACGTCATATTGCAAAGGCGACAGTTTCATAGGCACCGCAGTGACAGACTGAAACCTCACATGAAGGCGGAAAGATTACACAATTTATAGTAAATTAATTGAAAAACATATATATGTATAAATTTTAGAACAGATTCTAAGTAATAAAAAATGTCTTAAACGGAACCTGAGCATAACGCAAAACCTGTCTTTAGCGAAAAAATTTACAGCCCGCATGACGTGTAATCCTGATGATCCATAGTTAAGAGCATCTTTATTAAAGGGAACCTTCGTGCTATGGTAAAAATTTTGGTCCCTTGCGATTCCGCTATTGGCAGGATTCGAAGTCCATTAAGTTATGAGTACTGCGTTCCTAGATTCTGTCCACCTTACTGTCCTGTGAGTGGACAGCTCCCTGTGGCAGAGCCCACCCTTGTACCTGAAGGAGGAAAGAGATGGGGAAAGTACAGCAACAAACACCTAATGCTGCGTGCAACATAATATCGCCAGACCTGGTATCTACAGACTTGCCAGTTCCTTGTACGCGTTATTCTGAGTGTGTGTATGTGTGTATGTGTGTGTGTGTGTGTGTGTGTGTGTGTGTGTGTGTGTGTGTGTGTGTGTGTGTGTGTGTGTGTGTGTATGTGTGTGTGTGTGAAACTTGCTGTCCCACGTAAAAAAAACACAGGCTTTGGGCTTTGTAGAAAAAAGTTGCTGAGAACAATTGGGCATAAAAGAAAGGCAGCAAAACGACGCTAAATAAAGGTGTATATTGAGAAGTGTCATGATTTAGACTTCTCGCCTAATATCATTAAAGAGATCAGACAACGTTCCCTCTAAGCTGCGCGGGTACGCGGCCGCGCTGTAACTGAAATGCTCCCGTGCACATGGTATTGTTGCCGCCCAGCTGGAAGTTTTCAGTTTCAGTGTAAATATTCTTATTATGCATATTATAAAAGACTTTTAAAAACCAGCGCAGACGTCAGGTGGCGGAAGAATTTTCTGCTCAGAGCAGCAGCAGGTCCGCACAGCTGTAAAAAAATAGAGGAACGCTGTGATCGGATAAGGGCGAATGAGAAGCGTTAGCATATAGCACGTATGGAGGAGAGCAAAATATGTTTAAAGGGCTTAGACACAGAGTAAAGGATAATATTAAAAAGAGTTTTAAAGACATAAGATGGCAAACTGAGCTGCATTCATCTGAATCATGATAAAGAAGAGTAGTGCGTTCTTTTGGCAATAGATTTTCCGCTTGCAAAAAATTGGGTAGTCGTTCTTGAAAAGCCGAGCAATTATTAGCTTTCAAATGATTCCTTTCCTCTGATTTACTTGGTCTATGTATCTGCCATCGTAAACATGCTGACAGCAGATTTGAAGCTGTCCATAACGTATACCAGTAAATCGAATTTGCATTATTTTAACCAACTCGTACAAAGCTGACAGCAGGTTACACCCAAATGCCAATCACCTACAAAAGTGCACTGCGTCATAACCCAGAAGGTCATATATCAGTGCGTTTAGGCACAGCTGCACACATAATTTATTTCTCTGAATGTTCCACAAGGAATATTCCAGCCACTTCCCTTCCACGTCTTAATTTTTGGAGATTTCTCCTGGGTAGACAGTGTGTGACATATCAATGGACCACAGCCCAGGGTGTGTCAGCCCCACAACATAAGGAGCTGAGACATATTACGGGCCAGATCCTCTTCAGGAAAGGTCCGCCGTTTCTCGTAATTGGGAAGTTCAAAACAACAGAACTGTCATTACAGAGCAAATTGGATCGAACTGTATCCAATTGTAACACATCAGGACACAGAGGGCGTGGATAGCTAAGGTCTTAGCAGAAGAGACGCTGTTGGTAAGTTAAGTGAAGTGGAAACTCATACTCCAGTGGAGTACACAAGTAATCCAAATGTGTTGTTTGCTATTTGCGTGCCTCTTCGCCTATGATGTTATTTCGTCTCGGATATAAATGCGTTCTTGGAAAGGTAATCACAATTCGCAAGTTAAGAAACATTTTTCTTTCAGTTTATTAAATATTCCTGCATTCAAAAATATTTCAAATAAAATTTAACTGGGGTTCTTTCTTCTTTTGCGTATCATTCTTCTACAATAAAACATTTTTCAGAAAGGCGCTAAAGTTAATTTTAGATTTCATGTAAGTTAACGATTATATCTAATATGTACAGACGTAATTTAATTCCTCCGTCTACTCAGTGTGATTCCGATACCGAATTTTGTCTTCACTTTTTAATATTTTTGCACACTGAGCAAGTTAACGTGTATCTTCCCACTGTGCATTTATTTTGTGTACTTTTTCAGAAATAACATATAAAGGAGAGAACAGATTTTCCCTGTGTCATTGTGCTTGCTAATAAGACCTGTAAATATCAAATAAAACACTCTGTTGTGCTACAGAACTATAAAATCTGCTTGTACCCATCCGATACCATGCGTAAGGGAACACCGAGAGATGAGAATTTCATATTACAAAATCTAAAGTGTTTCATTAATATCTGATCTGTTCCTGAAATGGCTGGTGAAGTGACGCAGTCGTTTTCCCTCGTATTCTGTAGCTAGCTGTTTGACTGAAAGATTGCCTAACTCCATAACGCAGAGTCCTTGTTGAAAAGCTAACAGTTCCGCACCTGGTCAAGGAACTCCCGTATTTTATGCAAGCCGAAGCTTCATTACCTTGCTCACAAGAGTCCGCCACTTGTACCCTATTCTGAACCAAAGGAACCCAGTTCACGCCACATATTATTTCTTTAACATCTCTTTTAACATTATCTTCCATCCACTCTTAGGTCTTCCAGGCATTTCATAAGTTTTCTTCAGGTTTTCCCTTACAAATCCTGTACACAATTCTGTCCCGTGCATGCAACACGTCCTGCCAATTCCAAACTCCTTTATTTGCTCACCTGAACAACGTTTTGCAAGGAACACACAACACGAAGCTCTTCAATGTAAAACTTTCTGACTCAAGCCTTTTGTTACTTCCTTACCAGTCCATTATCTGCAGCCCTCAGCCCACGTTCTTCCCACCTCGTCACCGACCCATTCCCATACTTATAATATATAAAAACGCTTATAGCCACATGTACTTTAATCCTTGTACTGGTACTTAATAAAAGAGAAGATAAAAGATTTTGAAACGAAAGCCAATATTCCCCGAATAAAATCCGCCCACAATGTCTTCTATAATGACACTGTTTCTCGGCAATACTTTAAATTTCCGACATTTACAAGTGCTTTGCTTTGAAGCAGTTTTCGCCCCATAAATATTTAGTAACGTATGCTAGTAACTTGAAAAGTATCTCATGTACTTAGCAACACAAATCCTAAATCACTGTTCCCTTAGTAACCACAGTAGGCGTGTGTAGGAAATTTTTGTGAAATTCATCAATACAACATTTCGCGAAGATCGGATTATCGGATCTCGATACAAAGGGAGACATGGCGATAAAACAGGTGCAATTTTTGTATCTTCGCTGTGGACGCGTAATTTAAGTATGTTAATTTTACCACAGTTATGCTTGTTTGTAAGCATCTGTATTGAATACCGCACAGAGGGATTGTTATTTCAGTGCAGATATCACAAAGTGAAACTCCAGTTGTCTATAAATTTTCAGATGTTGCACAGAGAGATGGCCCATAGCACTGCAATCCACCTGCTTTCCCTGCTCACATTTTGTCCAAAAGGAGAAGCCTTCACTCTGTCTGAAGCTCTGAACTCTACCGAGTATGGACAAGACTTCACTCTGTCTGAAGCTCTGAACTCCACCGAGTATGGACAAGACTTCACTCTGTCTGAAGCTCTGAACTCCACCGAGTATGGACAAGACTTCCCTCTGTATGAAGCTCTGAACTCCACCGAGTATGGACAAGACTTCACTCTGTCTGAAGCTCTGAACTCAAGTGGGTACGTCCGATGTAATTTCAATGTATTTCTGATTATTTCTTAGAAGATTCAATAAACAAAAATGCAATACATCCACTCACACACTGCACAGTCTATCTACCCATCGTAAGACGGCTGTTCGTAATAAGACAAGACGTAAGTTTCTATTCCCCAGTCCTGGGGCAACATCGGCCTTAGCATATCGAGCCCCGGCAACTGCAAGACATATTGCGATGGGTTGGTTTTAATATAATAACTGTACATGTCCTCCGCTGCGCACATACATTAAATTAATTGTCGGACGTTTACGATGACCACGAAAATCCGGACAGCAACCTAGAAGGTGCCTGAAGCGTTGCCAGAGATAACCTTACTGTCCTGCAGTCAAGCCTGTGAAGGCACTAGCTGTGGCAAGGTAGGGGCAATTGTGACAGAAGGTGAGTGTGGCCCGCATTTCTTACAGAGGCACAAAGCACAAGGCGCTGTGGTAACAGATTATTAAGCGTTACCCTCGCCTTCTGAAGTTCCTCCACAACACAACAGGAGTACTGTAAAGTAGGCTATACAGTCCATCATCTGGCAGTTAACAAAAAGAAGGAATTAATAGCTTTTCTCACTTTTGCCTGGAAAATTCCTGGGTGGCACCAGAAATTAGGCAAAACTCGCTTCCTTCCTCATACTTTCAAATTTATTATTCACTAAACATGCCTTCTTCCTACGTTTTCTCTGCTACCCAAAGCAAGGTTTGACACACAATAAATGTACATACGAATGAAACAAAATAATATTAAATATAGATGCAACGATCTCACACAAACTTCTACATTTCAGAAGTAAATGTGGAGAGGACGAAACCGTATCTGCAAGCAACTTCAGTATTCCTCATAGATTATGGGATATATTCGGTAGCCCGTGCTCTTGCAGCCCCTTATGTGCCCACTATAAGGACTGCTGTAGAGACTCCAAGTACTTTGCAGCCGAGGAGCAACTGTGGGAACCTGCTACATCCCCTTGCTCGGTGCCAAAGAACGACTACAGTCACTTCTTCATGAAGAAGGTGTGTCGTAGCCACTGGGATGACGATGAGTCTCGTGCCAGCTGCCAGACAGACAGTGGCCCCCCATTAACGAGTCACCGGACGAACGTCAGTTATGCAAACCCACACTGTGCCATCTGCAACTATGACTTCGACGCTAGCAATGACCATATCTGGCCTCCCACATACTCTTGCTATGGCACTTACAACAGTTATGATGCGTTGGTCACGTCTGGAGACCACAACACGACTGCCGTGAAGTTAACCTACACGAATAGCAGTCACACGTATTCCGTCAACTACAGTTTTCCGGTTGACGCATTTTCATTTTTTTATTCGCACAATGGAACACTGGGCTGGCTGTCCGATCTGATAGCTTTGACTCGATATGAGTCACATTCTAATGGAGATTTTAACGAAAGCAAACAATACTATCTGCACCAAGAACAAAATAATAGACAGTTTTCTGGAAGTGACAATAATTTCACATGCACAATGGATCCCTTCACATTTGACGAAAGAATTATGAGACGCTGTTCGGATGTTATCAGCACTTGTGCGTCAGGCTGGGCGGACAGGGGCGTGGAGGCAATGTGTCTGGCCTACACCGACAAGTACTGTAATGGAACACTTATTTTTCGTAACCCTCACTGCGCTCTGTGCAACCACGTGGACTTATTTAAAGAAAATATTTGTGTCGACATTGCACACGGGTTCGGGGGCGGTTACGATTTCTCTACATTAGTGAAACTGCCTACACATCATGTGACACTCTCATGTGATTTTCTTCGATTACTGAAATGGGGAGTGTGTAGCGATACGATACCAGATCCACGCAAGCACAACGCTACTATCACACGGAAAGCCAACGAAGGTAAGCTCATATATTCCTACGAACGTGCCTAAATTTTGAGTGCACAAGAGTGACGCGACTGTCATTAGATGGAACACGGCTGCAAAGAATGCCTGTGTTATCAATGTATAAATTAACGGTTGTGGTGGCACTGCGTAAGTTCATGGTTGTTGTAACCCTGTAAAAATTAACGGTTCTGCTGTCTCTGTCTAACGTTATATTTGTTGTCTCCATGTACAACGTATGTCTGTGGCATCCCTGTGTATCATAATACTTGCGGCACCCCCGTATAATTAACCTTTTAAAGCCTAGCGGTAACTTTACATACCACCAGCTTAAACATCCAAAAATTCTACGTGGTGCTCACATTGCGTTTATGTGTTTTGTACGGATCTCAAAACAAACAGCAATTACTTTCCTATACAGAATAAACAGGCTGGTTCTTGTAACCGAGAAGGAGAGTGTTTACAGCGCGGTACGAAGTGGGTCCTTATATATAAAACAGATACGCTTCGTCTTTAAAGGGTTAATAGTGATGGCACCGCTATATAAAGTAACGGTAGTGGTACCCCCATATAAATTCACACTTCGCATCACATCTAGCCGTCACGTTTATATGAGATAACGTGGAAAAATATGGTATAGGCAGACAGGCCACAGATAGCAATACAATACGGCGAATGCGCTTTGCGTGCAGGATAAGTAAGCCAAGAGACACAGATCGGAATATGTAATAGTTATTGCTTTTCCACGGCAACAATGGTTACGCGCACGCCCCTCGATCTTACGCTATAAACATATTGCCTGGCTTCTTAAGTAATTTCTGAAGTGTCAGCGTTTATACCCTGAATGCTGTGTGTAATTAATATTTAACAAACCATTCGACAGCTGAGACTGTTCGAGCCTAACTGATATGACAGTCAAAATACGACTTATTAACAGACTTCCTTTCGCACAGCCGACAAGCCAAATTCCCCGCTGGACTACATCACAATCGTGGGTATCTGTCTGTCCGTAAGCTGCATTCTGCTGCACCTCGCCACCTTCATAGCAACGCCGAGGCTGATGAACCTCCCGGCCATGAACCTCGCATCACTCTGCGTGCCCCTGTTGCTCCTCTACTGCAGCTTCTTGGCAGGGCTCTTCCTGGAGCCACTGTGTGTGGAGCGGGCAGTCATAACGCACTACAGTTTGCTGGCCACCTTCTGCTGGATGCTCGTCATATCTTTCGACGTGTGGAGAAATGTCAGACAGTCCACAAGAAATCTTCAGAGATACTCGGGTAAGAGTAATGAAGTCTAAATTGTCCATAAGAAAATGCGTGCTCGAATAAAGTGATATAGTGGGATAATGTTCATAAAGTCCTTGGTGTTTGATCGGCGAGCCTGGGCTAACGTTACAAGAGTCAACAGCTAGCGCCAAATCATAAGCGCATAGGCGTGTCCTTTTGCAACCAGAGAGGAGGGACAGCTAGTATAAGATGCGGGTTCTCTACGCATATCTTCTTTAATCACGTGACAATTAGTATTTCCGTAAAGCCAGGTTAAACTGCTCTAAAACTAAAGAGATGTCGATCGCGCTGTTGCTACAAACAGAACTACTCTTGGTAATTCTGTCTCGTGTAATCAGTACTTGTCAGAGAAACTCATGGGTTTCACATTGAACTCAGATAGGCACAATTGTATATTCTGTATTTTTATATAGTAATAACTCTTTAACGACTAGATTTCCCCCCATAAAGTTCAGTAATTTTGCCAAAATATGTAAACTGGGGCTGAAGAAAATTGTGCCCACTGTTAATTCTGTACCGCCGCTTTCCTCACATGCAAACAGTACCTCACTTACTGATGTTATTAAAAATAAACTGAATATAAAATATAATACTGTCGCAAACACACCGAAATTTTAAACTAGCCGCTGAAATACGGTTTCGGTGTCCCTACTGATTTTTACTCATCATCCTTGTATGGGCGGCTATTATTTTTTTGTGTAAACAATAAAACCCGCGGATGGCAAGTGTTTACTCTCTTGGAAAAATGTTTCTTATTACGCCACGTAATTAATTTGCCTCATGCATCAGACGAACTATATTAATACCTGTATCTTAATAACTGTGTGATGTTACACAATTAACATACAGAGTTACTGAAAGTATGTAAAGAAAGGAAGACATCAAGAGGTTGGACACTTGTCTGTTACAGATAAGTAATTACTTCTTCGGTACGCGCTGTAGTTTGAACATAAACTTATTTGCCCTAGGCTCGAAATGGAAGCGCTTCAGTGTGTACTCCGCGTTCTGCTGGGTCGTGCCAGTTCTTGTCATGGTACCAGCGATCGTCATCGAGTTCTCCGGCTTCGACACACACTTCCGGCCAGGCTATGGCCAACACAACTGCTGGTTCAGCAACCCTGCCTCCATTCTCGTCTTCGTCATTGCCCCACTTTGCGTCGTCATGGCTCTCAATGTCGTCTTGTTTTCTTGGAGCGCCTTCCTCATCTACTCGACAAGGTCCCAAATAGAAAATAGGTCTACCTCGCGCACAGATTTCTGTCTGTTCGTGAGACTGGCTGTCATTATGGGACTCACATGGGTCACCGGACTGATTGCTGCCGTTGTGGATCGACCAGGTATTGTCTGCCCTTCAAATTGCGTCCTGCAAATCCTGTTTCACTTGAAAGCGGCGATTTTGTAGTACACAGTAACTGAAATGTCATGTAATGTTCAACATTATATAGCTAAGTGCGAAACACGCTTATAAAATTGACATTACCGATAATTTTCAGGTTTCTTCTTGCATTAATTTTTAGTTTATTTTTTATTTAATTGCGCTTTCAAGCACGTCGTGCAATGGCAAATGAGTGACTATAAAGAACATACATAAAATGTAGCAATCGTGACAAATTCTAACACGACGGTTCCATGGACGGCCTAAGGAAACTAAAGTCACTGTAGCTGGTAATTCATCAGATATTTGAAATATGAACCTCACGAACAAGAAGTGCAAATTTATTTAAAGTGATCGACCACAAACTTTTGACTCTTTCAAGGCACGATGAACAGAACTGACACTACTTCGGTGGCAAAGCTAAATAGACCTATTTCTGAGATGCTCAAGTGCTTCGGATTTCTCTCCAAGTTATCTTATAAACGGTTCAGATAAGGAAGAGATTTTTGAGTTATATTTGAGATATTCTTGAGTCCACATACAAAACTGAACAAGCTCTTGAAAATTCTCTTTATAGCCTTCTCAGGGAAACATCGTCATCCTTCTTAAAAACAGATATAATTTATACGTTTGTTCAACAGGTGTGTGGATTGTGTTTGTGCTCCTCAACACGCTTCAAGGCCTGTTCATCTTCGTGGCCTTCTCCTGCAACAGGAAAGTTTACGACGAAATTAAAAGGAAAAAAACCACGCCAGCACAGTCCACAACAACAACTCCAGCAGCCTCTGGTACCCAACATTGAGCTGTCAGTGCCTCCGAGCCAGTGGATATTCTGCAGTTGACTGTAAAGAGTGAACAGGACTGAATGGATTGTGTCACTGTTAAGGCTCCAGTCTTTAATTCGCTTATGACTTGTTGAATCGCGGAAGGTGATTCGATATGTTCAGCGAGGTTTTTCATGATTTTGCCCAATTCCTCTGTGGAAGTGACAGTATAGTACGTAGGTTTGGCCTCGACCTCTTCCTTCCAAATCCCTTCTAAATCATCGTTAATCACAAATGCCACCATTCGGTGCTACACATTCGGAAACATTGACAGCGTCATGAAACAAGCCATAAAAGAACAGTGTGTAGGCATACTGTACAGAAGACGACACGTGTTTTCAAAATATTTTTATTTTAAAGAATAGAGTTCCCTGGAACATGACGCCGAGTTGCCTCATAGAAATTTACACAGATTTTTGAAGGACGTTGTGATTTCCTGAATATGAATAGAGTACCTTGTTTCAAACCGGTTGGTAACTCTGTGTCAAAATACACGGCGTCACATCCCAGAAGTATACTGCATAGTCATTACGTGTGACGTGCAGATGTAATTGTTTGGTCTTATTTCTTAGGATTAAGATTACGAACTTGCAGGATGTGACGTCCTGTACCTGCCTTTCGCACTTTCACCTGTCTATCTTCCACACACGAGTCATTTTTGTCCTTACGGCATCTACCCTGACAAAATATTCGTCGCTAAATTTAGACGCTTCTATTTGTTCGCTCATATTCCCCTTCCAGTCATCTCATCACAATATTCGGAGCATTTTTCCCACATAGGTAACTCTGTTGCCCTGAACACTGAGACAGTGTATTCTTCCAAAACTTCCCCACCCGTACATCATCCTATACAGCATCGCACCTCAAAAGACCCTAATACAAATGCTCTTGTGTAATTTACTAGAATTTGTTATTTCTTGCAATTCATTAACTATAGGTCTATCGAGTCTCTGAAGCTTCCAAAGCGGTGAACATTGATCTACTGACATATGACACCCTATAATTTGGCAGCAGATCACCACTGCTTCAGAAGACACTTCCGTCTCGATCTCAAGGATAGAATTAAAGAAGTATTTTGCTTCAAATATTTGTAATATCTTACAAGAATGCAATGTATAAAAATATATGTATCGTTCTTCTAATTGTGTGTACGTACAATTCATACACGGTATATCCTTGAAACCTATTCCTCTATCTTGCTTGCGGATAGTGAACCTTCCAGCTGAAGTTTAAGTGTGATAAACTGTGTGTTTATTGCGGCATATTCTGTATGCTGCGCTGCGCTGGAAGCTTTTAACTTTGTGTGTATTACGCCAGTGACAAGAAGTTATTTTTATGGCTATTAAACTTATTATCATCATCTTTATTGTTGTTATCAATTATGACGTTTCAGAATATACTAAAATGGGTAAAGATGCCCCATTGGCCAAAGATGCCCCACCATCTGTTACTTCGAAACCTTAGCCCTAGGAACCTGCACTTACTATGCAGCTAGAACGTCTTCCAGTAGAGAGTCTGGGTATGTGCAAGTCACAGTTGCTGTGTTGTTCTCAGCCCCCTGGCATTGTCTTCTAAAGTAAGTAACGTGGTTTTTAACCCTTTATAATTCTGGGAGCTATTCTTTAATAATTTTCTGTCTGTTTATGCGTACAGTAATTTTACTAACAGTTTGCGTGAATAAGGAGTGGACGTTTCTCTACTATTTTATACCGTTACGCACATTCCAAGCCACGCCATAGTCACATGGCCAGCCGGGGTATCTTTGCTCCACGTTTGGTTACAGTCGCCCCACTGAAAGATAGTTAAAGATGCCCCACCGACATTTTAACTTGTGCGGGTGACCTATGTTCAGACATACAAATTTATATTGTATTTTCATTGATATGTTAATGAAAGATTACAAAATTTTCGCCCACCTGATATATTTTATTTACCCCCATTTCGTGTTAAATAACATATTAAAATGGTGAGACCTTCACTGCTGCATCCATCCATTCGTCAACACCCATACACGTTTCTCAGGGAAAAAGCCAACCAAAATTATGAAACACAGGGTCACCAAGGGTAAGGAGACGTCTCCATGGAGAGTTGTCACTGGCTCGCCAATCATCCAGAAGAAGAAACAAAACTCAAACATAGGAAAAATAATTTTACGAAAAGGGTTCACTACCGAAACTCGAGCCATTCTGAGAAAATGATGACAGTGACTGCTGTAAATAATGTAAGGAATACTACTATGTAACAAACGGGAATGCGACAGAATAAAATGGTCATCCTGTGAGAAGTAGCTATTTCAAAATTGCACGGTCTCCTCCAAAACCTGCAGCGATTGTGGACGCAGCAACTGTTCTAAGAATCCTAAAAAGCGTAAGAAATCTACAAATAAGTAAGAAGTGGTCTCATGGTGGTGCAGAACACATTTTACTTTGATTACAATTTTTCTTCCTACAAATTTATTATCTTGTATTGCATTATCTGTGGGGCATCGTTCAACATGCGTACGCCAAGGCCGCCCCGTTTGCATACCTTTGTAATTTTTATTGCTGTCAGTAAACGAAATAAAAGTTGCTATAAAGGTATTGACCGTTTTGTAGCAGAGACCGTAATGTACCTGTTACACACCAAATATAACTTCTGTTGCTACACGTTATTGTAAAAATTTGTCAGAATAAAAAGTGGGGCATCTTTGTCCAGTTTAATCTATAGCCTATGAATTTACATTGGCACACCACAACACAACACAGCCACCTAAAATTTCTAAGCGTCAAAAAGGTGATATGACGCAAGTTCCATACCGAAGCGCAGAGTAGGTAGGAAAGATGCGAACATCTACATCCATGCGCCCGGAGTTGTGCTAAATATGAGAGGTCGGCGGTACATGATTTCAGGAGCTATGCTGAATTGTGAGGTGAAAGAGATATTATAATACGATCGGTAAGCACCATACGAGGCGCGTGTGACTATTATAAATTCAGACACATTTAACAACACATTATTTCTACTGCACGTCGGCAACTATATAGAAGAAGCAAAACAAGAAGAATAAACTTGTTCTCCTCCACCTTCAGTTGCATACAACGTAGGTGACATACGTTTTAATAATATACTCAAAAGACAAACTTATTACAAATGCATGCAAAAAAACTGTGTGGTGATTAAAAGAAAAAGAAGAAAGAAGCGCATTTGTGCGCAGGTGCACACATTTCCGAGTGTCAAAATAACAAAAGACTGAAAATAATAATAATAATAATAATAATAATAATAACGAGCGTCTACTTGTGGAGGATCTGCGGGGTGTCGTCGACGAATGCATGTGACAGGGTGATGTCTGTAAAGCGCGGTTTTTCTCGACAGGCGATTCGAATTATTTGTGGCGAGAAATACTCAAATAATGGGAATATCCTTGCCAGAGGGGCTGCTAGACCATCCCGCGGGGTGCAAGAATGGTGCTAGCCGTTACTGACACTTCTCGATGTGCCTCATAGGAGAGGTATGTTCGTATGCCATATACGCAGAGAACCTGAGATTCTGCGCGCATGTCACTTAAAATGAGAACACGCTGTATATGCTTTTCCGCCATTTTTTATTAATACGCTGGCTGAAATTACGCTATGAAAATTTCCTTCCACACCCTGCCCATATTACTTGCTTCATTAATAACCCTTAATCCGACGCTATATGAACACAAATACTGACAGGGCTCCTTTGTAAACCATAATTAAATAAATGTGGTTAGGCTACACGCAATGTGTGCCACATGATGTCTCCCCATACAATGAGGAGCCGTACCATGTGCCTCATGCCAACAAATTATTTGAAAATTTTGGTCGTTAAAAGCATTTGAAAGCACCCAATATTTGTATGGTCACTGGTGTCACTAACTCATTGTTATTTACATGTTTATGATTAGTTTCTCAACCGAGTCAATGAGCGCGAAGTTGAAATGCCTTAGCCGAAATCGGATTATACATCCCATGGGCACAGAGAGTGCATTCGATTTCCGTTTTAAGTGTACTGAAACGACAAACGGTTGCAAAAACAGGATCAGCGTGCATGTTCAGAGGCTGCACAGAGAACCGCTTCTGACTGCTCTGTATATTATGCGAAAAGCATGATTTCAGTATCAAGGCATTCAAACCCATTACATGGAAGTAAAATTTAAAGGAAGGCTTTTCGGACAGAAACCATAAAGTCCAGCTTTCTGACGCATACACCTACGGTTTTATTCCTTCGTATATGTTAGTACGAAAATAGAAACACCCTTCAGACAATAAACGGAAATCAGACTAATTTGATTGGCCACATCTTGCGTATAAGCTGCTATAAATAACACCTTATGGAAGGAAAGGCAAAAGGAAAGATAAAAGGGAAGAGAAGACGAGGGAAAAGACGTAAGCAGCTGTTGGATCACCTTCGGAAATGGCGAAAATAATGGAATTTCAAATGGGAAGCACTACATCGCACCGTCTGCAGAACTAACTCTGGAAGACGCTGTCCAACTGTTGTAAGACAGCCACGCATTTATTATCATCACTACTATCATTACTATTATTATTATTATTACACTTCACTATTATTATACTTATATTATTTTGTTTTTGAGAAAGATAAGGTGTTTAATGAATTACTCTATCTACAATGTAAAAGTATATTTTATCATTATGAATATTTATTTTCGTGTTTAATACCCTACAATAAAAATACACTTACGGTAAATCAAAACATGCTGCACGTAGTGTGAGTCATCACTTTGTGACCGCGGTAAGAGGGTGCCCTTTATGACAAGGTATCCAAACTGGTTTGCCTGTCAATAGTGTTGATGGAACGTTAAGGCATTCTTCGTATATACATCGTAACTGCACACGGACAGATATATAGAGTGGGGGTTGGGGTGGTTACTGAACTATCAATTCGACGATCAAACCACAGGCGTCCTCCTGAATTTAAATAGCTCATCTCACGCAAAACAAGAGTTTCCAGACTCGTCCTACAGACGTCGACTAATTCCGTGACGAACATTCCACATACTTGTATATGACTCCCTTCACGTCCTATCGCTCTCACTACTGAGCCCTACTCCGATGTGACAGAGTCCCTTATAGAAGGCAAGTAGTGACGGGACGGATATGGCACTTCCGGTGTAGGTGGCGTGGAGGTATGTGCCGCCGTCCAGTCGGGTACCCCGTGAAGAAGGCAGCACGTGTGTGAGTGGAAACAGTGTGCTCATTAACGTCATCTAGAAGGCGATTGTAGAAAACAGCGTTAGAGAGAGAGAGAAAGCGAGAGAGAGACGACGACGGAAGACGAAATAGTTTCCACGTAGAGCGAACCTGTCCCACGTGAACCCTCCGAGTGATACGCGCGCTCTGATGGCACAGTTCCAAGCACCAAAGTAAGACATATTGTAACTGGCTCAATAGACAGTGTAGGAAATACCTGTATGTTTAGTGGATACAATATACATGGCGCCAATCGAAAATGAATGTCAAACAACATATGTAATAACACGGCACAAACAAAAAAGACGTCTAATACGAAACAGATCCCACGTACAGTGAACATGTCCCCTGTGCTGTCGGAAACGACATACGGGAAGCGCCGTCTAAGCCTCCCGGTATCACCACAGAAGTGGTAACCCTGCTCAGAAAACCGAAGTTTGTTTTGACGTATGTGTCACAAAATGCACAGCAACGGAAGACTGTGTTAGCAGACATCAGCTGAGAGAGACATATTTCTCTCGAAACCAGTCGGCAGTAAAAGCCCGGAGCAGGTATGGCCCAGTCGCAACGTTATGGCACTGTGCAAACGACCGTCTTTTAGTCAGTCCACTTGGTATCGTTCGCAGGTGCTACTAGGTGGGTGTCGGCTTAGTTGGTTGAAAGGCGTCACAGAGTGGAGACTGTTCCGTGTTGCCAGCTATTAGCTGAATAAAAACATTGTCCTTCTTAGAATACCGGTAATGCGCATTATGACCATATCTAAAATAGGAAACCATAACGTTATCCGCTGTCAGGGACTGAGATAGTGTATAATGTATGGAAATTTATGACAGAAGAGGCACTGAACGGAATAAAAATTCCGTTGAATTGTTCCTTCAATTTTACCAGGTGACTTATATACATAGTTCGTTAGATATAATTTGTTTTTACACGGAGCTCATTAGTGTAATACACAATTACCGAAGTCAGTCAGTTCATACTTAAGTTGGCTGAGGCAAAATTCTTCACAGCATATCTGAGAATACTGTTGTTCATGCGACGTTATTTTTTACATTAAGTGGCTACAGCAGAAACTGATTCCCAACCTTCCTGCAAATTCAGCAGTGGTACTGCACAACGCAACGTACCACAGTGTCCAGACAGACAGGCCACCTTCTGGTAACAGCAGGAAAGACCTCCTGAAGGTGTGGTTGGATTCCCATTGCATACGTTATGCAGATGATAAGAAGAAAATTGAACTCCACGAATTAATCAGATCGAACAAACCCAAATATGAAACGTTTGACGTTGACACAATTTTGGCAGAACATTGACACGTTTCTTTAAGTCTTCCTCCCTACCACCCGGAGGTTAATGCGATAGAAAGAATTTGGGCTGCTGTGAAAACTGGGTGGCTGCAAGCAACTTACATGACGTAAAAAAACTAGCCGAAGAAAAATTTTCATTAGTGACACGGGAAGAATGGATATCAGTATGGAACCATGTTACGGAAATTGAAAAAATTACATTCACAATGAACGTGTGTTGGGCAATATTGCGGATAATTTGGACATAATGTCGGGACATCCGAGTCCGATACAGAGGATGACGGTGCAGATGCCTTCGGAATACTTCCGTCATCATCGGACTCCGACTGAAGAAATTATATGAGAAGCTAAGAACACAAAAGGATGTTTTAGAAAGAGAGGTAACACGATGTAGACACATTCTTTCCCCCACATCTGCCCGCCATAAGACCCCCACTACTGTCTTGCGTTAAGCGGCTCTTGCATGGGAGGGCCATAATGTGGCGACCGGGCAGAGGAAAGGTGCGAACATCTACATACATGCGCCTGGAGTTGTGCTGAATGTGAGACGTCAGCGGCACATGATTTCGGAAGCTATGTTGAATTGTGAGGTGAAAGGGATATTATAATACGGTCGGTAAACATCGTACGACGCGCGTTTGACTAGTATAAATTCAGACGCCTTTAACAACAGAGTATTTCTACTGCACGTCGACAACTACACAGAAGAAGCAGCAGAAGAAGAATAAACTTGTACGTCTCCACCTTCAGTTTCATACAAGGTAGGTGACATAGGTTTTAATAATATACTGGCAAGACATGCAAAAAACTGTGTGGTGATTCAGAAAAAAAAGGAAGAAGAAGGAAGCGTATTTGTGTGCAGGTGCACACATTCTTTTCAAGTGTCAAAATAACGACACACCGGAAATAATAATAATAATAATAATAATAATAATAATAATAAGGGGCGGTTCCTTGTGGAGGGTCTGCGCGGTGCCGTCGCCGAATGCATGTCCGAGGGTGATCTCTGCAAACCGCGGTTTTTGCCGGCAGGCGATTCGCATTATTTGTGGTGAGGGATATACTCAAATAATGGGAATATCCTTGCCGGGGGGCCGCTAGACCATCCCGCGGGGTGCAAGAATGCTGCTAGCCATTATTGACACATCTCGATGTGCCTCATGGGAGAGGTATGTTCGTATGACATGCACGCAGAGAACTGAGCTTCTGCGCGGGTATGGCACTTAAAATGAGAACACACTGTATATGCTTTTCCTCCTCCTCCTCCTCCTCCTACTACTACTACTACTACTACTACTACTACTACTACTACTACTACTACTACTACTACTACAGAAGGGTATGTCCCTTCAGTTCATCAAAAAGAACAGCATACAGAATACAATCTCAAGCGTCCTTCTAGGCTGTGTAAACAGGTTTGTACAGTCTCCGGCAGTGACGTAAGATATTACATCAGGTCGGGGAATGCCAGCTGGTTTTCGGGAAGTCCAATATTTGAGAGTAGACAATTGAGTTTGTTGATTTTAAGTGTTATCGAATGTTTGTCGTAAGTCAGCTTTGCATCACCACCTGCACCACTAGTCTGCAGACGGAACAACAGGTACAGAAGACAAGTGATGGAATGTTTGAGACATGCGTCGAATTTTAATTCGATTCCCATATTGCCGCTGTCGGCAAGACTCGTGCGACCGTCTGAAAAGCCGAGGTCAGGCGATATGTCAAATAACAACAGAAAGTATCCTTTAATATAGAGGTCGTGTGTGATCTGCATACCCGCATTTCCGTGATGAATTCCCGAACCTGAGAATAACATCTGGTACGCGAGTGTAGTTGTCTGTTCGTGGCTCGCGTTGAGGGTCACACCTCCGTAAGGTACTTGCAGTCCACTGACGTACATGACAAATTAGTTTAATCCGAAATGCTGGAAACTGAGTGGATTAGTGTCCACCGAGCCCAAAAAGTCGACTTCTTTACCACTGTGAAGAGGACGCTTTTCGGCAATGTCCCCAAAACAGTGCTGTCTGTCGAAACGGAATGTGATCCGGCACTGTGTGGGAACGTTTTGAGTACGACCATCGTCAAGTCGTATCGAGCGTTAACCTTTCCAGTGCGTGCAATTGTGACACTAGGAGTGAGGGCCACGGTCTCACGTGGTTGACGAATAATGCAGATTCTAGGAATCTGAAGACCGCTTTAGGATCGCTTTTACCTAGTATTACTCAGCAGGTAAATATCGTTCTTAGCCTATATGAATTTGATCTGAAGCTGTAAGCCGGCAGCAGTAGTTGCGCCACGTTGAATGTGTATCCGTGTATCTTGCCGTACAATTCCAGCTCTTTGCTCAGGTTCCAACGTCTCTTGTTTCCTGTATTGGTTTACGTGTCGGATGGCCTCGCTCCGAGATCGTTATCGTCCAGGTACGAGAAAGCTGTTGTAAGATGGCTGTTTGCCGCGTCCTGGCCATACGTCACTATGGTTTTCAAGACTGCGCGGCAGTTCTACAGTCTTTGGACGACGTGTTAGAGACGCCGTTAAGAGTGGCGTTGCGTTGAGTGAATAGCGAGTGAAGGAGATAGTTTACGACGGACGTGTGTTCGGTGGCATCGAAGTCGGACCGGTAGGTTTGACCAGCTTCCAGCGTACCATCAGGTGGATGTTCAGATCAACGTTGCAGTTCAAGAGCTAGCAACGAAGTAACACCCGGTGGTACGAGTTCATGTCCAGTTTTATAAAATTGTTCCAACGGTTTCGTAATCTCTATATCTCTCTCACTCACACACACGCACGCACGCGCGCACGCACGCGCGCACACACACTGAAATCATGGAATTTTCCTTCCTTTTATCCACACCTAACTTCGCGGCCAACTGCAAGCAGCCCTGTTTCCAATTTGGGAGATCACAGTGACAAATTTCTACTGATAAACAGGCAATTCTCACTTCGTTTTTATGATTTTTTAGTCCTGCCAGCCAAATTCCAGAATATTACACCAAAATTAGGTAACAGCAGTTTCCTTCCTCATCCTTTCCCGTTCATTTTTATTAGCTATTTTTCCATTCGACACCCTTTATGACCAATACGAGCTACTGAATGTTTCTTCTACATAGCACAAATGAATACTTTCGGAAACCATCCTTAAATCACAAATCCGAGACCCACAATCAAAATGTCCTCAACTACTTACTTCAAAGCCGGCTGCCTCACGTTCATTAGACAGGTCAAACCCAGGCTGTTTGTGCGAATGCCCGTCTGCAGTTCTGTAACCCTGTGCTGCCAGCTGCCAGCACATACATAAAAGCAGTCCCCGACCCACTACTGACAAAATAATCATTTGGCTAAATGTCAACACGTCTTCTTCAGTGATATCGTACACAGACTGATGTTAAGTCAGAATAACGTCAGATGGCAAAGAAACGTGTTGAAATGTACTCTCATATATAGGGATGTGAGGCCTGAGGCCCTCAAGTTTAGGTTTCCAAAAGCAGTCTTCCCATTAGGTACGTTTCTTATAAATGGTTACTGTTATACCTCCTTATACAAGGAAAGACAATGTAAGGTATGCAGCAGAATTCCTTTGACAGGCATATCGCGGTCCAGTGGTCAGCCCAGACACTTCTTATCCTTACTGAAACTGTTCCTGGTTAAAATATCAACCCGGAGACTGGTTAGACGGACTGAAACCTTTCGTGGTTTTTCTTAGTCACTTCTGGCAAATGCCGGTACTGCACCTTAAATTACGCTATAGTAATTTCCCTTCACATCCTGCCCATATCATTTTATTCATTAATAATCCTTCAATCTGACGCTATATGAACCCAAATACTGACAGCGCTCATTTGTAAGTCGTAAATAAATAAACGTGGTTAGGCTACCCGCAGTATGTGCCCCGAGATGTCTTCCCGTAGAATGGGAAGCCCTAGCATGTGTCTCATGCCAGTGAATTATTTGAAAATGTTGGTCGTCAGACATTTTAAAACAACCCATCTTTGTATGGTCATTGGTGTCACTAACTCGTGGTTATTTATGAATAAGTTTATGATTAGTTTCGCAACCAAGTTGGTGAGCGCGAAGTTGAAATGACTGAACCGAAATCGGATTATAAATCCCATGGGCACAGAGAGTGCATTCGATTTTCATTTTAAATGTACTGAAAAGTTTAACGGTTGCAAAAACAGGATCCGCGTACATGTTCAGAGGCTGCACAAAGAACCGCATCTGACTGCTCTGTATATTATGCGAACCGCATGATTTCAATATCCAGGCATTCAAACCCATTACATGGAAGTAAAATTAAAAAAGGTGTTTCGAACGGAAACCATAAAGTCCAGTTTTCTGACGCATACACCTTCATTTTTATTTCTTCGTATATGTTAGTACGAAAATAGAAACATCCTCCATAAAATAAATGGAAATCGGACTAATTGGATTGGCCACATGTTGCGTAGAAGCTGCTCTAAATACCCCATTATCGAAGGTAAGGTAAAAGGAAATAAAAGGGAAGAGAAGACGAGGAAAAATACACTTACGTTAAATCGAAGAACGCTCCAAGAACTGTGAGTCATTACTCTGTGACCGCGGTAAGAGGGTGCCCTTTATGACAAGGTATCCAAGGTATATACATCGTAATTGCACACGGACAGATACAGAGAGTGGGGTTTGAGGTGGATACTGTACTATCAATTTGACGCTCAAACCATACGCGTCCTCCGGAATTTAAATATCTCACCTCACGCAAAAGAAAGAGTTTCCAGACTCGTCCTACAGATGTCGACAAATTCCGTGACGAACATTCCACAGCCTTGTATATGATTTTCTTCACGCCGTATCGCTGTCAGTCCTGAGCCCTACTCCGATGTGACAGCGCCCCTTATTGAAGGTAATTCTCACGTGATGTACGTCATTAATTTATAGACGCGGCTTGAAGGAAAAAATGACACAAGGCACAGTTACTTCTTTGCTCTTCAACAATTGCCTTAATTACTTTCTTGCCTATCTTGTTTCATGCATTCACCGTCTAAGCACAGTACTCAAAGACACTGTCAAATAGTAGATAAATGTGGTTACATTCGTAAAAATTATGTTTGTTACCAAAGTTAACAATAAAGAGAGAAAATCGCTTCAGAGTCATAATTACACATCAGACCTGTTAAGATACTCCGCTGACAAATCATGATATAAATATGTGTGCTAATTCTTTGAAAACGTATGGCAGACGGGAAGGTATGAAAATTACATTCATGAAGAACAGATTAAGATGTGGAAAATCAAAAGCTTAGGCGTTGTTTGGGTGGGTGTGAAAATTAGGAACCTCTGCTCAAGAAAGAAAATAATGTGTTTGAGCAAATGGTGTTGAGGCGAGCTCTTTGACTCAAGACAAGAGGAAGTAAAACGATGATGGAGAAAACTAGAAGTTACAATGTTCCATATTTGCAAATGTGGCTAAATATCGTTATGTATTCCGAATAAATTTCAGATCTTTGTCAGAAAATTAGATTTTAAGAGAATGTAAAATAATTTTAAATTTTCGCACTGCTAGCTGTTGGATTTCGAAGGCCTGCACGTGTGGTTTCTTAACCAAGTAACTTCCTATGCAGCCTAACAGCTACACAACCGACAGTCTTTATAGAACGTTTGATAACGTCTGAGTGGGTCAGGCAATTCAAAGAGTTCATTTGGCCTGCAGTTTCATATTGCGTTAAAAAAAACGCCCAGAGCTATGTTCTGAGTGGGATGAATAAAACCAGTACATTTTAAGATCCACGTCCACCCTTCACAGCACATCACACAAGACCGTCACCCTCATACTAAAAGTTTAGTATTTTTCCAATGCCATGGATTTATTTGTTCAGCATGGCTGCCACAATAATGACAACTATTTACCTAAACAGCACTAAACGTCTGGTGATTTTAATTGAAATGGCGCATTTTCTGTGCGACACGAACAAATAGTTTACACTAGAGGAGCTACAAGATTTACAGTTTTGGCCATTTCAAGGTTGTTGGTTACAATATTTGTGTTTCCTTTCAACCAGTGCGTTCCAGTGTGCTGTTTAACTAATAATTATCAAAATAACAATTCTATTCCGACACATATTTTTGAGATTATTGAGTTACTATGCCACACTGTGTACTATAGTGACTGATACATATTGAACTACATGTTTCGGCGCATAAAGGCCGCCACGAGTCATCACTTAATACAATAATCCTTCCATTGTGTGTTCGGGTTACCTATCAGTCATAATATGCATTACGATGCAGAAATCCAAAAAAACTGGAAAAAGTCTGTGGACAGACACTGTCATTGTAATAATAATAATAATAATAATAATAATAATAATGTTATTTACCACATTAATATCCAGAAACTCTGCACTTTCCGACGCAGTGCATTCGTGTGTATCGGTTACCTCCCTAAGCAGAATTATCGGACTGGTTGCTACTGTGGAGAAGCTACTGAGTTTTTACATATAATGTACATTAATTTTAGTCTTCAAAGGTTTAGTATATTATCCATTCCTATGCCCTTATAACCCCCTTCAGGAATTCCATCTAACATTTTGCATGTGAGGATCATAGGCAGAAAACTAACGTTACGGTCTGTGAACTTGAGGGCCAATGGTTGGGTATACGAGGAAATAAAGGCTGGGTACCCGAACGGCCATCCGGCTGGACACAGGCAGTTTACGAAGTTTGTACATGACGTCACGGTTATGCGGTAAACGTCTTTATTCGCCGGCGATTGAGCGTTTTGGCTAAGACTAGAGCGGTGCTAGGGAACCTTAGGCGCACCATGTCACGCACACGTGTCTGCACCTCTAGTGGCTTTTCAATAAACTGCCCACGCGGGAACAAACTGCAATTGTAGGCTTTCGTGCACGTGACAAGCAGCATGTAAGCTCCAAATGCGAAGAATTCCTGGGTCGGCTAGCTACAAAAGAAATCATTAGTCTGTGACATAAAAAATTATTTCCAGCTAACGTTTCGAGCTGGAGAACAGCATAACCCCTTAGTCTGCTGCAGTGGCTTAGAAAATCGGGCCGAAGCCCCCTTCCTGCCCACCCCACCCAGAATTGATGGGAGAAGCCCCCCGAATAATTATTAGCGGAATTACCCCAGATCTTCCGCCAGAAGAGCGGAATCCAGCCCCCAAAAAACACAAAAATTTTAGTATTCCGTAAATTTTGGTGCTTCCCTAACCCACGAGGCCTCCCGTCCACGGGGTCTTCGGGGGCCTTCGGTAGACAGCTGGTCTACTGCAAAATTACAGTTTTTATACCCTGAAAATCTAAACATATTTATCAAAAACTTTGTAGGCATTTATACGTTACAACTTTTCATATCCCACAAGACTGTAGTCTTCTATAGCAAACAGTCTCACTTGTTCTTTACTCACTTAATGACAGCTTTCATTCGCTCAGAATGTACGGCGTCAAATGACGGGACGTTTGATTTGTACTAAACCGCGAAGACAACCGAAGGGCCCATGGCCTGCTTGGAGATACTACACCGGAAGTGTCTGGGATAACTGGAGGAGAATAAGAATATCTCCACCAACAGAGCAGGTGTCCGGAATGAAGTCTGAATCAAACAATTTCGGAATATGCACGCACTCTAAAAACGCGACCAAATTTCTTCAAGAGAAAGAGTGCAGAACACAGCACCCATTGTTTTTAAGCCAGATATCCCGACGTCAACTTGAATAATTTAAAGACAGTTGATCGTATATAAATCACACAGCATCGACGGGAGCATCACTATGAATTGGTAACAAAATTATCGTGGCCTACTGAGGGGAAATAATACATAATTCGATTTTCCACTGCAGATTTTAAGGAAGTGTGTGGCGGGAAGAGGAAACATCCCACCTCTCTCGTTTTTATATTTTCACAGAAACGAGACGATGGCACGAAATATTAGTGCTCCACACTGCAGCACTGTCCCTATGGACACGTCCATCCCGGGCCCCCTTGCCACCCGTCTGATCAACCACCACTCCTGCCATAATCCAATCGAGGGACAGGTCTAGATTATAAGATGTGCCATCTGGAAGACCTGATGTTAGTCAGGAAAATAATATTAAAAATGTGGATTGTGTTCCCATGGGCTATCCCTGAGAAATCTGACGCCTACACCTTCCTCCACGAAAATATAGGCAGGAGATTCCTCGACACCTGCGGTACCCTGACACACTACGTGAAGAAACGTCACAAAACATTACAAACTTCGATGGCTGAGGAAAACACCTAGATGAAAACATAAAGTATTCATCCTAAAGACTGCGAGGATATTGGCTGAAATATACTGGCGCAAGTTGGGGTACGCTGGCGGTCTTTTGTACACACGGTAGTGTATTTCCACGCACCCTAAATGTCGGGATGTTCGTTAATTAACAGGAGACTGTTGGCTTGTTAAGAACCAGTTCTCTTTATTGAGTCAGAAATATAATTTCCTTCAACGATCCAGTTTCGTCTGCACAGGTTATACACCGTAGAAACAAAATTAATTCACTCATAGTTAATTACGAATGTTGGATATAGATTTCGGAAGATATAGTAGAAGTATATATTAAATTAAACTAACTAAAATTAAATGAAATTAATTTGCCTCGAAATGCTGAGAAAAATCAGGAAAAAAGTGGACAGATTTAGTCGTAACGCGCCTGATATCCGAATCGGGCACTACATGAACACAAGTTCGCATATTCTCGTCCTATCTAAACGCGAGCACATTCTCTCACACAGTAAAACCCCCAGTAGTTCCACTTGAACTCAGACAGTTAGCTTTTTATTCACGTGCAGTGTGTTACACATGGCATGTGATGGGAACGTGAGTGTTGTGTTGAGGATAAGCTTCTGTAGCTCTCCAAAGAAATCACCAATGAAGAGAAGCGGGAGTATACTTGAACGGAATTGTTCATATCTGCTGCTTCACTAACACACATGGTCTGTAGTTCCTTGTTTCTTGTTACTGCACCCGACTGAATTCGATGTGCATTTAACGAACGTCGGTCACGTGTAAGAAATATAACTGCACAGGACATACTGAGAAGCCCGTCCATGTAGGGGAGATATTTAAAGAGATGTTTCTGACAAGAAGGGAAGTCACTGTGTGGAAATGTGGCGACCCTGTGCGGAATATTTCGTCTGCCCCTCGCATCCCTCAATAATTTAAGATCTCCGCAAATGCAGTCAGGCTGCTTTGCGAATTCCTTGCCTTGAATATAAATTGCTGGTGTGCTTCCAACAAACAGACAAGATTAACGAAGTAAAAATTAAGATACATTAGCATCCACACAACAGTGAGTGGACTGCAGCAATCTGCTTTGGAATGTGAATTGAGGAGGGAATAACTACCATCCGGGACGACTCCAGTTTCAAATAACTTACAAGTAAATATCTCCCAAAGAGCAACGAAGGACACTACGTTGGTGCACCGAATCCAACACTGCTTAAACACTATGGGAATTCAACATATAAAACCACCAATACAAGCAATAAACTGTAACGAACTCGGGTAAACAGCTACAAGCGTAAAGAAGACCAGACTACACGACGTCATATTGCAAAGGCGACAGTTTCATAGGCACCGCCGTGACAGACTGAAACCTCACACGAAGACGGAAAAGAATACACAATTTACAGCAAATCAATTGTAAAACATACATATACATTTTACAATTGATTCTATGTAATAAATCCTGTCTTAAACGGAACCTGAGCATAACACAAAACTGTCTTTAGGGGAAAAATTTACAGCCCGGATGACCTGCAGTCCTGATGATCCATATATATTAAAGGGAACTTTCCTGCGAAGGTAAAAATTTTGGTCACTTTCCGTTTCATTATTGGCAGTTTTCGAAGTTTATTTAGATATGAGTACTCAGTTGCTAGATTCTGTCCACCTTACTGTCCTGTGAGAGTGGACAGCTGCCTGTGGCAGAGCCCACCCTTGTACCTGAAGGAGGAAAGAGATGGGAAAAGTACAGCAACAAACACCTAATGCTGCGTGCAACATAATATCGCCAGACCTGGTATCTACAGACTTGCCAGTTCCTTGTACGCGTTATTCTGAGTGTGTGTGTATGCGTGTGTGTGTATGTATGTATGTGTGGGCGAAACTTGTTGTCCCACGTCAAGAAAAAAACACAGAATTTGCACTCTTGAGCGAAAAGGTGCTGAGAACTACTGGGCAAAACGAAAGGCAGCAAAATACGCTAAATAAGAGTGCGTATTGAGAAGTGTCATGATTTATACTTCTCGCCTAATATTATTAAAGCGACCAGACAACAACGTTCCCTCTAAACTGCGCGGATGCGCGGGCGCGCAGTAACTGAAATGCTCCCGCGCAAAGACAATTTTTGCCGCGCAGCTGCAATTTTTCAATTTTCATTGCAAATATTCTTGTTATGCATATTACAAAAAAACTTTTTTAAAGTTCCGCGCAGTTGTCGGGTTGTGTAAAATTTTTCTGCTCAGAGCAGTAGCAGATCCGCACAGCTGTAAAAAAATTATAGGGAACGTTGTGATCAGATAAAAGCGAATGAGAAGCGGTAGCATATAGCACGTATGGAGGACAGAAAAGATGTATTTAAAAGGCTTAGACATAGGGTAGAGGATAATTTTAAGCAAGATTTTAAAGACATAAGATGGGAAACTGTGGGCTGCATTTATCTGAATTATGATAAGGAACAACAGCGCGATCTTTTGGCAATAGATTTCCCGCTTGCGAAAAATTGGGTAGTCGTTCTTGAAAAGCCGAGCAACTATCAGCTTTCAAATAATTCCTCTCCTCTCATTTACTTGGTCGATGTATCTGTTATCCTAAATATGCTGACAGCAGATTTGAAATTGTCCATACTGTGTACGTGTAAATCTAATTTGCATTATTTTAACCAACTCGTACAATGCTGACAGCAGGTTACACCCAAATGCCAATCACCTACAAAAGTGCACTGCGTCATAACCAAGAAAGTCAGTGCATTTACGCACAGCTGCACACATAATTTACTTTCTCTGAATGTTCCACAAGGAATATTCCAGCTACTTCCCTTCCATGTGTTAATTTACGCAGATTTCTCCTGGGTAGACAGTGTGCGACATATCAATGGACCACAGCCCAGGGTGTGTCAGCCCCACAACATAAGGAGCTGAGTTATATTACGGGCCAGATCCTGTTCTGGAAAGGGCCGCTGTGTCTCGCAATTGGGAAGTTCAAAACAACATAACTGTCATTACAGAGCAAATTGGATCGAACTGTATCCAACCGTAACACATCAGGACACAGAGGGCGTGGATAGCTAAGGTCTTAGCAGAAGAGACGCTGTTGGTAAGTAAAGTGAAGCGGAACCTCATACTCCAGTGAAGTACACAAGTAATCCAAATGTGTTGTTTGCTATTTGCGTGCCTCTTCGCCTCTGATCTTATTTCGTCTCCGATATAAATGCGTTCTTCGAAAGTAATCACAATACGGACAGTTAAGAAACATTTTTCTTTCAGTTTCTCAAACATTCCTGCATTCAAAAATATTTCAAATAAAATTTAACTGGGGTTGTTTCTTCTTTTTCGTATCATTCTTCTACAATAAAACATTTGTCAGAAATGTAATATGTAAAGACATAATTGAATTCCTCCGTCTACTCAGTGTGATTGCTATACCGAATTTTGTCTTCACTTTTTAATATTTTTGCACTCTGAGCAAGTTAACGTGTATCTTCCCACCGTGCATTTATTTTGTGTGCTTCTTCAGGAATAACATACAAAGGAAAGAACAGATGTTCGCCTGTGTCATTGTGCTTCCTAATACGACCCGTAAATGGCAAATAAACCCTTCAGTTGTGCTACAGAACTATAAAATCTCCTTGCAGCAACAGATACTATGCGTAAGGGAACACCGAGAGATGAGAATTTCATATTATAAAATCTAAACTGTTTCATTAACCTTTTAAAGCCTAGCGGTAACTTTACATAGACCAGGTTTAATATTAAAAAAATTTACGTGGTGCCCACATTGCGTTTATGTGTTTTGTACGGATCTCAGAACAAACAGCAACTTTTGCCTTATAAAACATTAAGAGATTGGTTTTACAACCGAAGTGGAGAGTGTTTACAGCGCGGTAAGCACTGAGTCTTTATATAGAGCAGATACGCTTCGTCTTTAAAGGGTTAATATCTGATCTGTTCCTGAAATGGCTGGTGAAGTGCCGCGGTCGTTTTTCCTCGCATTCTGTAGCTACTTCTTTGACTGAAACGTTGCCTAACTCCATAACGCAGAGTCCTTGTTGAAAAGCTAACAGTTCCGCACCTGGTCAAGGAACTCCCGTATTTTATGCAAGCCGACGCTTCTTTACCGTGCTCAAAAGAGTCCGCCACTTGTACCCTATTCTGAACCAAAAGAACCCAGTTCACGCCCCATCTTATTTCTTTAAAATCTCTTTTAACATTACTTCCCATCTACTCTTAGGTCTTCCAGGCATTTCATAAGTTTTTTCAGGTTTTCCCTTACAAATCCTGTACCCAATTCTGTCCCACGCATGCAACACGTCCTGCCAATTCCAAACTCCTTTATTTGCTCACCTGAACAACGTTTTGCAAGGAACACACAACACGAAGCTCTTCATTGTAAAACCCGCTGACTCAAGCATTTGTTTACTTCCTTACCTGTCCATTATCTGCAGCCCTCAGCCCACGTTCTTCCCACCTCGTGACAGATCCATTCCCATACTTATAATATATAAAAACACTTATAGCCACGTGTATTTTAATCTTTGTACTAGTACTTATCAAACGGGAAGATAAAAGATTTTGAAACGAACGCCAGTATTCCCCAAATAAAATCCGCCCCTAATGTCTTCTACAATGACACTGTTTTTCAGCAATACTTTAAATTTCCGACATTTACAAGTGCTTTGCTTTGAGACAATTTTCGCCCCATAAATATTTAGTAACGTATGCCAGTAACTCGAACAGCATCTCATGCACTTAGCAACACAGATCCTAAATAATTTTTCCCTTTGTAGCCAAAGTTGGCACGTGTAGCGAAGTTTAGCGAAATTCATTAGTATCACACTTCACGAAGATCGGATTATCGGATCTCGATACAAAGGGAGACATGGCGAAAAAGCAGGCGCAATTTTTGCAACTTCGCTGCGGGCGTGTAATTTAAAGATGTTAATTATTACCATTGTTATGCGTGTTTGTATCTGAATTGAGTATTACACAGAGGGATAGCTACTTCAGAGCAGATGTCACACAGTGAAACACGAAATGTCTACAAATTTTCAGATGTAGCCCAGACAGATGGCCCATCCGACCGTGATCCACCTGCTTGCACTTCTCATCTCATGTACAAAAGGAGACGACTTCGATCTGATTGAACTTGTGGACTACATCTGTTATGGAAAAGCCTTCAATCGGTCTGAATTTCTGAACTACACCGGGTATGGAGAAGGCTTCACTCTGTCTGAAGCTCTGAACTACACCGGGTATGGCGAAGGCTTCACTCTGCCTGAAGCTCTGAACTACACCGGGTATGGAGAAGGCTTCACTCTTGCTGAAGCTCTGAATTCCAGTGGGTACGTTCGATGTAATTTCAATGTATTTCAGAATATTTCTTTAAAGATTCCATAAACAAAAATTCAATACATCCATTCACACACTGCATAGTCTATCTACCCATCGTAAGACGACTGTTCGTAGTAAGACAAGACGTAAGTTTCTATTCCCCAGTCCCGGGGCAACATCGGCCTTAGCATATCGAGTCCCCGGCAACTGCAAGACATATTTCGATGGGTTGGTTTTAATATAATAACTGTACATGTCTTCCGCTGCGCACATACATTAAATTAATTGTCGGACGTTTACGATGACCACGAAAATCCGAAAAGCAAACTAGAAGGTGCCTGAAATGTTGCCAGAGATAACCTTACTGTTCTGCAGTCAAGCCTGTAAAGGCACAAGCTGTGGCCATGTAGGGGGAATTGTCACAGAAGGTGAGTGTGGCCCGCATTTCTTACAGACGCACAAAGCACAAGGCGCTGTGGTAACAGATTATTAAGCGTTACCCTCGCCTTCTGAAGTTCCTCCACAACACAACAGGAGTACTGTGAAGTAGCCTATACAGTCCATCATCTGGCAGTTAATTAGGCAAAAATTAGGCAAAACCCGCTTCCTTTCTCATACTTTCAAATTTATTACTCACTAAACATGCCCTCCGGCTATGTTTGTGAGCTACCCACACCAAGGTTTGGCACACTATAAATGTATATACAAATGCAACTAAATAATATTAAATCTAGATGCAAAGATCTCACATATACTTCTGTATTTCAGAAGTACATGTGGAGAGGACGAAACCGTATCTGCAAGCAACTTCACTAACATTCAAGAACCATGCTCTTGCAGCCCCTTGTGTGCCCACTATAAGGACTGCTGTATCAACTCCAAGTACTTTGTAGCCGAGGAGCAATTGTGGGATCCTGCTACATCCACTTGCACAAGGCCAAAAAATTACCTCACACATTTCCACCTGAAGAAGACGTGTCGTAGCGACTGGGATGACGATGAGACCCGCGCCAGCTGCCAGGCAGACAGTGGACCCCCTTTAACGAGCCACCGGACAAACATCAGTTATGCAAACCCACACTGTGCCATCTGCAACTATGACTTCGACGCTAGCAATGACCATATCTGGCCTGTCGGATTCACTTGCCATGACAATGATTACAACAGCCATGCGTGGTACAACGACGGATATGTGTGGAATAACGACAGTTATGAGTGGAATAACGACAGTTATGTGTGGAATAACGACAGTTATGGGTGGTTTTACGACAGGTATGAGTGGAATTACGACACTTATGATGCGTGGGTCACGTCTGGAGACCACAACACGACTGCTGTCCAGTTAACTTTCAGGAATAGCAGTCACTCATATTCCGTCAACTACAGTTTTCCGGTTGACGCATTTTCATTTTTTTATTCGCACAATGGAACACTGGGCTGGCTGTCCGATCTGATAGCTTTGACTCGATACGAATCACATTCTAATGGAGATTTTAACGAAAGCAAACCATATTATAAGCACCAAGGAGGAAATAGGACACAGTTTTCTGGAAGTGACAATAATTATACATGCACAATGGATCCCTTCACATTTGACGAAAAAATTATGAGACGCTGTTTGTACGCTATTAGCACTTGTGCGTCCGACTGGGCGGACAGGGAGGTGGAGGGGATGTGTCTGGCCTACACAGACTACTACTGTCATGGAACGGATTATTTTCGTAACCCTCACTGCGCTCTGTGCAACCACGTGGACTTATATGAAACAAATGTTTGTAAGAGCGTTGTTAAAGTCTTCAGCGTGCCCGGTTCTGATTTCACAGAATTACTGAAAACAACTACACTTCCTGTGACACCCACATGTGATTTCCTTCGATTACTGAAACGGGGAGTGTACAACATTACCAATGAAGGTAAGCTAATATTTTCATACGAACGTGCCTAAATTTTGAGTGCACAAGACAAATTACTAAGCGACTGACTTACATGGAACACGGCTGCAAAGGAATGCCTGTGTTATCAATTTATAAATTAACGGTTGTGGTAGCACTGTGTATGTTCATGGTTGTTGTAACCCTGTAAAAATTAATGGTTCTGCTGTCTCTGTATAACGTTATATTTGTTGTCTCCATGTACAACTTATGTCTGTGGCATCCCTGTGTATCATAATACTTGCGGTACCCCCCTATAATTAATAGTGATGGTACCCCTATATAAATTAATGGTAGTGGTACCCCCATATAACTTCACACTTCGCATCACATCTAGCCGTCATGTTTATGAGATAATGTGGAAAAATATGGTACAGCCAGACAGGCCACAGATGACAATATATCACGGAGCATGCGCTTTGCACGCTGGATAAATAAGGCTACAGACACAGATCGGATTATGTAATATTTATTGCTTTTCCAGGGCAAAAATGGTTACGCGCACGCCCTTCGATCTTACGTTATAAATATATTGCCTGGCTTCTTAAGTAATTTCTGAAGTGTCAGCGTTTATACCCTGAATACTATGTGTAATTAATATTTAACAATTTATTCTACAGCTGAGATTGTTCGAGCCTAACTGATATGACAGTCAAAATACGACTTGTTAACACACTTCCTTTCGCACAGCCGAAAAACCAGACCACTTCCTGCACTACGTCACTATCGTGGGTATCTGTCTGTCCGTAAGCTGCATTCTGCTGCACCTCGCCACCTTCATAGCAACGCCGAGGCTGATGAACCTCCCGGCCATGAACCTCGCATCACTCTGCGTGGCCCTGTTGCTCCTCTACTGCAGCTTCTTGGCAGGGCTCTTCCTGGAGCCACTGTGTGTGGAGCGGGCTATCTTAACGCACTACAGTTTGCTGGCCACCTTCTGCTGGATGCTCGTCATATCTTTCGACGTGTGGAGAACTATCAGAAGATCCATAACGACACTTCAGAGATCATCGGGTAAGAGTAATAAAGTTTAAACTGTCCGTACAATAATGCGTGCTCGAAGAAACTGATATAATGGGATTTTTTTCATAAAATCCTTGGTGTTTGATAGGCAAGCCTGTGCTGACGTTACTAGAGTCAACAGCTACCGCCAAATGATACGCGCATAGACGTGTCCTTTTGCAACCAGAGAGGAGGGAGAGCTAGTATAAGATGCCGGTTCTCTATGCAAACCTGCTTTAATCACGCGATAATTAGTATCTCCGTAAAGCCAGGTTACACTGCTGTAAAACTATAGAGATGTCGATCGCGCTGTTGCTACAATCAGAACTACTCTTGGTAATTCTGTGTCGAGTAATCAACACTTGTCAGAGCAACTCATGCGCTTCGCATTGAACACACACGGCAAAATTGTATATCCTATATTTTGATATACTAACAACTCTCTAAAGACTAGAGTTCCCTCCATAAAGTTCGGTGGTTTTGCCAAATACGAGTATATAAACTGGGGCTCAGGAAAATTGTGTCCACTGTTAATTCTCTACCGTCCCTTTCCTCTCATGCAAAACAGTACCTCACTTCATGATCTTACTAAAATAAACGGAATGTAAATTATAATATTGTGGCAAACACACCGAAATTGTAAACTGGACGCTCGAAATACGGGTTTGGTGACACTACTGACTTGTACTCATCATCCTTGTATGGAAGGCTGCTATTTTTCTGTGTAAACAATAAAACCCCCGGATGGCAAGTGTTTGCTCTATTGGAGAAACGTTTCTTATTATGCTACGTAGTTACTTTGCCTCATGCATCAGACGGACTATATTAATAACTGTATCTTAATAATTGTGTGATATTACATAATTAACACACAGAGTGAACTGAAAGTAGGTAAAGAACGGAAGACGTCAAGGCGTCGAAGACGCGGCCCTCAACAGAGATAGTTATTTGTGCAGTACGCGCTGTAGTTTGAACATACACTTGTTTGTCCTAGGCTTGCAATGGAAGCGCTTCAGTGTGTACTCCGCGTTCTGCTGGGTCGTGCCAGTTCTTGTCATGGTACCAGCCCTCGTCATCGAGTTCTCCGGCCTCGACACACACTTCCGGCCAGGATATGGTGGACGCAAATGCTGGTTCAGCAACCCTGCCTCTCTTCTCGTCTTCGTCGTTGCCCCACTTTGCGTCGTCATGGTTCTGAACATCGTCTCTTTTTCTTGGAGCGCCTGCCTCATCTACTCGACAAAGTTCCAAATAGAAAATAGGTCTATCCCTCGTAAAGATTTCTGTCTGTTCCTGAGACTGGCTGTCATTATGGGACTCACATGGGTCACCGGACTGATTGCTGCCGTTGTGGATCGACCAGGTACTGTCTGCCGCTCAAATTGCGACTTGCAAAACCTGTTTCACTTGAAAGCGGCGATTCTGTTGTACATAGTAAATGTAAGGTCAGGTAATGTTCAACATTATATATCCAAGTGCGAAACACGCTTATAAAAGTGACATTAACGATAATTTCCAGGTTTCCTATTGCACTAATTTTTATTTTTTATTACGTGCACTCCCAAGCACGTCGTGCAATGGCAAATTAGTGACTATGAAGGATATAAATATAATGTAACAATCGTCACCAGTTCTAACACGACGGTTCTACGGACGGCCTAAGGAAACTGGAAGTCACTATAGCTGGTAACTGATCTGATATTTGAAATATGAATCTCACGATAAAGAAGTGCAAATTTATTTAAAGTGATCGACCTCAAACTTTTGACCCTTTCAAGACACGATGAACAGAACTGACTCTAGTTCGGTGGCAAAGTTAAGTAGCCCTATTTATGAGACGCTCCAGTCCTTCGGCCTTCTCTCCAAATTATCTTATAAATGGCTCAGGTAAGGAAGCGATTTTTTTAGTTATATTTGAGATATTCCCGAATCCACATACAAAACTGAACACGCTCTTGAAAGTCCTATTTATAGCCTGCCTAACAGACATCGTGATGCTTCTTAAAAAGAGAGATAATTTATACTTTTGTTCAACAGGTGTGTGGTTTGTGTTTGTGCTCCTCAACACGCTTCAAGGCCTGTTCATCTTCGTGGCCTTCTCCTGCAACAAGAAAATTTACGAGGAACTTAAAAGGAACAAACCACGCCAGAACCGTCCACAACAACAACAACAACAACAACAACAACTGCCGCAGCCTCTGGCACCCAACATTGCGCTGTCAGTGCTTCCGGGACTAGCGCATATTCTGTAGACGACTATAAAGAGTGAAGAGGACTGAATGGATTGTGTCACTCTCAAGGCTCCAGTCTTGTATTCGCTTATGACTTGCTGAACCTGGGAACGTCATTCGGTGTGCTGAGCGAGGTTTTTCATGATTTTGCCCAATTCCTCTGTGGAAGTGACAGTACAGTACCTAGGTTAGACCTCGACATCTTCCTTCCAACTCCCTTCTAATTCATCGTTAATCACACATGCCAGTATTCGGTGCCACACATTCGGAGTCAGTAACAGCGCCATGAAACAAGCCAGAAAAGAACAGTGTGCAGGTGTACTGTACAGAAGCCGACACGAGTTTTTAAAACATTTGTCTTTTAAAGAATACAGTTCCCTGGAACGTGACGCTGAGTTGCCTGATAGAAATTTACCGAGATTTCTGAACGAAGTCCTGACTTTCTAAATAGGAAGTCAGCACGTTCTTTCAATATGGTTGGTAACTCTGTATCAAACTATATGGTGTCACTTCCCAGAAGAAAATATACTGCATCGTCATTTCGTGTGACGTGGAGATGTAATTCTGTTTTGTCTTATTCCTTAGCTTTCAGATTACAAACTTGCAGGATGTGGCGACCTGTACCTGCCTTTCGTAATTTGAGCTGCCTTCTTTCCACATTTGATTCATTTTTGCCCTTATTGCATCTACCCTGACAAAATATTCGTCATTAAATTTAGTCGTTTCTGTTTGTTCGCCCACATTACTCTTCCAGTAACCTCATCACTATACTTGTATCACTCTCCACACCTTGCTAACTCTGTTGCCCTGAAGTTTGAGACAGCATATTTCCCCAAAACTTCACTATCCACATACAAAGCCATAGGGCATCGCAACTCGGAAGACCGTAATCGAAATGCTGTGTGTAGTTTACTACAATTTGTTGTTTATTTCCATTCATGATCTATAGTTCTATAGAGTCTCTGAAGTTTTCAAGGCGGTGAACATTTATCTACTGGCATATGATGCCGTACAATTTGGCAGGTGATCATCACTACTTCGGAGGACAGTTCTGTTTCGATCTCCAGGCTATACCTAAGAAGTATTTTCCTTGAAAGGTTTGTAATGTCTCACCAGAACATACGGTGTCCCAACCATGAGACCGCATTCTATAAAAACATGTATATGGCGTTTCTAATTGTTTGCGGGCCTAATTTGTAACGTTTTACCAGAATATACGGTGCCGTAACCATGAGACCGCAATGTATAAAAATATGTACATGGTTTTTTTAATTGTGTGTGGGCCTAATTCATAAAACACCACTATGTGTTTTATTATACAGCATTCATTGAATGCTTACATATGGGGATGACTCAACTCAAGTTTGTTACAGCTCGTCAAGCTGGTGTCATCCATATGTACAAGAATCTGAAACACAAAATCCTAAAATGCAAGGCAAACATACAACTTAACAAAGAATGTTTAAAATTTAACTTAATCCCAAAGTATGCTAATACAAAGAAAGGGTTTTTACATAGAATACATGAGGATTTGTGTTTTGTCATGTGCATTGCCTGATGATGGTTCAGTCGAACCAAAACACGTCGTGATGCTCTAACGCATATATATAGTAATGGCGTAATGTGCTAATACAAGATACATAGTGGTGTTGTGTCTGTGTTTTATTATATGGTTTCCATTGAAAGGGCAGCAGGTTTGTGCACCGAATCCAACACTTCTTAAACAGTATGGGAAATCAACATATATATAACCAGCAATGCAAGCAATAAATTATAATCAACACGGATAAAGAGCTACAAGCGTAAAGAAGACCAGACTACACGACGTCATATTGCAAAGGCGGCAGTTTTATAGGCGCCGCAGTGACAGACTGAAATGTCACACGAAGACGGACAAGATTACACAATATATAGCAAATCAATTGTAAGACATATATATATATATACGTATATGTTTTACAATTGATTATATATAACGAAACCTGTCTTAAACGGAACCTGAGCAAAAGGCAAACCTGTCTTCAGCGGAAAAATTTGCAGCCCGGATAACGTGGAGTCTTGATGATCTACAGTTAAAAGAATCTTTGTTAAACGGAAACTTCCTGTGACGGTAAAACATTCGGCCCCTTGCGGTTTCGTTATTGACAGGTTTCGAAGTATATTTAGTATGAGTACTATGTTACTGCATTCTGTCCACGTTGCTGTCATGTGAACAACTCTCTGTGGCAGACCCCACTTTTTTACCTGAAGGCGGAAAGAGATGCGAAAATACAGCAACCGACACCTACTGCTGCGTGCAACATAATGTCGCCAGACGTGCATCTATTGACTTGCCACTTTCTTGTGGCATTCGCGCGCGCGCGCGTGTGTGCGCATGTGTGTGTGAAACTTGCTGTCTCACGTCAAGAAAAGAAACAGGTTTTGGGCTTTTGAGAAAAAAGACGCTGATAACATTTGCAACTAAAATAGAGGCACCAAACCAAGCTAAATAAATCTGCACATTGCAAGTGTCACGACTTACACTTCTGTCCTAATATTGTTAAAGTGATCAGATAAAGGGGTATGAGAAGGGCTGGGCATATAGCACGTATGGGGGAGAAAAGAAATGCATTTAAAGTGCTTAGGAATAAAGTGCAGGACAATATTTAATAGTGTTTTAAGAAATAATATGGAAAGCTGTGCGTTTCATTTACCTAGAATAGGAATAGTAGCGCGATCTTTTGGCAATAAATTTTCCGGTTGCAAAAATGGGGCAGACTATCTTGAAAGGCCGGGCAACTATTAGCTTTCAAACAATTCCTCTCCACTAATTTACTTGGTCCATATATCTGCCAACCTAAACATGCTGACAGCAGGTTACACCCAAATGCTGATGATCTGCAACAGTGCATTACGTCGTATGTCAGAAGATAACTATATCCTTATGCCTATACACAGCTTTACACATAATTTACTTTCTCTGAACGTTTCACAAGGAATATTCCAGCTAATTCCGTTCCATGTATTAATTCGTGCAGATTTCCCCTGGGTACATTGCGTGCAATATATCAATGGACCACCGCCCAGGGTTTGTCAGCCACACAGCATAAGGAGCAGAGTCATATTACAGGCCAGATCCTGTTCTGGAAAGGTCCGCCGCGTCTCGCAACTGTCATTGCAGAATAAACTGGATCGAACTGTATCGAATCGTAACACACCAGAACACAGACGGAGTGCATAACTAATGTCTTATCAGAACAGATACTGTTGGTGAGTAAACTGAAGTGGAACTTTATGCTCCAGTGCAGTTCACATGTAATCCAAATATGTTGCTTGCTGTTTGCGTGCCTCTTCGCGTGATCTCATTTCGTCTCGAACATAAATGTGCTTCTGCTAAGGTAATCACAATACGCACAGTAAAGAAACATTTTTCTTGCAGTTTCTTAAATATTCACTGCATTCAAAAATATTGCAAATAAAATTCAACTGGCGTTGATTTTCTTTTTCACACGAGTCTTCTACAATAAGCCATTGTTTTTGGAAAGGTGATAAAGTGAATTTTCAGTTTCATGTGAATTAAGGATTGTAGCCTACCTAATACGAAAAACATAATTTAATTCATCCGCCTACTCAGCGTTGCAACCGCTCACTTTTGCGTCGAAAGAACGTGAGACATTTCTCATTGGGACTATCCGTGCAGCATCTCAGGAGACCCAAACTGCACGGGATCAACTGCCGCTTGATTGATTAACCAACAGGTTAAAGTAACTAGATTCACTGTATTTATTTTTATAGATGCAGATTCCTACAAACACAAGAAAAGAACGGCATTAAACTAAACTCATCGGATCCGACGTAAGCCTTTGCTAATATATTTCCGAACAATTACTTATCAATTTGTAATTACAGTTTTAGTGGAAGTCCGAATTGGAATGATTTCCCATACAACGTTTTCAAAGTCCAAACTGCAAGTGTCCGCGTCCACAAATTACGCATCGCCTAAGACTCAAACATTTTAAACCCTTTAGAAAACTAACTGCTAATCTGATTGGCTCCTTACTAAACTACTAAAAAATCCCCATAGGTCTAATTTTTAATGTTTTAAATCCTAAACTCTTATTGGTCCCCCCACTTTCAGTTAACGTATGTCGCAAATGTCCTAAAAACTTCTACGTGTCCTATCGTTAGAAACCCCCGTAAACTGTTTTGTGTCATTACGTCATGTCTTACCCCAATGTAAAACCATCAATTTCACCGTCTGTCCAACTATAAAAGCTCTTCGAAATTAAAAATATAATGGCTTTTTGCCTAGCTTACGTTCACCACCCTAAAATCTATTGCCTTACCATTGACTGGCTGTCATATAAACCTCCTCATAATGACTTGTTCTTTAAAGCCAAAAGTGAAAACTAAATACATTACCACAGCAACGTAACGTCCCCTACTCTCTACGTTCTCACGACAAAAACTAAGTGTACGGTTACAGTGTGATTCCGATACCAAATTTCATCTTAACTCTTTTAATATTTTTGGAGACTGAGCAAGTGAACATACATCTTAACATTGTGCATTTATTTTGCGTACTTTTTAGAAATAACGTACAAAGGAAAGAACACATATTCGCCTGTGACCATACGCTTGGTAATAAGCGATGTAAATATCAAATGAACACATACTGTGCCTTGAAACTGTAAAATCTCCTTGTAGCCACCAGACAGATGCGTAAGGCAACACGGTGAGAGCTGAATTTTATACTTAGAAGCCTAACGCGTTTCATTAATGTCACGGCCGATCTTGAACTGTCCGGCGAAGTGGCGCATTCGGACTCGCTCGAATTATTTACCTAACTGTTTGGCTGAGAAACTGCGTAACTCCAGGGAGCACAGTCCTTGTAGGGAAGCTGACAGTTCCGCAGCTAGTCAAGGAATTTCCCGCATTCTATTAAAGCCGAAGCTTTATTACCGTGCACACAAGAGTCCGCCACTGTCCCCTACTCTGAAATAAACGAGCCCAGTCCACACCCGGTCTTATTTCTTTAACATCTGTTTTAATATTATCTTTCCATCTGGGCCTGGGTCTTCCATGAACTTAATTATTTCCTTCAGGTTTTCTCATAAAAACTCTCCATGCATGTTTCTTCCATGCAGGCAACACATTCTGCCAATTTCAAACTCCTTAACTCTGTCACCTGAATACAATTTACACGGAGTACACATCATGAAGCTCTTCACGGTAAAACTTCTCAGGTCTTTGGTTACTTTCTTACTAGCCCATTCTCTAAACCATCAGTCCATGGCATCGTGACAGATCGATTTCCATACCCACAGAATATAAAAAACCTACAGCTCTGTTTATTTTTTCTTTATAGCTGTGCTTAGCAAAAGGGAAGCTAAAAAATTTTGAAGCGAACTGCCATATACCCCGAATAAAATCCGCTCCAAATATCTTCTCTCATGACATTGTTTCTCAGCAATACTTTAACTTTAATACATTTTTAAACTGATTTGTTTGAAACAATTTTAGCCCAAATAAATATTTAATATCTTACGCTAGTAATTCGAAGAGTATCTCATGTACTTAGCAATATAAATCCTGCATCACTGCCGCCGCCTGTAACCACAGTTGCTGTGTGTAGCGAAATTTAGTGATCTCCATCCGTACCGTATTTCATAAAGATAGGATTACCGGCTATCGATACAAAGAGAGACATGGCGAAACAAAAACGAACAATTTTTGTATCTTCACTGCGGTCGCGTAATTTAACAAGGTTAATTGTTATAAAAATCATGTCTGTTTTTGTATCTGTATGGAATAACTGTACACATGAATTTTTATTTCAGAGCAGATACCACAAACTGAACCTCTAATTGTCTACAAATTTTCAGATGTAGCCCAGAGAGATGGCCCATCGCACTGTGATCCACCTGCTTGCCCTGCTCACATTTTGTCCAAAAGGAGAAGCCTTCACTCTGTCTGAAGCTCTGAACTCTACCAGGTACGTCCGACGTAATTTCAATGTACTTCAGATTGTTTCTTTGAAGATTCAGTAAACAAAAATTCACTACATCCACTATTCCCCAGTCCCGGCGCAACATCGTCCTTAGCATATCGAGCCCCGACAACTGCAAGACATATTTCGATGGGTCGGTTTTAATATAATAAATGTACATGTCCTCCGCTGGGCACATAAATTAAATTAATTGTCGGACGTTTACGATGACCACGAAAATCCGAACAGGAAACTAGTAGGTGCCTGAAGTGTTGCCAGAGATAACCTTACTGTCCTGCAGTCAAGTCTGTGAAGGCACAAGCTCTGGCCATGTAGGGGGAATTGTCACAGAAGGTGAGTGTGGCCCGCATTCCTTACAGACGCACAAAGCACAAGGCGCTGTGGTAAGCGTTACCCTCGCCTTCTGAAGTTCCTCCACAACACAATAGAAGTATTGTAAAGTAGGCTATACAGTCCATCATCTGGCAGTTAACAAAAAGAAGGAATTAATAGATTTTCTCACTTAGGCCTGGGAAATTCCTGGGTGGCACCAGAAATTAGGCAAAACCCGCTTCCTTTCTCATACTTTCAAATTTATTACTCACTAAACATGCCCTCCTGCTATGTTTGTGAGCTACCCACAGCAACGCTTGGCACACTGTATATACAAATGAAACTAAACAGTATTAAACCTAGATGAAACGATCTCACACACACTTCTACATTTCAGAAGTAAATGTGGAGAAGATGAAGCTGTATCTGCAAGCAACTTCAGTATTCCTCAAGAATTATGGGATATACTCGGCGCCCCCTGCTCTTGCAGCCCCCTGTGTGCCCACTATAAGGATTGCTGTAGAGACTCCAAGTACTTTGTAGCCGAGGAACAATTGTGGGATCCTGCTACATCCACCTGCACGAAGCCAAAAAATGACAAGAGAGGGTTCCACATGAAGAAGGTGTGTCGTAGCGACTGGACCGACGATGAGACTCATGCCAGCTGCCACACAGACAGTGGACCCCCTTTAACGAGCCACCGGACAAACGTCAGTTATGCAAACCCACACTGTGCCATCTGCAACTATGACTTCGACGCTAGCAATGACCACATCTGGCCTGTCGGATTCACTTGCCATGACAATGATTACAACAGCCATGCGTGGTACAACGACGGATATGTGTGGAATAACGACAGTTATGAGTGGAATAACGACAGTTATGCGTGGAATAACGACAGTTATGAGTGGAATAACGACAGTTATGGGTGGTTTTACGACAGGTATGAGTGGAATTACGACACTTATGATGCGTGGGTCACGTCTGGAGACCACAACACGACGGTTGTGGAGTTAACCTACACGAATAGCAGTCACATATATTCCGTCAATTACAGTTTTCCGGTTGACGCATTTTCATTTTTTTATTCGCAAAATGGAACACTGGGCTGGCTGTTAGATCTGATAGCTTTGACTCGATATGTATTACATACCAATGGAGTTTTTAACGAAAGCAAACCATATTATCAGCACCGACGAGGAAATAATACACAGTTTTCAGGACGTGACTACAAATTCAACTGTGGAATGTTGAACTTCGGAATTGGCGAAAGGATTATGACACCTTGTCCGGACGCTATCAGCACTTGTGCGTCAGGCTGGGCGGACAGGGGCGTGGAGGAAATGTGTCTGGCCTACACAGACTACTACTGTCATGGAACGGATTATTTTCGTAACCCTCACTGCGCTCTGTGCAACCACGTGGACTTATATGAAACAAATGTTCATAAGGACCACCTTGAAGACCATAGTGGTGTCGGTTCTGATTTCACAGAATTACTGAAAACACCTACACTTCATGTGACACTCTCATGTGACTTCCTTCGATTACTGAAATGGGGAGTGTGCAACGACACGATACCAGTTCCATGCAAGCACAACACTACTATCACACGGAAAGCCAATGAAGGTAAGCTAACATTTTCCCACGAACGTGCCTAAATTTTGAGTGCACAAGAAAAATTACTACGCAGCTGACTTACATGGAACACGGCTGCAAAGGAATGCCTGTGTTATCAATGTATAAATTAACAGTTGTGGTAGCACTGTTTAAGTTCATGGTTGTTGTAACCCTGTAAAAATTAATGGTTCTGCTATCTCTGTGTAACGTAATATTTGTTGTCTCCACGTATGACTTATGTCTGTGGCATCTCTGTGTCTCATAATACTTGCGATATCCCTGTATAAGTAATAGTGATGGCACCGGTATACAAAGTAATGGTAGTGGTAACCCCATATAAATTCACACTTCGCATCACATCTAGCCGTCACGTTTATATGAGATAATGTGGAAAAATATGGTACAGCCAGACAAGCCACAGATGTGCTTTGCGTGCTGGATAAATAAGGCTACAGACACAGATCGGAATATGTAATATTTATTGCTTTTCCACGGCAAAAATGGTTACGCGCACGCCCCTCCATCTTACGTTATAAACATATTGCCTGACTTCTTAAGTAATTTCTGAAGTGTCAGCGTTTATACTCTGAATAGTGTGTAATTAATATTTAAGAAACCATTCGGCAGCTTAGACTGTTCGAGCCTAACTGATACGACAGTCAAAATATGACTTATTAACAGACTTCCTTTCGCACAGCCGAGAAACCAGACTACTTCCTGCACTACGTTACAATCGTGGGTATCTGTCTGTCTGTAAGCTGCATTGTGCTGCACCTCGCCACCTTCATAGCAACGCCGAGGCTAATGAACCTCCCGGCCATGAACCTCGCATCACTCTGCGTGGCCCTGTTGCTCCTCTACTGCAGCTTCTTGGCAGGGCTCTTCCTGGAGCCACCGTGTGTGGACCGGGCTATCTTAACGCACTACAGTTTGCTGGCCACCTTCTGCTGGATGCTCGTCATATCTTTCGACGTGTGGAGAACTATCAGAAGATCCATAACGACACTTCAGAGATCATCGGGTAAGAGTAATAAAGTTTAAACTGTCCGTACAATAATGCGTGCTCGAAGAAACTGATATAGTGGGATTTTTTTCATAAAGTTCTTGGGGTTTGATTGGCGAGCCTGGGCTCACGTTACTAGAGTCAACAGCCTGCACCAAATCATGCGGGCATAGAAGTGTCATTTGGCAATCAGGGAGGAGGGACAGCTAGTATAAAATGCGGGTTCTCTATGCATAGCTGCTTTAATGACGTGATAATTAGTATTTCCGTGGAGCCAGGTTACACTGCTTTAAACTAAAGAGCTGTCGATCGCGCTGTTGCTACAATCAGAACTACTCTTGGTAATTCTGTCTCGTGTAATCAGTACTTGTCAGAGCAACTCATGCGCTTCGCATTGAATACACATAGGCTAAGTGGTACACCCTATACTTTCGTACAGTAATAACTCACTAACGACTAGATTTCCCTCCATAAAGTTCCGTAATTTTGCCAAAATATGTGAACTGGGGCTGAAGAAAATTGTGCCCACTGTTAGTTCTGTACCGCCGCTTTCCTCACATGCAAAACAGTACCTCACTGATGTTACTAAAAATAAACTGAATATAAATTAGAATATTGTGGCAAACACACCGAAATTTTAAACTGGACGCTCGAAATACGGTTTTGCTGTCACTACTGACTTGTACTCACCCTTGTATGGAAGGCTGCCATTTTTCTATGTGGAGAATAAAACCAGCGGATGGTAAATATTTGCTCTACTGGAGAAACGTTTCTTATTATGCCACGTAGTTACTTTGCCTCACGCATCAGACGGACTATATTAATAACTGTATCTTAACAACTGAGTGATGTTACATAATTAACATACAAAGTGTTTTGAAAGTAGGTAAAGAACGGAAGATGTCAAGGCGTAGAAGACGTGGCCCTCAACAGAGATAGTTATTTGTGCGGTACGCGCTGTAGTTTGAACATACACTTGTTTGCCCTAGGCTCGAAATGGAAGCGTTTCCGTGTGTACTCCGCGTTCTGCTGGGTCGTGCCAATTCTTGTCATGGTACCTGCCCTCGTCATCGAGTTCTCCGGCCTCGACACACACTTCCGGCCAGGATATGGCCAACACAACTGCTGGTTTAGCAACCCTGCCTCTCTTCTCGTCTTCGTCGTTGCCCCACTTTGCGCCGTCATGGCTCTGAACATCGTCTTTTTTTCTTGGAGCGCCTGCCTCATCTACTCGACAAAGTTCCAAATAGAAAATAGGTCTATCCCTCGTAAATATTTCTGTCTGTTCGTGAGACTGGCTGTCGTTATGGGAATCACATGGGTCACCGGACTGATTGCTGCCGTTGTGGATCTGACAGGTATTGTTTGCCCTTCAAATTGCTTCTTGCAAAACCTGTTTCACTTGAAAGCGCCGATTTTGTTGTAGGGGAGACCGCGTTTAGTTGGCTACACGGGTAAGTTGGCACAACATTAATATCTCACCTCTCGTTTGTAAGAGCGTAGCACCTGTGGGGCAGTATTAAGAGTTAATCTTTCGTTGGAGGGAAGTTAGTTGGCAATGTGCTGACAGCTGTATCGGAAGTAAAATTTAATTGTATGTGTTTTGTAAAACGCCGAGTAATTTTACAGCAATTCGGTAAATACGTATTATTGAGAAGGCTGCTAGGGAGTTTCTGAACTAAAAGCGTGTAATTACGTAATATATATGTGGCAATATGTCTGAGAAATAACAGCGTTCCTTGCGCATTTAATCTCAGAGGAAACTAACCTCAAAACTGAAAGTTCGTGTTGGGTCTAGTTGGCACACTTGTTATGGGGCAAGTTGGCTCACCGCGCCACCTTACTCCGCGGTCAACAGTGCAGTATTATGTACGCTTCTTATTACTTTCATCATTTCAATGTTGTTTAAGGAAATATAATTATGCCAAGATCGTGCAAAAGGAAATCTCAAATGGCAAACATTGCCCCAGATGCAGTTCTTCGAGCCGTTAGGGCAGCCAGAATAGGAAACAGGTCGATTAGAAGTTAGCAAGATATTTTGGAATCCCGTTTTTCTCTCCAACGAGATATTGCAGCAGAGCATTTGAGGATATACGAGGAATTTCACAGAATCCGACCTTCAGTATTGAGTACAAGAAAACTCGCCAATTGAGTTCAAGCGTGTTTCTGCTGTATGGTATAAATGAACAGGGAAATAAATCAAAAGTGCTCCGTAGTATTACTTTTGATAAATGGGTCGCTACATAAAGTAAAATGTTCTTATATCTTCACCACATTTCTCATTAATTTTTAAAAATAGGATAAGCTTAATTTCTGCGCGTTTGTTCACTGATGGTGATTAAGAAAACTCAGAGAAATCATTGTAAATTGCATCAGATATCTACTATGGCTTGTCTGCAAGGGAAGTGAGAAAGTTCTCATTTGAGTACGCAATGGCGTTAAATATAAATATCCTCGAAGGTTGGAGGGATACAAAATTGGCAGGCACAGAATGGTTTGCGAAGTTCTTGAAAAGGCATAAGACTGATTCAGTGCGCAAACCTGAGGCAACGAGCATCAGTAGAGCTTAGCAGGACTTATGTTAATGCTCTTCTTTTATACATCTGAAAGAAGTGTTTGGTCGTCTGCGGCTTGGTTCGGGCGACACATGGAACATGAACGACACGGGGATAAAAACGGTGCAGATATATGACACAGTTATCGCGCGCCGTGGTTGCAAATGCATAGAGACACTGACGTCCGCTGAATCTGGAAAATTAGCAACTTCAGCCCTGGACGCTTCTGTGGCAGGAAACACAGTGCCACCATGTTCTATTTTCCCTAGGGTGAAATTTCGTGCCCATTTCTTGAATGGTGTTCCTTCAGAGATTCAAGGTGATGGTAGTCGTCCTGGATGGATGCAGGCGGAAATATTTGTGAAGTCTGTGGAACATTTTTTCCCCATATGAAACCTTAAAGAGAACGACCAGTAGTTCTTCTTTGGAGAGTCATGATTCGCATTTGTCAGTTGTTGCACTCAATTGTTGTAAGGAAGACGGCGTGACAGTTTTCTCTTTCCCACCTCATTTTAGTCACAAGCTGAAGCCCCTTGATAGGAGTGTCTGTGTGCCACTAAACCTATGTCAGTGGTGCATGTGAAGCATGGATCACAAACTATGCAGGAAAAACGATGACGATTTACGATTGACATGGAATTATCAACATGTCTCGCAACTCTACAGCTACTCCTGCAAATATCGAGGCTGGATACCTGGCCACTGGAATTTTTCCCTACAACAGAGATATCTTTGTTGATGAGGAGTTTCTGTTCTCCTATGTAAGACAGACCAGCTCCAGCCACACACACTGCAGCATCGAGCTGCAGCAACGGAAACATTAAACATGATGAGTCTGCAGGACCAGGCCCTTCAAGAATTCATTCTCCCGAAGCAGGTCCTTCCAAAAGAACACATGCCAAAACAAATCGTTCCTCAAGCACGTCCTTGACTCCTGAACTAGTCCGTCCTTTTCCTAAAAGTAAACGCTACTAGAAACAAAAGATGTATAGCAATCCTGACTGATACGCCGGTGAAAGCCTCCTTCCGAGATACGCAGAAATTAAGACAAGTGCCAAAAGGAAAAAGAACATCAGAAGCGAAGCAAGAGGCGCCTTTTGATAACCCTGAAAGAGATTCCAAGAAGAAGAGGAAAATAGTGAGGAAAATTCAGACAGACTGCTCAGACGAAAGTGGTGGGGAACATTTTGTTTGGTTTCCATGAACACGTACTGCAATAGTGTAGCGGGGGAAATATGGGTTCATGCACCCAGTGCCAAATGTGGGCCCATGAAAAATGAGCTTCTGGCGTTTCCTGGTGATATATTTGTCCCAACTGCAAGTCGGATGTATCAGATAAAAATTTCGGAAGCTTTGTGGTCATATATATCTGTACCGCGTTTCATTTTCCAATGTAATTTGTAATGTTTGTCCTTAGTTTTGTACGGACTGTGAATCAGTTTCATTATGTTGTTAACAGTTAAATATTTTAGCGTCATTCACGCTGCCCTGGAATATTTTTGACAATAATAATAAATCAGGCTCTACTTTGTGCTTACCTACCCCATCATATGTGCCAACCTACCCCATACATGGGGCAAGTTGGCACACGTGCAGAGGTCAGAAGAAGTTCATTTTTCTTGGATTAGTTGTTGATGTAACTTCTTTATTATATTTTCTTGCATAGTCTAAGAATGACAAGTGCCACCAGGACCATTTTCTTTTTTGTATCGTTTGTATGAAAATTGTAAAAAATTAAGAAGTGAAAAGTGTGCCAACTAAACCCGGTCTCCCCTACATAGTAACTGAAATGTAGTGTAATGTTCAACATTATATATCTAAGTGTGAAGTACTCTTATGAAAGTGACTAACTCCATGGAGCAGAGACCTTCTTGAGAAGCTAACAGTTTCTCAGCTAGCTAAGAAATTCCCCGCATTTTATGGAGGTTCATTACCGCATTCACAAGAGCCTGGCAACGGTCCCTATCCTGAGCCAGCTCAATCCAGTCCATGCCCCATCCCACTTCTTGAAGATCCATTTTAATATTATCCTCCCATCTACGCCTGGGTCTCCCAAGTGGTCGCCTTCCCTCAGGTCTCCCCACCAAAATCCTGTATGCACCTCTCTTTTCCCCCATACGTGCGACATGCCTCGCCCATCTTATTCTTCTCGATTTGATTACCCGAATAATATTTGGTGATGAGTACAGGTCATTAAGTTCCTCATTCTGTAGGGTTCTCCACTCACCTGTCGCCTCGTCCCTCTTCGGCCCAAATATCCTCCTCAGCACCCTATTCTCGAACACCCTCAGTCTTTGTTCCTCCCTCAGTGTGACGGACCAAGTCTCACACCCATACAAAACAACAGGTAAAATTATAGTTCTGTATGCCCTAATGTTTGTGTTTTTAGATAGCAACCTGGAAGACAAAAGATCCTGCACCGAATGATAGCAACCATTCCCCGACTTCAATCTGCTCTTAATTTCTTCATGGATGGAGTTTTGATTCGTTAGGGTTGCTCCCAAATATTTGAATTCTTCCACCCTTTCAAAGGATTTATTATCTATCTTTATGTCGTAATTGTGTCCTGCATTCTGATTTCGAGACACGACCATGCACTTAGTTTTCTCAGCAGTTACTTCTAGACCAATCTCCTTACTATCAATCACTAAATCTTCTGCGTTTTTCTTTATACTACGTATGCTTCCACCCAATATATTAACATCATCAGCATAAACCAGGAGCTGATGTGTACCATTCAATTTCAGGCCATCCTGGTTTGCCTGAACCCTCCTAATGGCATATTCTAAAGCAAAGTTGAAAAGCAATGGCGACAGAGCATCTCCCTGCTTCAAGCCATTCTTAATAGGAAACGTGTCAGACAGATGTTTGCCTACCCGAACTCTGCTACACGTTTCACTTAGACACATTTTTATTAACCTTACTAGTTTCATGGGGATACCGAACTCAATGAGAATATTATACAAGACCTCCCTCCTAACTGAATCATAGGCTTTCTTGAAGTCTATAAATAGCTGATGCACTGCCTCATTGTATTCCCATTTTTTCTCAAATATTTGACGAATGCTGAATATATGATCAGTGGTTGACCTGTTACGTCGAAATCCACACTGATGATCCCCAATAATTTCCTCTGCATATGGAGTTAACCTTCACAAAAGGATGTTGGATAGAATTTTGTACGTAGTCGACAAAAGTGGTATGCCTCGATAGTTACTACAATCTGTTTTTTCACCTTTCTTATAAATAGGCACAATGACTGACTCCTTCCATTCCTCAGGCAATTCCTCCTTGTTCCAAATAGAAATAATAAGTTTATGGATCTCAGGCCGAATTATCCTACCCTCTGCTTTAATCAGTTCTGCTGGAATCTGACCAATACCTGGCGATTTGTGTCTTTTTAGCTTTTCAATAGCCATCTCAACCTCAAAGGCACTGGGATCAGGCACTAGTGGCTCTACCGTGTGTAACTCAGTCAGCCTAACATCATTAACCCCGTGTATATTCAACAGCTGGGAGAAATGATTCCTCCACCTAGCCAAAATACTGTGGGAGTCTGCAACCAGGTCACCCTTCTCATCCTTTACTACATTAATCCTAGGCTGGTACCCCTTCTTAAAATCATTGACACCCCCTATACAAGTCTCTGATATTCTTGTTCTTACTGTTTGTTTCATGTTCATTAATTTTAGCTTTCAGATATTCCTTCTTTTTGTTCCTGATATGCCTACTAGCTTCACGTCTTACGTTGTGCAGCTTATCTCCATTATTTTGGTTTGGATTCTGTATCCATTGAATTTTAGCCTGCTTCCTTTATCTAAAAATTTTGCACATTCTGCATCAAACCATGGTTTATGCTGCTTCCGTTTATGCAGACCTACACTCTCTTGAGCTGAGATTTTGATATTCTCTTTAATGTTTTCCCAAGCCCTGTTTATGGCCTCACCAACCTTTAAGCTTTCCAAAGCTGCAAACCTGCTTGAGATCTTAAGCTGATACTGTTTCCTAACCTCTAGTTCACTTAGCTTCTTGAGATTAAATCTCTCTGCATCAAATTTCTCTGCTGCTTGTTTACTTACTGCCAGTCTCTCCCTAACTTTTGCAACCACCAGATAGTGATCAGTATCACAGTCAGCTCCCCTGAAAGATCGCACATCGCGTATACTGGAATGCCATCTTCTATCTATCAACATGTGATCAATCTGATTGTGAGTCTTCCCATCAGGAGAGGTCCAGGTGTATTTATGAATGTTTCGGTGTCGGAACATTGTACTCCTAACAACTAGATTCTTTGATGTGGCAAAGTTTACTACTCTAACACCATTATCATTACTATCCTCATGTAAACTCTCATTCCCAATAGTCGGTTTGAAAGTATCCTCTCTCCCCACTTTTGCATTAAAATCTCCTAACAGAATTTTTATATGGTACTTAGGAAAATGATAAAAAAAACCCCTTCTAATTCCTCGTAGAAACTGTCCTTTGAATCATCACCTTTCTCTTCCGTTGGTGCATGCGCATTCAGAACAATGATATTACACCAGCGGCCTCTCAGCACTATGTATGACATCCTAGCACTAACAAACTCTACTCTCTTGATTGCTGATACTATTCTCTGGTGCACAAAAAAACCTGTTCCCAATTGATGATCTTCCTGCCCTTTGCCATAGAAAAAAGTATATTGCCCGGCTCTTGCAGTCCCTTCTTTGTCCCACCTAACCTCCTGTACACCCACTAAATGTAACTTATACTTAGCTAATTCCCTGGCCACTGTCATAAGTGACCCTGACCTATACATGCTCCTCGCATTCCATGTTCCAAAACTCATATCCTTTTTCCGTAGCTGGGATCGTACCAAAGAATCGGTCCAGGTCCGAGGCTTCTGTGTCTGGTTCGTAACATAATTTTTTACAGGTAGGAGTTGTTAGCACCTCGCCCAACCCCCAAGCTGAAATACCACCCCTTTTCGGGTGTCCGCGACTGCTTATTCAATGTATTCGCAGCTACCCTCCAAAACTGGAGGCCGTTCCTCCATCCGCAACCTGAGGACGCGCCATGCCGTGGTGACAGAGACCCATTTAACACGGCTTATAAAAGTGACATTAACGAAAACTTTCAGACTTCCTCTTCAAGGACGTCGAGCAATAGCAAATTAGTGACTATGAAGGATATAAATAAAATGTAACAATCGTCACCAGTTCTAACACGACAGTTCTACGGACGGCCTAAGGAAACTAAAAGTCACTATAGCTGGTAACTGATCTGATATTTGAAATATGAACCTCACGATAAAGAATTAGTAATTTAAAATGATCGACCTCAAACTTTTGGCTCTTTCAAGGCATGATGAACAGAACTTAGTTCGGTGGGAAAGCTAAATAGACCTATTTCTGAGACGCTCAAGTCCTTCGGCTTCCTCTCCAAGTTATCTTATAAACGGTTCCGATAAGGAAGAACTTTTTGAGTTATATTTGAGACATTCTTGAATCCACATACAAAACTGAACAAGCTCTTGAAAATCCCCTTTATAGCCTTCTCAGGTAAACATCGTCATCCTTCTTAAAAACAGATATAATTTATACGTTTGTTCAACAGGTGTGTGGATTGTGTTTGTGCTCCTCAACACGCTTCAAGGCCTGTTCATCTTCGTTGCCTTCACCTGCAACAGGAAAGTTTACGAGGAACTTAAAAAGAAGAAAACACGTCATCACAGTCCACAACAACTGCCGCAGTCTCTGGCACCCAACATTGCGCTGTCAGTGCCTGCGGGCCTAGTGGATATTCAGCACATGACTGAAACGACTCAACAGGACTGAATGGATTGTGTCACTGTTCAGGCTCCAGTCTTGTATTCGCTTATGACTTGTTGAACCGCGGAAGGTCATTCGGTATGCTGAGCGAGGTTTTTCATGATTTTGCCCAGTTCCTCTGTGGAAGTGACAGTACAGTACGTAGGTTTGGCCTCGACCTCCTCCTTCCAACTCCCTCCTAATTCATCGTTAGTCACTCATGCCACCATTCGGTGCTACATATGCGGAGCCATGAAACAAGCCATAAAAGAACAGTGTGCAGGTGTACTGTAGAGGAAGCCGACACGTGTTCTCAAAATATTTATATTTTAAAGGACAGCATTCCCTGGAACGTAACGCTGAGTTGCCTGATAGAAATTTACACAGATTTCTGAACGACGTTCTGACTTCCTAAATGTGAATACAGCATGTTCTTTCAAGCGGGTTGGTAACTCTGTGTCAAAATATACGGCGTCACATCCCAGAAGAAAGTATACTGCGTAGTCATTTCGTGTGACGTGCAGATGTAATTGTTTGGTCTTATTTCTTAGGATTAAGATTACGAACTTGCAGGATGTGACGTCCTGTACCTGCCTTTCGCACTTTCACCTGTCTATCTTCCACACACGAGTCATTATTGTCCTTACGGCATCTACCCTGACAAAATATTCGTCATCAAATTTAGACGCTTCTATTTGTTCGCTCACATTTCCCTTCTAGTCACCTCATCACAATATTCACAGCATTTTCCCCACATAACTAACTCTGTTGCCCTGAACACTGAGACAGTGTATTCCTCTAAAACTTCCCTACACGTACATCATCCTATATAGCATCACACCTCAAAAGACCCTAATACAAATGCTCTTGTGTAGTTTACCAGAATTTGTTATTTCTTGCAATTAATTATCTCTAGGTCTACCGAGTCTCTGAAGCTTTCAAGGCGGTGAACACTGATCTACTGGAATATGACACCGTATAATTTGGCAGAAGGTCACCACTGCTTCAGAAGACACTTCCGTGTCGACCTCAAAGCTAGAACTAAAGAAGTATTTTGCTTCAAATGTTTGTAATATCTTACAAGAATGCAATGTAGAAAAATATGTATATCGTTCTTCTAATTGTGTGTACGTACAATTCATACACGGTATATCCTTGAAACCTATTCCTCTATCTTGCTTGCGGATAGTGAACCTTCCAGCTGAAGTTTAAATGTGATAAACTGTGTGTTTATTGCGGCATATTCTGTATGCTGCGCTGCGCTGGAAGCTTTTAACTTTGTGTGTATTACGCCAGTGACAAGAAGTTATTTTTATGGCTATTAAACTTATTATCATCATCTTTATTGTTGTTATCAATTATGACGTTTCAGAATATACTAAAATGGGTAAAGATGCCCCCCTGGCCAAAGATGCCCCACCATCTGTTGCTTCGAAACCCTAGCCCTAGGAAGCTGCACTTACTATGCAGCTAGAAGGTCTTCCAGTGGTGAGTCTGGGTATGTGCAAGTCACAGTTGCTGGGTTGTTCTCAACCCCCCCCCCTCTTCTAAAGTAAGTAACGTGATTTTTAACCCTTTATAATTTAGGGAGCTTTCTTTATTAAATTTCTGTCTGTTTATGCGTACAGTAATTTTACTAACAGTTTGCGTGAAGAATGAGTGGACTTTTCTCTACTGTTCTATACCGTCACACACATTCCAAGCCACGCCATAGTCACATGGCCAGCCTGGGTATCTTTGCTCCACGTTTGGTTACAGTCGCCCCACTGAGAGATAGGTAAAGATGCCCTACTGACATTTTAACTTACGTGGTTGACCTATGTTCAGACATCGAATTTTATACAGTATTTTCATTGATATGTTACTACAAAATTGTCTACCCCTACTATAATATATTTTATTTACGCCCATTTGGTGTCAAAAAACGTATTAAAATGGCGCGCCTTCACTCATGCATCCATCCATTCCTCAACACCCATCCACGTTTCTCAGGGAAAAACGCCAACCAAAATTATCAAACGCAGGGTCAGCAAGGGTAAGGAGAAGTCTCCATGGAGAGTTGTCACTGGCTCGCCGATTATCCAGAAGAAGCAACTAAACTCAAACATAGGAAGAATAATTTCAGGAAAATGGTTCACAACCCAAACTCGAGCAATTCTGATAAAATGATGACAGTTACTGCTGTAAATAATGTAAGGAATAATACTATTTAAGAAAATGGGAATGCGACAAAATAAAATGTTGATTCTGTGAGAAGCAGCTATGTAAAAACTGCACAATTTTCTCCAAAGCTGCAGCAATTGTGGACGTAGGAACCGTTCCAAGAATCTTAAAAAAACGTAAGATATCTACAAATAAGTAAGAAGGAGTCTCATAGTGATACAAACACATTTTACTTTGATTACAATTTTTCTACCACAAATTTATTATCTTGTATTGCATTATCTCTGGGGCATCGTTCAACGTGCATACGCAAAGGACGCTCCGTTTGCATACCTTTGTAATTTTTATTGCTGTCAGTGAACGAATTTAAATTTGCTACAAATGTACTGACCGTTTTGTAGCAGGGACCCTACTGTACCTGTTACACACCAAATATACCTTCTGTTGCTACACGTTATTGTAAAAATCTGTCAGAATAAAAAGTGGGGCATCTTTGCCCAGTTTACTCTATAGCCTATGAATATATATTGGCACACCACAACACAGGGGTGCAAAAAGTTTCAAAATATGTAACAGCCCCCCACAATTTGTAAGCGTCGAAAAGGTGATATGACGCAAGCTCCATACTGAAGTAAAGAGTAGGTAGGAAAGATGCGAACATCTACATCCATTCGCCCGGAGTTGTGCTGAATGTGAGAGGTCAGCGGCACATGATTTCAGGCGCTATGCTGAATTGTGAGGTCAAAGGGACATTATAATACGATCGGTAAGCATCGTACGGGGCGCTTTTGACTAGTATAAATTCAGACACGTTTAACAACACAGTATTTCCACTGCACGTCGACAACTATATAGAAGCAGAATAAGAACAATAAATTTGTTCGTCTCCACCTTCAGTTTCATACAAGGTAGGCGACATAAGTTTTAATAATATATTCACAAGACAAGCTTACTACAAATGCATGCAAAAAAACTATGTGGTGATTCAAAGAAAAAGAAGTAGACGGACGCGTATTTGTGCGCAGGTGCACACATTCTTTTCAAGTGTCAAAATAACGAAACCCTGTAATAATAATAATAATAATAATAATAATAATAATAATAATAAAGGGCGTCTCCTTCTGGAGGGTCTGTGCGGTGCTGACGCCGAACGCATGTCCGTGGGTGATCTCTGCAAATCGCGGTTTTTGCCGGTAGGCGATTCGAATTATTTGTGGTGAGTGATATACTCAAATAATGGGAATATCCTTGCCGGGGGGGGGGGGCTGCTACACCATCCCGCGGGGTGCAAGAATGCTGCTAGCCATTATAGACACATCTCGATGTGCCTCACAGGAGAGGTATGTTCGTATGACATATACAGAGCATGAACTTCCGCGCGGGTATGTCACTTAAAATGAGAACACACTGTATATGCTTTTCCGCCATTTCTTATTATTACGCTAACTTAAATTACGCTATGATAACTTCCTTCCACATCCTGCCCATAACATTTTCTTCATTAATAATCCTTGAATCCGACGCTATATGAACCCAAATACTGACAACGCTTCTTTGTAAGCCGTAATTAAATAAACGTGGTTAGGCTAGCCGCAGTGTGTGCCCCTTGATGTCTCACCATAGAATGGGAAGCTCTAGCATGTACCTCATGCCTGTAAATTATTTGAAAATTTTGGTCGTCAAACATTTTAAAACATCCCATGTTTGTATGGTCATTGGTGTCACTAACTCATGGTTATTTATGGAGAGGTTTATGATTAGTTTCGCAACCAAGTTGGTGAGTGCGAATTTAAAATGACTTACCGGCAATCGGATTACAAATTCCATGGGCACAGAGAGTGCATTCGATTTTCACTTTAAATGTACCGAAATGATTAACGGTTGCAAAAACAGGATCAGCGTGCATGTTCAGAGGCTGCACAGAGAACCGCTTCTGACTGCTCTGTATATTATGCGAACCGCATGATTTCAATATCGAGGCATTCAAACCCATTACATGGAAGTAAAATTAAAAAGAAGGCTTGTCGGACAGAAACCATTAAGTCTAGTTTTCTGACGCATACACCTACGTTTTTCTTCCTTCGTACTGATGCATGGCGATGTTGCTCGTGTCGTGCTTAATTTGTGGTTGTGGACTGTAATTCATAGTGATTCGTGCCACTCCAGATACAGTACATATGTTAAACACTTTATTGCACAGAATACTTGATTATACCTAAAATAAATATACATAGTCTAGGAATTCACGACGGTGCTGCAAAAGAAGAGATACACTGCTCACTATTGTTATCGGCCATTCAGGTTCAAACCTTGAACAGGACCTGCGATTCAGCTTCAACCCCTGAATAGGCCATAGTAAGATAAATTATTTTCTAGTAGTTAATTAGAAGGACTTGTTTCGGTGAATAGGGAAAGCTAGGGAAGACAGCGAGAGGGAGTGAGTGCGGCTAACGCATTCAAACGACTAAGGCTGAGCAGAACATCCATCAGCTGTCACGCTGCACGAAGTTTTGCAGCTCGGCGTTCCTTAGTGAAATCCGAGAGACTTGACACTTTTTGAAGACGTAATTCATTGAGTGGGAAGTGCCAGTGGGCAACACCCCAAAAGGTTCGTTAATCGTATGTTTGGGGTCTACTGGCGTAATTTAGCGCAATCAATCAAGTTGAGCTATTTAAAAATTTAAACTCGGCCTATGGGGTTCTTTTAAATTTGAGTTTCTCCCAATAGGATTATTTTGATATAGGAATCGGGAACTTGACTTTGCAATTGCGACTGGAATTGGGGGATTCCGCTTTTGGATGCTGGGAAGGACATTTCGGAAGTTCTGGTGCGCTACAGTTTCGGACAGTTCGTCAAAAATTGCGAAATTGAGATTGAAATAGGACAGTTATTCCAGGCGTCGTGATCATTTCAGTGGTGGTAATCTTCATAATGTAATACTACAAAGTGTAACAATTCCAATAAATCATAAGTGTTAAATGTAAATTATCGCATTAGTTCGACAGCGGACGCTGCAGGGACTTCCCACGTAGATTACCCTGAGAACAGATATCGTGATCGAAGGTAACCCGGCACACTACCAATCACTGTGGTGAACCGTGACACGATCACGGCCAGTTCTCATCACGGCACGCGCTCGACTCCGACAAGACAAAGACTAGATTCACTCATTGGTCCATTGAGTAGACGGAAGAGAGCGGCCTAATCAGCTTGCGTGTTAGGGCAAGCAGGTGTCGGCACCTGCTGACAAGCGCCAACACAGCACATAGAAGGTCGGGTAGAATGCCAGTCTAAATCTCGCACAAGGTTATTATAATACGGTCGGTAAACATCGTACGACGCGCGTTTGATTAGTATAAATTCAGACAGGTTTAACAACATATTATTTCCACTCCACGTCGACAACTATACAGAAGAAGCAGAATAAGAACAATGAACTTGTTCGTCTCCACATTCAGTTTCATACAATGTAGGCGACATACGTTTTAATAATATAATCACACGACAAGCTTATTACAAATGCATGCAAAAAGAACTATGTGGTGATTCAAAGAAAAGAAGTAGAAGGAAGCGTATTTGTGCCCAGTTGCACACACTATTTTCAAGTGTCAAAAAAAAGGAACACTGTAAAAACAATAATAAGGGGCGTCTCCTTGTGGACGGTCTGCGCGGTGCCGTCGCCGAATGCATGTCCGAGGGTGATCTCTGCAAAGCGCGGTTTCTGCCGGCAGGCGATTCGAATTATTTGTGGTGAGAGATATAATAAAATAATGGGAATATCCTTGCCGGAGGGACCGCTAGACCACCCCACGCGGTGCAAGAATGCTGCTAGCCATTATTGACACATCTCGATGAGCCTCACAGGAGAGGTACGTTCGTGTGGCATACACAGAGCATGAGCTTCTGCGAGGGTATGGCACTTAAAATGAGAACACACTGTATATGCTTTTCCGCCACTTATTATTATTATTATTATTATTATTACAGAAATGTATATCCCTTCAGCACATCAAAAAGAACAGCATGCAGAATACAACCGCAAGCGTCCCTATAGGCTGTGCAAAAAGGTTTGCACAGTTTGCACCGTTTCCGGCAGTGACATAAGACATTACATCACGGTCGTGCAATGCCAACTGTTTTTCGAACATTCCAATATTTTGCCCCCCTCCCAAATCGTTATCGTCCAGGTACCAGAACGTTGTTGTAAGAGTATGTTCTGAGCGAGATGAATAAAACCAGTACATTTTAAGATCCACGTCCACGCTTCACAGCACATCACATAACACAGTCACGCTCATACTAAAAGTTTAGTATTTTTCCAACGCCGTGCATTTATTTGTTTAGCATGGCTGCTACAATAATAACAATTATTTACCTCAACAGCACTAAACATCTGGTGATTTTAATTGAAAAGGCGCATTTTCTGTGCGATATGAACAAATACTTTACACTAGAGAAGCTACAAGATTTACAGTTTTGGCCATTTCAAGGTTGTTGGTTACAATATTTGGGTTTTCCTTTCAACCAGTGCGTTCCAGTGTGCTGTTTAACCAATAACTGCCACACTAACAATTCTGTTCCGACACAGATTTTTCAGATATTTTTCAGACTTATTATGCCACACTGTGTGCTATAGTGACTGACACATATTGAACTACATGTTTCGGCGCATAAAGGCCGCCACGAGTCACCACTTAACACAATAATCCTTCCATTATGTGTTCGGATAACATATCAGTCACAATATGCATTATGATGCAGAAAGTCAAAAAAACTGGAAAACCTCTGTGGACAGGCACTGTCACTGTAATAATAATAATAATAATAATAATAAATTACTATATTATTATTTACCAAATAATAATATTATTACTTACCACATTAATATCCAGAAACTCTGCACTTTCCGACGCAGTGCATTTGTGTGTCTCGGTTCTCTCCCTAACCAGAATTAACGGACTAGTTGCTACTGTGGAGAAGCTACGGAATTTTTACATATAATGTACATTAATTTTAGTCTTCAAAGGTTTAATACATTACCCACTCCTATGTCCGTATAACTCCCTTCAGGAATTCCCTCTAACATTTTGCATGTGTGGATCACTGGCACAAAACTGACGTTACGGTCTGTGAACTTGAGGAACTAAGGTTGGGTATACGAGGAAATAAAGGCTGGGTACACGAACGGCCACCTGGCTGGACACAGGCAGTTTACGAAGTTTGTACATGACGTCACGATCATGCGGTAAACGTCATTATTCGTCGGCCATTGAGCGTTTTGGCTAGGACTAGAGCGGTGCTACGGAACCTTAGGCGCACCATGTCACCCACACGTGTCTGCACCTCTAATGGCTTTTCAATAAACTGCCGACGCGGGAACAAACTGCAATTGTAGGCTTTCGTGCACGTGACAAGCAGCCTGTAAGTTCCAAATGCGAAGAATTTCTGGGTCGGCTAACTACAAAAGAAATCATTAGTTTGAGACGTAAAAAATTATTTCCAGTTAACGTTTGGAGCTGGAGAACAGCATAACCCTTTAGTCTGCTGCAGTGGCTTAGAAAATCGGGCCGAAGCACCGTTCCTGCTCTCCCCCCCCCCCCCAAACCCCGCGAATTGATGGGAGGAGCCCCCGGAATAACTATTAGCAAAGTTACCACAAATCTTGCGTCAGAAGAGCGGAATCTAGCCCCCAAAACACACAAAAATATTCGTATTCCGTAAGTTTTGGGGCTTCCCCAACCTACGAGGTCACCGGTCCAGGGGATATTCAGGGACTTTAGTTAGACATCTGCAGTACTGCAAAATTACAGTTTTTAACCCTGAAAATCAAAACATATTTATCAAAAACTTTGTAGCCATTTGCACGCTACAACTTGTCATACCCCACAAGATTGCAATCTTCTATAGCAAACAGCCTCACCTGTTCTTTGCTCACTTAATGACAGCCTTCAGTCGCTCAGAATGTACGGCGTCAAAGACAGGAAGTTTGCTTAGTAATGAACCGCGAAGACAACTGAAGGGCCCATGGCCTGCTTGTAGTTACTACACCAGATGTGCCTGGGATAACTGGAGGGAAATAGGAATATCTCCACCAACAGAGCAGGTGTCAGGACTAAAATCTGAATCAAAGAATTTCGGAATATGCACGTACACTAACAACGCGACCAAGTTATCCAACAGAAAGGGTGCAGAACACAGCACCCATTGTTTTTAAGATACCCGCGCGTAACTTGAAAAGTTAAAGATGTTTCATCCTATACAAATCACACAGCATCGACCGGAGCATCACTATGAATTGGTAAAATTATCGTGACCTACTGAGGGGAATAATACATAACTCGATTTTCCACAGTTGATTTTAAGGAACTGTGTGGTGGGAAGAAGAAACATCCCACTTCTCTCGTTTTTATACTTTCACAGACAGGAGAGGATGGCACGAAATATTAGTGCTCCACTCTGCAGCGCTGTCCCTACGGACACATCAACCTCGGGACCCCTTGCCACCCGTCTGATCACCCACCACTCTTCCAAGCATCGAATCGAGGAAAATGTCTAACATTTGTGCATTCCGTTTATAAGATTTGACATCTGGAAGACGTCACGTTAGTCAGAAAAATAATATTAAATATGTGGATTGTGTTCCCATGAGCTATCTCTGAGAGATCTGACGCCTGCACCTTCCTCCACGAAAATATAGGCAGGAGATTCCTCCACACCTGCGGTACCCTGCCACACTACTGGTTGAAATATCACAAAACATTGCAAACCTCGACGGCTGATGAAAACACCGAGATGAAAACATAAAATATTCATCCTACAAACTGCGAGGATATTGGCTGAAATATACTGGCGCAAGATTCTGTACGTTGGCGGTCTTGTACACACGGTAGTGTACTTCCACGTACCCTATATGTCGGGATGTTCGTTAATTAACAGGAGACTGTTGGCTTCTTAAGAACGAGTTCTCTTTATTGAGTCAGAAATATAGTTTCCTTCAACGATCCAGTTTCGTCTGCACAGGTTATAAACCGTGGAGACAAAACGAATTCGCTTATAGTTAACTAGGAAGGTTGGATATGGATTTTGGAAGACATAGTGGAAGTATATATTAAATCAACCTTTCCAAGCCTAGCGGTAACTTTACGCACCATCAGGAGTAAAAATAAAAAATTATAGGTAGTGGTCACGCTGCATTTATATGTTTTGTATGGATGTCAGAACAAACAGTGCCTTTTGCTTTATACAGCATTAACTGATTGGTTTTTATAACCGAGGTGGAGAGTGTTTACAGCGCGGTACGCACTGAGTCCTTATATAAAACAAATAGCTTCGTCTTTAAAGGGTTAAACTAACTACAATTAAAGAAAATTAATTTGTAAATATTGACGAAAATCACGATAAAAATGTACAGCTTTATTCGTAACGCACCTGATATTCGAATCGGACAGCCCATGAATACAGGTTCGGATATTCTCGTCATATCCAGATGCAAGCAAACTCTCTCATACAGCAAAACCCTCAGTAGTTCCACTTGAACTCAGTTAGCTTTTTATTCACGTGCAGTGTGTTACACATGGCATGTGATGGGAACGTGAGTGTTGTGTTGAGGATAAGCTTCTGTAGCTCTCCAAAGAAATCACCAATGAAGAGAAGCGGGAGTATACTTGAACGGAATTGTTCATATCTGCTGCTTCACTAACACACATGGTCTGTAGTTCCTTGTTTCTTGTTATTGCACCCGACTGAATTGAATGTGCATTTAACGAACATCGGTCACATGTGCTTCCAGCAGACAGACAGTATCAACGAAATAAAAATTAAGATACATTAGCGTCCACATAACAGGGAGTAGACCGGCGCAATCTGCCTTGGAATCTGAATTGACGAGGGAATAACTACCATCCGAGACGTCACTGGTTTGAAATACGTTCAGAGTCAATATCTCCCGAAACAGCAACGAAGGACAATACGTTTGTGCACCGAATCCAACACTTCTTAAACAGTACGGAAATTTAACATATGTAACCAGCAATACATGCAATAAATTGTAATGAAGTCGGATACACAGCTACAAGCGCAAAGAAGACCAGAATACACGACGTCATATTGCAAAGCCGACAGGTTTATAGGCACCGCCGCGACACACTGAAACCTCACATGAAGGCGGAAAGATTACACAATTTATAGTAAATCAACTGTAAAACATGTATATATGTTTTACAGTTGATTCTATATAATAAAACCTGTCTTAAACGGAACCTGAGCATAACACAAAACTGTCTTTAGCGGAAACATTTACAGCCCGGATGACCTGCAGTCCTGATGATCCATACTTAAAAGGGAACTTTCCTGCGACGTTAAAAATTTTGGTCTCTTGCTGTTCCGTTATTGGCAGGTTTCGAAGTATATTTAGTTATGAGTACTGCCTTCCTAGATTCCGTACACCTTACTGTCCTGTGAGAGTGGACAGCTCCCTGTGGCAGAGCCCACCCTTGTACCTGAAGGTGCAAAGAGATACGAAAAGTACAGCAAAAAACACGTAATGCTGCGTGCAACGTAATATCGCCAGACCTTTTATCTACAGCCTTGCCAGTTTCTTATACGCGTTCTTCTGTGTGTGTGTGTGTGTGTGTGTGTGTGTGTGTGCGTGCGTGCGTGTATGTATGTGTGGGTGAAACTTGCTGTCCCACGTCAAGAAAAAAACACAGGATTTGCACTCTTGAGCGAAAAGGTGATGAGAACAACTGGGCAAAACGAAAGGCAGCAAAAGACGCTAAATAAAAGTGCATATTGAGAAGTGTCATGATTTATACTTCTCGCCTAATATTATTAAAGCGATCGGACAACAACGTTCCCTCTAAGCTGCGCTGATGCGTGGGCGCGCAGTAACTGAAATGCTCCCGCGCAAAGACAATTTTTGCTGCGCAGCTGGAATTTTTCAATTTTCATTGTAAATATTCTTGTTATGCATATTACAAAAAAAAACTTCTTTAAAGTTCCGCGCAGTTGTCGGGTTGTGTAAAATTTTTCTGCTCAGAGCAGTAGCAGATCCGCACAGCTGTAAAAAAAATTAGAGGGAACGTTTTGATCAGATAAAAGCGCGCGCGCGCGTGAGTGTGAAACTGTCTCACGTTAGGAAAAAACACAGGCTTTTGGTTTTTGAGAAAAAAGGTACTGCAATCAATTGGACCTAAAAGAGAGGCAGCAAAACGAGGCTAAACGAAACTACAAATTGAAAAGTGTCATGATTTATACTTTTCGCCTAATATTATTAAAATGATCAGGCAAAGGAGAATAAGAAAGCCTGGGCATATAGCATGTAAGGAGGAGAGGATAAATGCACATAAAAGGCTTAGGCGTACAGTGGAGGATAATATCAAAAAGATTTTTAAAGAAAGAAGATGGGGAACTGTGCGCTGCATTTATCTGGACCATGATAAGGAACAGTAGCGGGATCTTTCGGCAATTAATTTTCCGGTTGCAAGAAATGGAGCACAATGTCTTGAGAGGCTGAGCAACTATCAGCTTTCAAAGGGATTCCTTTCCACTGATTTACTTGGTCCATATATCTGCCATCGTACACACGCTGATAGCAAGTTACGCCCTGATGCTAATCGTCTGCAAAAGCGCACAACGTCATAACACAGAGGGTCATATCCCAGGGCGTTTACGCACAGACTCACGCATAATCTACTTTCTCTGAAAGCTTCACAAGCAATATGCCAGCTAATTCCCTTCCATGTGTTAATTCGTGCAGATTTCTACTGGATAGACAGTGTGCGACACGCACATCACTCGACCACCGCCCAGGGTGTGTCAGCCCCCTCACATAAGCAGCAGCGTCATATTACGGGGCAGATCCTGTTCTGGAAAGGTCCGCTGTGTCTCGCGATGGTACAGTTAAAAACAACGTAACTGTCATTACAGAGGACATGGTACCGAATTCTATCGAACTGTATCCAACCGTAACACATCAGGACACAGAGGGCGTGGATAGCTAAGGTCTTCGCAGAAGAGACGCTGTAGGTAAGTAAAGTGAAGCGGAACCTCATACTCCAGTGGAGTACACAAGTAATCCAAATGTGTTGTTTGTTATTTGCGTGCCTCTTCGCCTGATCTTATTTCGTCTCGGATATAAATGTGCTTTTGCTAAGGCCATCGCAATACGCAGAGTAAAGAAAGATTTTTCTTGCAGTTCCTTAAATATTCACTGCATTGAAAAATATTTAAAATAAAATTTAACTGGGCTTGTTTCTTGTTTTTCATACCAGCCATCTACAACGAGCCATTTTTTCAGAAAGCTAATAAATTTAATTTCCGATTTCATGTAAATAAAGATCATACGTAATATATATAAACATAATTTAATCCATCCGTCTACTAAGTGTGATTCCGATACCGAATTTTAGCTTGAACTTTTAATATTTTGGAGACTGAGCAACTGAAAGTACCTATTACCACTGTGCATTTATTTTGGATACTTTTTAGAAATAACACACACAGGAAATAATAGATATTCACCTGTGCTCTTATGCTTGGTAATAAGACATATAAATATCAAATAAAAAAACTTGTTATGCTTTAAAATTATAGAATCTCCTGCAGCCACCTAGACAGGTGAGAATTTCACATTAGAAAATCTAACGTTTCATTAACATCAGAACTGATCTTGAAATGTCCGGCAAAATGACGCGGTCGGACCCCTCGAATTATTTACCTAATTGAGTGACTGAACGATTGGCTATCTCCATGGAGCACAGTCCTCCTTGACAAACTAACAGTCAAGAAATTCCCCATATTTTATGAAAGCCGAAGCTTCATTACCGTGTTCGCACGAGTGCGCCACTGGCCCCTATTCTGAATCAAACGAACCCAGTTCACACCCAGTTTTATTTCTTAAATACCTCATTCAACATCCTTCCATCTAGGCCTAGGTCTTCCAAGTACTTCATTATTTTCTTCAGGTTTTCCCACCAAAATCCTCTATGTAATACTCTTCCATGCAGACAACACGCCCTGCCAATTTAAAACGCCTTATTTTATCACATGAAACAACATTTTGCAAGGCGTACACATCATGAAGCTGTTCACTATAAACAACTCTCAAGCCTTTGATTCCTTCCTTACTAGCCCATTCTCTATAACCCTCAGCCCATGCTCTTCCCACATCGTGACAGACCCACTTCCATGCCCACAAAATACAGAAAAACTTACAGCTTTGTGTATTTTAATCTTCACGCTGTACTTGGCAAAAGGGAAGCTAACACATTTCGAAGTGAATGTTAATATTCCCCCAGTATAATCCGCTCCTCATGTCTCCTCACATAATATTGTTTTTTACGCAGCAATACTTTAAATTTCCGACATTTTCAAATGATTGTCTTTGAAGGAATTTTCGCTCCAAAGTATTTAGGAACTTGCGCTAGTAATTCGAACAGCACCTCATGTACTCAGCAACATAAATCCCAAATCACGGCCGCCGCCTGTAACCGCAGTTGCTGTGTGTAGCGAATTTTATTGAAATCCGTCAGTACCGTATTTCAAGAAGATAGGATTACCGGATATCGGTAGAAAAAGAGACATGGCGAAACAAACAGGTGCAATTTTTATAACTTTGCCGTGCAAGCGTAATTTTAAAATGTTAATTGTTACAATAGTTTTTTTCTGTTGTTTGTATCTGTATTGAATAACTGTACATATGAATTGTTATTTCAGAGCAGATATCACAAACTGAACATGTAACTGTCTACAGATTTGCAGATGTTGTCCAGACAGATGGCCCATCGGACTGCCATCCACCTGTTTGCCCTGCTCATCTTGTGTACAAAAGGAGAAGGCGTCACTCCGTTTGAAGCTCTGAACTCCACCAGGTACGGCCGATGTAATTTCAATGGATTTCAGATTATTTTTTTGAAGATTCACACCCTGCGCAGCTTATCAGCCCTTCGTAAAACGGCTGTTCGTAATAACAGACAAGCAATTAAGTTTCTATCCCCGAGTGCCGGGGCAATATTGGCTTTGGCATATCGAGTCCCCGGCAACTGCAAGACATATTTCGATGGGTCGCTTTTAATATAATAACTACACATGTCGTCCGCTACGCACATAAATTAAATTAATTATCGGACGTTTGCGATGACCACGAAAATCCGAACAGAAAGATAGAAGGTGCCTGAAATGTTGCCAGAGTTAACCTTACTCTCCTGGACTGAGCTCCGTGAAGGCAGAAGCTGGGGCAATGGGGGGTAATTGTGACAGAAGGTGCGTGTGGCCCGCGTTCCTTACAGAGGCCCAAAGCTAAGCCTCGAACTGAGGCGTCACCCTCGCCTTCTGAACTTCCCCCACAGCACAGCACAGCAGGAGTACTATAAAGTAGGATATACAGTCCGTTACTTGGCAGTTAAAATGGAGAAATTCATAGATCTTCTCACTTACGCCAGGAAAATTCCGGGTTGATAAAAAAATTAGGCAAACATATTTTCCTTTCTCATACTTTCAAATTTATTACTGACCAAGCATCCCTTCGTCCTACGTTTAGTGAGATACCCACAGCAACGATTGGCGCCCTATAAATATGTAGACATATGTATATATATGACATCTAAATACTATTAAATATAGATGCAAAATCACACAAATACTTCTACATTTCAGAGGCACATGTGGAGAAGTTGAACAATGGGATATATTCGGTGGCAAGTGTTCTTGCAGCCCCCTGTGTGCCCACTATAAGGACTGCTGTAAGGACTCCGAGTACTTTGTAGCGGAGGAACAATTGTGGGATCCTGCTACATCCACTTGCACGAAGCCAAAAAATGACTACAGACAATTCCACATGAAGAACACGTGTCGTAGCGACTGGGGCGACGATGAGACTCATGCCAGCTGCCACACAGACAGTGGACCCCCTTTAACGAGTCACCGGACAAACATCAGTTATGCAAACCCACACTGTGCCATCTGCAACTACGACTTCGATGATAGCACTGACCACATCTGGCCTGTCAGATTCGCTTGCCGTTACAGTGATTACGACACTTATGCGTGGAATAACGACAGTTATGCGTGGAATAACGGCAATTATACGTGGAATAACGGCAGTTATGAGTGGAATTACGACAGTTATGCGTGGAATAACGGCAGTTATGAGTGGAATAACGGCAGTTATGAGTGGAATAACGGCAGTTATGAGTGGAATTACGACAGTTATGCCTGGAATAACGACAGTGATGTGTTGATTTACGACCGTTATGAGCCGAATTACGACAGTTATGATGCATGGATCACGGCTGGAGACCACAACACGACGGCTGTGCAGTTAACCTTCCGGAATAGCAGTCACTCATATTCCGTCACTTACAGTTTTCCGGTTGACGCATTTTCATTCTTTTATTCGCACAGTGGAACACTGGGCTGGCTGTCCGATCTGATAGTTTTGACTCGATATGAAGCACATTCTAATGGAGATTTTAACGACAGCAAACCATATTATCAGCACCGAGAAGGAAACAGTACACAGTTTTCTGGAAGTCACTATAATTATAAATGCAGAATGTTGCCCTTCAAACTTGACAAAAATATGATAATGTGTGAGGACGTTATCAGCACTTGTGCGCCAGATTGGGCAAACAGTGACGTGGAGGCAATGTGTTTGGCCTACACAGACTATTACTCTCATGGATTAAATTCTTTTCGTAACCCTCACTGCGCTTTATGCAACCACGTCGGCTTAAATGAGGAACCTCCTTACCTCGTCCATTCTCGAAGTTTTCGTCCCCAGGATGATTTCTCTTACTTACTGAACTGGGAAGAGTACAGCCTTACGAAGCCACCTACACTTCATGTGGCACGCAGGTTTGATGACTATCAATTACCGAAGTTGGGAGAGTCCAACCTTATGACACCAGATCCAGCCCAGCAAAACACGACTGTCATAAGCGAGACCAATGACGGTAAGCTGATATTTTCCCATTAAGATGCTTAAATTTTGAATGCACAAGAGAAATTACTCCTCTACTGGCATTAGGTGGTAACGGGTTGCAATGAAATGGCTGTGATATCCATTTACAAATTAACAGTAGTAGTAGCCCTGTTTATGTTTATGGTTGTAGCAACCCTGTACAAATTAATGGTTATGGTATCTCTGTATAAGTTACTTATTTTGGTAGCCCTGTATAAATAATATTTGTGGTATCCATGTACAACTTATATCTGTGGCTTCCTTGTATATCATAATGCTTGTGGTGTCCTGCGTAATTAATAGTGGCGGTACCCCTATATAAATTAATCGTTGTGTTACGCCCCTGTAACTTCACGCTATGCATCACATCTCGCCCTAAACAAACAGTACTCAATCATCCGTCACAATTTTAGGCGCCTACGAAAAATTGCGAAAAGTGACTATTGATTTCACCATGTCTATCCTCCCGGCCGCATGGAACAACTCGGCTCCCATTGGACGGATTTCCTTTAAATTTGATATTAGAGTATTTTCTGAAAATCTGTGGAGAAAACTCAAATTTCATTAAAATCTGGCAAGAAGAGTGGGCACTTTATATGAAGACCTATTTATATTTATGATAATATACCACTCAGTTCTTCTGAAGATAATAAATTTTTCAGGGACAGTTGTAGAGAAAATCCAAGCACAAATTTCATGTTCCATATCACTTTTCCGAAAGTCGTGCCGTTTATGAGATCATGTGGAAAAATTTGGTATAGCCAGACATACCACAGATGGCAATATAATACGACGCATGCGCTTTGCATGCTGGACAACTAAAGCTACACACACAGACTCCGAATATGTAATAATCATTGCTTTTCCACGGCAAAAACGGTTACGCGAACGCGTCTCAATATTACGTTATAAACACATTTCCTGCATTGTTAATTACAGAACACATTCGAAAATTAAGAACATTTCTGAATAGCGTCAGCTTTTGTACTCTGAATATTCTGTGTAATTAATATTTAACAAGGCATTCGACAGCTGGGTCTGTTCTAACCTAACTGATGTAACAGTCAAAATATCAGTAAGTAGCAGAATTTCTTTCGCACAGCGGACAAACCAAACTACCCCCTCGGCTACATCACTATCGTGGGTATCTGTCTGTCCGTAAGCTGCATTCTGCTGCACCTCGCCACCTTCATAGCAACGCCGAGGCTGATGAACCTCCCGGCCATGAACCTCGCATCACTCTGCGTGGCCCTGTTGCTCCTCTACTGCAGCTTCTTGGCAGGGCTCTTCCTGGAGCCACCGTGTGTGGAGCGGGCTGTCATAACGCACTACAGTTTGCTGGCCACCTTCTGCTGGATGCTCGTCATATCTTTCGATGTGTGGAGAACTATCAGGAGATCCACAAGAAAGCTTCAGAGATCCTCGGGTAAGAGTAATAAACTTTAAACGGTCCATACGAGAATGCATGCTCGAAGAAACTGATATAGTGAGATTAATTTCATAAAGTTCTTGGCGTTTGTTCAGCAATCCTGGGCCGACGGTACTAGAGTCAACAGCTAGCGCCAAATCATATGCGCATAGAAGTGTCCTTTTTGCAGTCAAAGAGGAGGGACAGCTAATATAGGATGCGGCTTCTCCATACATAGATACTCTAATCACTTGGCGATTAGTAATTCCGTAGAGTCAGGTTATACTGCTCTAAAACTATGGAGATGTTGTCGACCGCACTGTTGCTACAATGAGAACTACTCTTAGTAATTCTGGCTCGTGTAATCAGTACTTGTCGCGGCATTTCAAGAGCTCTAATTGAAGACAGTTGGGCAGAATTATATAAATTACCTTTTAATTCACTAACGACTAGAGTTCCCTCCATATACTCCCGTAAGTTTGCCAAAATATGTAAACTGGGGCTCAGGAAATTTGTGGCCACTATTAACTCTGTACCGTCACTATCCTGAAATGCAAAACAGTACCTCACGTAATCAAGTTACGATAATACACTAACATAAATTATAACAGTGTCGCAAACACACCGACATTTTAACTTAGGCGCTCGAAATATGGTTTCGGTGCTACTAATGCACTGTACACATCACCCTTGTTTGGAAGGCAGCTATTTTTTCTGTGTCTACAAAAATAAAGCCGCCGATGGCAACGGATTTCTGTATGCGAAAAATGTTTCTTATTATGCCACGCAGTCACTTTGCCTCATGCATGAGACAGACTATCTTATTATCTGTGTGGGGTTAAATAAGCAACATACAGAGTGTACTGGAAGTAGATAAAGAAGGGAAGATATCACGACAGCGAACACATGGCTGTTACAGAGACAAGTAACTCCTTGTGCGGTACGCGCTGTAGTTTAACCCTTAAAAGACGAAGCCTATCTGTTTTATATAAGGACTCAAAGCGTACCGCGCAGTAAACACTCTCCACTTCGGTTATAAAAACCAGTCTCTTAATGTTTTATAAGGCAAAAGTTGCTGTTTGTTCTGAGATCCGTACAAAACACATAAACACAATGTGGGCACCACGTAGAATTTTTTAATGTTAAACCTGGTGGTACGTAAAGTTACCGCTAGGCTTTAAAAGGTTAAACATACACTTGTTTGCCCTAGGCTCGAAATGGAAGCGCTTCAGTGTGTACTCCGCGTTCTGCTGGGTCGTGCCAATTCTTGTCATGGTACCAGCCCTCGTCATCGAGTTCTCCGGCCTGGACACACACTTCCGGCCAGGCTATGGCCAACACAACTGCTGGTTCAGCAACCCTGCCTCCCTTCTCGTCTTCGTCGTTGCCCCACTTTGCGTCGTCATGGCTCTGAACATCGTCTTTTTTTCTTGGAGCGCCTACCTAATCTACTCGACAAAGTTCCAAATAGATCAGTCTACCTCGCGCACAGATTTCTGTCTGTTCGTCAGACTGGCTGTCATTATGGGACTCACATGGCTCACCGGACTGATCGCTGGCGTTGTGAAACTAACAGGTATTGTCTGCCCTTCATACGGCGTCTTGCAAAAACCCTTTCACTTTACAGCGCTGATTTTTTTGTACACAGTAATTGCAATTACACATAATGTTCAACATTATATATCTAAGTGTGAAATACACTTCTAAAAGTAACTTTACAGAAAATTTTCAGGCTTCCACTTGCATGAATTTTTGGTTTCTCTTCTATTTAACTACATTTTACAGCCCGTCGAGCGATGGTAAATTAGTGACTATCAAGGAGATGTATAAAATGTAGCAATCGTTACCAGTTGTAACCCGACGGTTCTCTGGAAGGTCTGAGGAAACTGAGTCACTATAAGTAGTAACTGATCCGACATTTGAAGCATTAATCTCACGAAAAAGAATTAGAAATTTATTTAAAGTGATCGTCACCAAAGTTTTGGCTCTTTCAAGGCATGATAAGCAGGACTTAGTTCAGTAGAAAAGCAAAGTGTTCCTGAGAAGCTCCATTCTTTCGGCTTTCACGCCAAGTTATCTTACAAATCGCTGAGATAAGAAAGGGCTTTTGTGAGCTATATTTGAAATATTTTTGAATCCACATACAAAACTGAAAATCCTTTTTATAGCCTTCCTAAACAAAGACTGTGATCCTTCTCAAAAACAGATATCATTTATACGTTTGTTCAACAGGTGTGTGGTACGTATTTGTGCTCCTCAACACGCTTCAAGGCCTCTTCATCTTCGTGGCCTTCTCCTGCAAGAAGAAAATTTACAAGGAACTGAGAAGGAAGAAACCCCCGCCAGCACCGTCCACAACAACAACTACTGCAGCCTCTGGGTTCCAACATTGCGCTGTCAGTGCTTCTGGGGCTAGTGGATAAAGATTCCGTAGAGGATTATAAAAACCGAACAGGACAGAATGGGTTGTGTCCCTGTTAAGGCTCCAGGCTTGTATTCGCGATATGACTCGTCGAATCTCGGAAGGTCATTGGAAATGCTTACCGAGGTTCTGCATGATTTTCCTCAGTTCCTCTATGGAAGTGACAGCAGCGTACCTAAATTTGGCCTCGACCTCTTCCTTCCAATTCCCTTCTAATTCATCGTTAATCACACATGCCACCATTCTGTGCCACACATTCGGAGTCAGTAACAGCGTCATGAAACAAGCCATAAAAGAACAGTGTGCAGGCGTACTGTACAGAAGCCGACACGTGTTCTCAAAACATTTATATTTTAAAGGATACAGCTACCTGGAACGTGACGCCGAGTTGCCTGATGGAAATTTACCGAGATTTCTGAACGACGTTCTGACTTCCTAAATATGAAGCCAGCACTTTCTTTCAAAATGGCCGTTAACCATGTACCAAACCATACGGCATCACATCCAAGAAGAAATTATTATGCATAGGAATGTCGTGTGACCTGCAGACGTAATTCCCTTTTGTCTTATTTCTTAGGTTCAAGATTACGAATTTGCAAGATGTGAAGTCATGTACCTGTCTTTCCCACTTTGACCTGCCTTTCTTCCACACATGATTCATTTTTGTCCTTATGGCACCTAGCCTGACAAAGTATTCGTCATTAAATTTAGACGTTTCTATTTGTTCGCTCACATTCCCCTTCCAGTCATTTCATCATTTTATTCGCAGCATTTTCCCACATAGCTAACTCTGTTGCCCTGAAGCCTGACACAGCGTATTTCTCCAAATCTTCGCTACCCGTACACCAAGTCATACGGCATGGCAACCCAAAAAACCCTAATCGCAACGCTGTACGTAATTTACTAGAATTTGTTATTTATTTCCATTAAATATCTATAGGTCTACGGAGTCCCTGAGGTTTTCAAGGCGGTGAACATTTATCTACTGGCATATGACACCGTATAATTTGGCACGTGATCATCATTGCTTCAGAAGATACTTCTGTTTCGATCACAAGGCTAGAACTAAAGAAGTATTTTCCTTCAAAAGTTTGTAGTATCTTACCAGAATATACGGTGTCGCAACCACACGATCGCAATGTATAAACATATGCACGTGGTTTTCCTAATTGTGTGTAGGCCTAATTCATACAGGTTGTGTGCTTTAAACGCATTCTTCCATATTCCTTTCGCAGAGTGAACTTTCCAGCTGAAGATTAAATGTGATAAACTGTGTGTTTATTGCCGCATACCCTTACGCTGCGCTGCTTTTGAAGCTTTTAACTTTGTGCGTATTACGCCTGTGATAACCGGTTATTTTATGGATATTAAACTTATTACTATTCTTATTATCACCATCATCTTTATTGTTGTTATTAATTATGACCTTTCAGAACAATATAGCCTACAAATTTACATTGGTACACTACACCACAGGGGTGCACATATTTTCAAAAAAATATAGAAGCCACCTCAAATTCTGAGCGTCGAAAAGGTTACATGAAGGAAGTTCCATACTGAAGACCGACAAATATGAGGGGACGAATAAAACATTCAGCCGTCATAGCGACCCGGCGCCCGGGATTTGTACACCCCTCTTATAGAAGACATTACTTTTGTCTATTTTCTTATTTGAATAGCCCTCCAATGCTACAACTTCTACGAAGTGCATTACACATGGGTTTACTAGATTTCTGGAATTTGTCCACTGTCTCTTAAAACAACACAAATCGTGTAGGGAATGAGATCTGTCCCGATACTTTGATGAAAGGTTGCGTTGGCATTTCGTGAGTGGGACGCAACAACTGGACAAAGAGCTCTTCCTGTCGGACGCAAATCAGCAGACGCCTCGCCACTCTTTCACCTGAGAGCGGAAACGGAGCCAGTTGTATTGCTTGCTGAATGCGAAATGACGGACAGTGAAGAGAAACCGAATAGTCCTAAGTGCGAACACGTGGTTCTGGCATCAAAAGCCAAGATTCAATTGCGAAAATTTTACAGTTGACATCTCATGCATAGTAGGCAAACATCCTCGTACATCAAACATGAGGGGAGTATTGTAATCTTGTGAGACTTGAGGATTTCATGCACGTTACTACGAAGATTACTTCCATCTGGAACGTGACGCCGTGTAGTCTCCAAAGATTTATTGCGACACACCTCCAGAAAAAACGTCTGGACGTTAGTAGCTCTGCTGATATATACACTATCACAGAATTTCACAAACCAACCACATGCACATTTTATTACGCACTAAAATGTTCAAACCACACTCGTACATGTTTCGAACCGTTAATTGGTTCACCTTCAGGGAGAGTCACAATTTCACAAATCACACATACATCCAACAGTATGATCACAAGACTTGTTAACAGTTGTTTAAGGTACACCAAATATGTTGATAAAATGTCGGTAAAATTTCTTTAATATGAGGTGCGTTGGCATCCATCGATGTACAGGAAGCAGGCTTTCAAGCGCATTCTCATACTATGTAAGGCAGGGTGTGGTACGGTAAGTGGACAGACGCGTCTGTCCACCTACCGTACTTACCTACTTACCTGCACCCTGAGTGCAGGCCGGGACCGCAGAGAGTTCACGCCTCCAAAAACAACGCAGTACACAGTCAAAAGCACATTCTCACTCAACTATAAAGTGCAACCTTAGTGTAACGATAACAAAAAGCTCTCCCTGAAGATGACCCAGCAGGGTCGAAACATGTAGGTGTGTGTTACAATTGATGATAAAACTCTCTTTGTGCGTTTGTTGGTGATTAGTGTTTTTGTATACTGTCACATTTACTCGCGCTTCTGATATGCTGGGTTGAATTTTAAGTGAAATATTGGGAAGTGGTAAGAACTTTCAGCGTACCAAGGAAAATGTTGGGAAGTTACGCCACTGCATTAGGGTTGAATTCTTATATTGTATTTAAGGTTGCATTATGACGGAATCTTTATAGAAATATTTTCAGGGTTGTAATTTATCTCAGTAACTTCCAGAAATTCCGTTTATACGTCATGAAATATAAAACAGGTCTCTATCAGACCAGCCCGTTAACGCTCTGAAGGGAGATAATCGGATTGTTGTGGGAATAACACAAGGCACATAAATACAACGCCAAAAAAATACAAAGATACTGAACTTCGTAGCACGTGGTATATAACGTTACCATTAACGGTTAAACAGCATCATGCTGATTCGTCTCCATTACATTTACTGCTTTAAATTTCATTACACATCATTCTTTAAAATTTAAATATAATTTTGTACGTCAATACTCTCTCGTAAAACTTAAAAATTTTGCCAAACCAATGAATATCAGGGAAAAGGGAATTCACACATGTTTACACTCAAATTTGCATGCTCAATAGTGTCAGTCCACAAAAGATAAATTGATCGGAGCCATATGTGCTCAATCGACGTGGCGTAACTTGCAGGGCCTTCTACTGAATTCGCCTGGTCGCCTACGGGCCTGCAAAACTGTGACAATGTAACACACCTTTTTCACATTTCGGGTGCAGGCACCAAAGTTACGAAGCAAGAGCACAAGTACAATATTCATCAGGCAGCAGAGGAAAATGTATTTGTACAGAGTGTCTTAAATGATTGCATGACTCACTGCAACATACGAGTCTTTGACAATGGCTTAACTTCACTCAAATCACAATGGCTTAACTTCACTCAAATCACAAACACTTAGTAGGACTTATTCCATAGTCAACACAGTTAAAAAACACACAGTTAACTGTGTGTTTTTTAACCGTGTTGACTATGGAAAAAGTCATGCTAAGTGCTTGTGGCTTGACTGATTCATGAGTTTAACGCCCACTAATACAAAGTCTGTTGCTCATATCTTGGAATATCGAGTTGTAATATTGCTAGCCTCATCAGTGATTGCCAAAATTAGGGACAGCAAAAGCGCTTCCATATTCAGGTAGAAGTAGCCAAGGAACGAAAGTGGCATCAAATATGTGAGAGAGAGAATTTCGTACAGGGGTGACCAAACACAGCCAGTGATTGGGATTCAAACACGAAACTAAGACAAACGATTCTGAAAAATAGACCACGAAAAGAGCCGCAGGAAAAGAGATATGAAAGGGTAAAAAACTACATAAGAACAGGAAGGCTGAGGCTTAATTTTCTCTACTGTTGATTCAGCACCACGCCATTTCGTTATGTGCAGGAGCGGAAGTCTCTTCCCTACAGGGTACGCTTTAGGAATGACACTGTACCAAATTTAAGGAAATCTACTTGAAGTAGAGTCAAACCCCGATATATCGCCACTGTTTCTCACCGCAATTTGCTAAGGTGACGTTAAATCTTAATGCTGCACAACAGGGAGTTCCTCCTTATAAAATTTCATTGCCCGTATGTGAGGGTGGCGCAATACGGCGGGGGGGGGGGGCTATAGGCGCGCTGGGCTGTATGAACACTAGGCCGTTACAGTGTGCAGTGGTCACAGCGATGATTTGAAAGGGACTAACTGTCAAATCACGTTGGTTATTACTCGCACCACCGGACTTAATAGTAAAAATTGCAGTTTTGTCCACTTATACCTGTCGTATGATTCCCATAATAAAGGGAAATATGTACAAAAATATTAACAACAAATGCTTTACAACGGAGATGCGTCGTGTTCACTATGAGAGAGGTAGAAGTTTTAAATATAATTTGGCTTAATTCTGTCCACTCACCCATCCACATGGGAACACTCGGCTCCCAATTGACGGATTTTCGTAAAATTTGATATTTGAGTAAAGGTAAAGGTAAAGCAGTCCCATTACAGGCCTGGACAGGCCCTTAGGGCTCCAGGAGGTCGAGGCTCCCAGATTTCAAGACAATCGGCACATGAAGGTGGTACGTTGTAAGCCATACGCACCGGCCGCGTTTACCCCCAGGTACTCATTTCTGTTAGAAACTGAGTCGACCCCAGGGCCATAGTGCGGCCGGAAGGATTACGCCAATGAAAAAATCCAATGGCACATCGGGAATCGAACCCGCGACCTGCCGGTTTGTAGCGCAGTGCATCAACCAACTGCGCCACCGCGGCCCCTGATATTTGAGTATTTTTCGAAAATCTGTTGAGAGAATTCTAGTTCCATTACAATCTGACAAGAATAACGGGTACTTTACATGGAAACCTACGTACATTCGTGAGAATACCTCACTCTATTCGTTTTGGAATGAGAAATGTTTCAGTCAATGTTGCAGAGAAAATCAAAACGCATATTTTATGTTCAATAACATTTTTCCGAAAATTGTACCGTTTATGACAGGCTAATGTGGAAAAATATGGCACAGTCAGACAGGCCACAGATGACAATATAATATGGCGCACGCGCTTTGCGTGTTGAATAACTAAGGCTACAGCCACAGACTCAAAATGTATAATACTCACTGCTTTCCACGGCAACAATGGTTACGCGAACGCGCCTCAGTGCTATTTTATGCGTAGATTGCCTCTCTTGCAGATTCTTCAGTTCGTCCAAGCAAGTACTGGAACGGTACGAAGAACGATACAACCGCTTCCGTGCTAATAATTTCCAACATACGCTTCAACAGTCACCTACCATTCCATACTATATCGGCTCCAATACTGAAAAACTTGTTATTTAACCCACAAAAGTCAGGTCTTTACCCTAACGCTGCTTCGTTAATTGCATGAACGACTAGTGCGCCAAATCAGTGCTGCAAGTGCAAGAGATTCACGGCAGACTGCGCTGTTGTACCACTGACTTCATTTCCGTTTCCAATTACTCTCTCCCCCCAGCTGATACCTGCTCTCCCTACAGACCTAAAATTTTGAAAACAAAGTAAGCTATTATGCGAAACTGTCTATCCAAAGTAAGGAAAAAGAACTTTTACCCAAGTTACACAAAGCAAAGTAATTGCTGCACGGAGCCCTGTAACAGTGGGTTTGTCTGTGAGGCCTTTGGAATATGGAGGATAAAGTTTGTGAAATTCAGACACTAATTAGAGGTCCGTAATTATCTGTTCTTGTGGGCTGCAGTGAAGTTCACAAGAAAGTCTGTAAGAAAGAAATGTTATTTTCCAAACAGTTCGCACTTACTGAACACAATTTACAGATGTACGCAGAGACATGTAAGAGTAGATGGCATGTTTACTAATTTAAAAGCGATACACTAAACACTGCTTGGTGTTCTGAAACGTACTATGTTTTGCGTGGAGTAGGCATTTGATCAGTCAGTTGAGCGCAGGAAATGAATCTGGTAGCCGGAGCGTATGTAGTGCAACACCAAAAGCTTCCCTAAATGCCGTGCGTATTGGCACCATATCGAAGGAAATTCCGCAAATCATTTCGGTGCCTTCTTCGAGGTCCGCAGTAAGAATGCTTTAGAAACCGAGGGATGACACCTCTGTACATGTATTTCACGATTTACTACTACTACTACTACTACTACTACTACTACTACTACTACTACTACTACTACTGCTGCTGCTGCTGCTGCTGCTGCTGCTACTGCTGCTGTTGCTGCTGTTATTACCAGCACTACTACTGCTACAGCTACACTGTTATTTCAACTACTACTACTGCCATTGCCACCTCCGCAGCCGCCGCCACCGCCGCCGTCGCCACCACCACCACCACCACCACTACCACCACCTCTATACAGTCCTTAATTTATATGACAAATTCTGTCACTGAAAGTGACAGAATAGCTAGACATAAGGGACAATCAGATTAGGTGTTGCTTTGCCTGAAGACAAAATCAGAACCGCCTGTCGAAACGTTGTGCTTCATTAAAAATTATACGCTAGACAACGTCCAAAAAAATTGTGTCAGTGTGCCTTACTTAAGAATTGCCTCATACAAGTAAAACGAAATAATAACAATAAGAGTGTAATGTATGTTGCCCCTAACAATTATTTCATCAGGGCATTAGGGTTGCTAAAAGCGTCCTACTGTTGTGCTGGGTTTTGGTCTTAAGACGATGTGGGTCACAGCACCAGCGATGGAGAAAACATTGCGCTAAGAATACGCTTGGTAGCTGTAAGAGCAAAGGAGAAAGCGAAATAACTGGATAAACGAAGGAATGCAGAAAGATATTACTGCAGCACTGTACAGCGTCTACGGCGTCGGTGGTATTTTCAGACATTCTGTGAAGAGACTTCAAACATGTTGCAAACGTGTTGAAACGCGCAAGCTTTTTAACCTTTTAAAGCCTAGCGGTAACTTTACGTACCACCAGGTTTAACATTAAAAAATTCTACGTGGTGCCCACATTCCGTTTATGTGTTTTGTACGGATCTCAGAACAAACAGCAACTTTTGCCTTATAAAACATTAAGAGACTGGTTTTTATAACCGAAGTGGAGAGTGTTTACAGCGCGGTACGCACTGAGTCCTTATATAAAACAGATACGCTTCGTCTTTAAAGGGTTAATATGAGCGGTCACTGTGAGATTTTCCGTTGCTCTTTATTGACACTCAGGAGCTCGCGGCCGTAAACACGGATGTTGCTACCTTTATGTATCGTACACCGCGCATATTCATGTACTGTTCACACAGACCAACAAATGCACACAATGTTAATAAATGTACATTTGTTATCATATCACCCCTACATGTTTCGGTGGTCAAGCCACCATCATCAGGGGGCACCAAAGGTCACAGGCACCGTTCTGCATCCAACAGTCATGTGGTATTACATTTAAGAATATTCCAGTTATCACAAACTAAGACATTGGAATCTTCTTAAATGTAAAGTCACATGATTATTGGATGCAGAACGGTGCTTGTGACTCTTGGTGCCCCCTGATGATGGTGGCTTGACCACCGAAACATGTAGGGGTGATACAAAAACAAATATATATTTATTAACAGA
>BLKM01005514.1:198946-231446 GCA_013340265.1 Coptotermes formosanus | reverse complement strand
CCTCGCACTCGATAATTGCGTCATTCTCGTAATTTTATGTATCCCAGCAGTCCGTCTACACAGTACGTGGCATAACGAACGGGGCTTTGGCTGAGACTTAGTGTTTACGGGCTGCAAGGTATTCTTAAAACACACGTCCGATTTCCACTCACGACACTGGGTCAGTTCGTGTCAGTACGGACATACCGGTTTTGGATGGAACTCATAGCGCAAATTCGGGGTTCTCTGCTGTGATAAACAGGAATAGAGATGAACCCGGTTATAACGACATTGGATTAAACGTCAGAGATTCTATAGTATAAATTAATTTCTCACTGTTAACCATAATGAAACATTGCTCGCTTATAACAACACTCATTTATAACGACACAAAGTATTCAGTCCCCTTCATCACGTTATAATGAAGTTCGACCGTTAATGCAAACTGTGATTCAAAATTGAAACCAGCGAAATATTTTCTTATCATTACAGACAGCGATGCCTGATTTTGGCGAGAGTTAATTCCTACATCATTCTTACGTTCCGTTTACATTACTTTTTTCTCTGTTCGTTTTTGGCAAGTCTGCTTTTTCTTTCGCTCACCATTAGGCCTGCAGAGACCACAGCACTGCGGTTTTGTCATACCATCAACATTTACACTGACAGGAACATCATTATCCAAATTAGGCGAGCAAACATCTTCCATGCTTAAAGACGTCTTGTGAAAGTACGTCGACTCAAAACTCCGCAGTTTTATGCTTAATTCGGCTAAGTGGAACAAAACCAATTAACTACGTCTCCAAGAACAACAAGTGACTGTAACCACCCTCCATCTGCGTCAATTAACGTTAGTAAACTGTATATAACAACGCTTAGTAACGTCCGCTACTAATTGTTTAACTGACTTTGGGAAATAAATAAATTAAGTAATTTATGGTAACTGTGTACGTGCTTCATCAGACGTACTATCCTCTGACAATCAGATGTGTTACCTGCGGTTTGACATCTCTTCTCCCCTCCCCCCCCCCCCCATAAATATTCCCTCGTGATAAATCTTCTTTCGCCTGGGAGCACCTTTACACACTCCAACAGAAAGTCGCGTAAATTGAAAAAAGAGGTGGGTTAGCCGGAGCACTTCAGTTCCACTAACTTTGTATTTCTCGACCCTTTTTAGAATTTCTAAAGCGTGAACAGTTAATTCAATTCCTTTCGTCAACGAAGTGCTGCGTTGTAAAGATGTATTAACCCTTTAAAGACGAAGCGTATCTGTTTTGTATAAGGACTCAGCGCGTACCGCGTTGTAAACACTCTCCACTTCGGTTATAAAAACCAATCTCTTAATGTTTTATAAGGCAAAAGTTGCTGTTTGTTCTGAGATCCGTACAAAACACATAAACACAATGTGGGCACCACGTAGAATTTTTTAATTTTAAACCTGGTCGTATGTAAAGTTACCGTTAGGCTTTAAAAGGTTAAATGAATATACATATCCACGCTACTAAACCTCAACATTAGATACAAGGTTGCGGTAAGTTCCACGAGACGACAGATTTACCCAAAGGATGTGCCCACTGTATCCTTGAACAGGGCACTTGCAAGCATCTACAGGTAGTATGGACAATTCGGTGGTGAGAGATGTCTCTGGCCTTGCCGGCAATCGAACTCAGATTCCTTGGTCGTCCGGCACATATCACATTATTAACCACAGTAATCTACCCAGTGCACTTTGCACATCGAATTTAAATTCAGTACATACCTGTCGAATGCTGTATACACTGTCAAAGAAATTCCGGGGGGGGGGGGGGGGGAAGAACTTGTTGGCTTTCTAATATCCGTCTCACGACGTAAAAGTACACGACACATCCCACACTTACATCTGAGACACTTCAACTGAACACCTGCCTTACACGATATTTGAAGTTCTTATGGTGCTTGGCACAGGGTTAGTATCTTCAGACTTATAAGCACATCCAGCATTACAGGTGCTTACTATATTTCCGGACATCGATCTGTCCATCCGTCCAGCCTCCTCCTCCTCCTCCTCCTCCTCCTCCTCTTCCAGCTTCACTGTGGAAGTGACAATATATTCCTCCGAAAAGTCCACCTACCAGAACATACGGCGTCATAACTCACACGTATTTTACAGAACCTGAATTTTCATTGTCATATTTAGGCCTACAGGGTCCGCTATCGAACCCTATTTGAAGCCATTTGACTCTAGTCTAAAATATCACATCTTATTTCTCTGTTACGTGCCAACAGTATTCTTTCCATCTAGGCTTAGTTCTCGGAAGTGTTTTTATTGACACCTGTGCCACTGGAATCTGAAACTACTTGCACAAGTACGTGCGGTGCCATTAAAGAGTGTTCCAAGCAGCTGTCTTCCATTCATATTAAGACCAAATAACACTGTGTAATGAAATCATTGGCCGCCCACCAACACGATCGTGTGTAGGAGTCGTGGGCTCGCTATTCCCCAAGTCGCAACACGTGCTGTGCGGGCAGCTCGCTCAGCAGGGGCAGGGAAGAGACGCACTAGCGCCACAGCGGATCGATAGCAACTCAGCTGCCTGGTCGGAGTGGGGGAGTGCAACTGGATGGAATGGCAACTGCTTCCTCCTGTGGTCGGCTAGTCCAGGGTTAGCACACACAGGTTACAAATGAGCTAGAGCAAAATGAAAAGTTTTAGAAGTCCACAGAGGTAATGACGATGATATTTTGAAAACTCACAGCTGCACCATATTGGTGTATTTAAGAAATAAGTCAGGTTTATTTTCTGTGGCGCCACAGCCAAACTCGGGCCTAGACCGCCTCAAGGTTACTTGATCACACGCAATTAGACACACACACACACACACACACACACACACCCGGTAGGACTCCTCTGCAACAAGCGATCAGCTTGTAGCAGAGGCCGCTACCTACACAACACACAACAAACACAAGATACGAACATACATGCCCTCAGCAATCCAGGGACTGCAGACCTACGTCTTAGACCGCACGGCCATTGGGATCGGCAGTTGGGTTTCTACATGCGACGTATCATACCACTATCATACTAACTGAACCTAATTCAGTAAGATCAGCATCTTTTGGCGTGGCATTTTGTGACTTCGTAGACAGGTAAATTCTGCTCCCATTTCTATGGTAGTACACATTCAACATGCAAGCACAATGTTCCCTCGAAACGCTGGTACCTCCCTACCAAACTGTACGTCGTCATGTTTTAGAACGCCACCATTCTGACATGCACCGACATGAGAATTCAAATATGTGACACAAATAAACAATCCGCTGCTTTAAATTAGTTGAGCTTTGACATAGCTTTATTGGCACTTTGACTCGTTTGCCCCCCCCCCCCCCCCCCGGTATCCATTAAATATGCGGCTGGGTGTCCCCCAAAACTGGTCCGGAATTTTGAAGAAAAAAGTTTCTTCCCTCAAAGAGGGACCGAAATCACCATCTTCGGCCGTACAACCCTTAGCATAGTCACTGTATATTACATGTCACATACAGAGTAAATATGCAGTGCCTTCCAATATTGGATGTCACGCGCTCCCGCACAACCTGTAATGTGTCCTTTGCTGGTGTCCTTTCACAGGCTTGGTATGGAAACAGAACGCTGCCGCAATGTCTGCGGTGCATTAACCAGCTAAAAGCCAGTTGCTGGTTTTAGTGTATACAGCCTTTGTAATGAATGTTGTCATTTCGCGCATGTGCCGCAGTACGCATTTATTACTGACGGTGTACACGTAATGTATAACAACCGTTCTCAGGAAGTGCATACCATAAGGAATTCAATCCCATTGAATATTTGTGCTGGGCACATTGGGATAGAAAAAGGGTTGCTAGTTTTACAGCTTAGGCGTCACTTCGCTAAGGACATTAGCCGGGAGGGGGGGGGGGGCAAATCGACCACGAGTATTAGGACCTTCAACTCAGTAAGCCAAAAAACTCGATTCTTTGGTAGAAAATATATCTGCAGGGCATTTCGCCCCTTGCCCCCCCCCCCCCCCCAAGAAACGCCTATGCTTACAGGGTCTGTGGCAAAACTTTAATAAGAAACTACAAAGTTTTCATTTTCCTGTGAAGAATGTGTACTTCTGCTCGTCTAACAAAAAACAAGCCGGTCTTTAATCGTTACTGGAAGCACCACCCTCAACATCCGTAGCGACCATCTCCGTAGGACCATGGCTAAAGTCTTCTGGAATGTGACGCTTATTCGTTGGGCGAATAGTTCTCGAGATTTCGAAGGGTCTTAATGCCTTAATCCTTAAATTTATGCCGTCCTGAACTGCTTGACCCCTGAATTGAAGTCACTAGAATCATTCGAAACGTCGGGGAGCTACTGGCCAAACGAATCAAGCGTCACATCCCAAAATATGTAGGTCCTAGCACTAAGCAGATGGCCGCCACGTGTATTGGGATTAGTGCCTTATCCCACAAGCTCCTCTTCTTCAGCAACACCGTTTTAAGAAAATAAATTCTCACAGTCCTAGTACTAGTTTCAGAAAAGCAAAAATTCTTCAAAATTTCAGTGACTTTGCAGGAAACTGGGTCGTTGTGGCGTGAAAGAACATCGGTATGCTTCGAAGCACAGAAAAAAAAAACAGTCTCGTCTTCAGTAAGCATCATATTTTTTTAGTAGCTACTGACAGGCTGGAAACTGCTACGTTCAGCACCTGAATGATATGTATAAATGAATAAAAACGTATTCCACCATAAAGTCGGAACACTACACAAACCACGTTTAGTCTACTTTGCTTACACTGAACATCTGAAGCAGGACATTAGACGCTGCGCATATGAGACATCTAAGAGCAACGTAAAAAGGTTGAATACAAAATAATAAATATAAGAGCTACTGCAACCTGAGAATACAGCAAAAGAAGCAAAGAAATATAAATTAAATTGGAAAAGATATGTACCCAACAGCAGGATACCAACATTAACATACTTTTGCTGTACAATCCCAAGATACATGCGAGAAATAGGAAATGCCAGAAGTACAAGGAAACTCCACTATTAAACTTCTGAACATCTTTACACATTTGTAGCACTCCTTGAGGTATAAAAAGAGTAACACAATATTTAAAAATACATTTCCTACCTTACAGTAATCACAGAAAATTCGGCAGGTAAGCAATTACCAACTGCTCAGAAAAAGACACAAAACTAATTACAATTCCCAACTTCAAATTCAATCGGATTCCGTTAAATGATTTGGTAGACGAAACTTGTGTTCAGAAGTAGAGACAAATATGCCATCCACCATTATGTCTTTAGCCTGCGAACTGGGCAGACCTACAACAGTGCAATACAGGTTAATTAATTTATCACTAATCCTTCAAAGTACAAAACCAATTTAAATTACATATAAAGATTCATTTCGTACTCAACACAGAATATGTTTCGATTAGTAAAGCAAATCAAATAATGCCATATAGGGAAACACCGAATTGTTTATTATAAGACGGAACACACAAATATACTGTGTCGGCAAAATTTAGAGATTTTAGTGTTAAACTTCTCTGTATGTATAAAAACCACTAAGATGTAAAAGCTGAAGAGAGTTTCATCTTCTCTTCTTTTCAATTGAATTAAACTAAATACATTATTTGACACGGTTCTCAGATTTAAAAAAAACACCCTGTTTTTCGGCTTTTTCGTAATCCAGAGTTTAGAAATAAAGACAAATGTAATCTTCCCTGTCCACGCCAAGAAAATATATAGGGGAAGTACATGTATAGCTCCACTCATTCTTAACCTCTACACTACTTTGAGGTGAGTGGTTGAACTCACACCCCGCCGCTTTACTCCCGGGAAGCAACTTCGGTACCCCTTGAAGAGGAGACGGTGGGGGCCCCAGAGCACGTCAGTACGCCCTGAAGAAGAGAAAAATCTCTTTCCTGCAAAGCGGATTCGAACCCGGAACCTTCCAGCCCGTAGCCTACTCGCTACCCTTACTACGCTATCGCGGCTTCCCTCGTCCTAAAATGTATAACTGAAAACAATACACTGTGAAATGGTTCTACTATCTCCTTCAGAGTTAGACACACCAGTACAACATTTATTTACCAACAACACAAAATCCTTCGTCTTTAAGGAGCAAGGTCTACATTTTCTGGGCTTTAAAAGTCATCACCAGACTTCTCGCATAAAAAATATAGACGACAAAAATGGTTCCTTTTCCGTCATGAAGATATGTTTGAGGAAGCACTTCCCAAGCACGGTCCGTTACATAAGGCTATGCTCAATGTCTGGGCCACGTGACGGACAACATCCAAACACTGACTGGGTTTAACCCTTTAAAGACGAAGCGTATCTGTTTCATATAAGGACTCAGTGCGTACCGCGCTGTAAACACTCTCCACTTCGGTTATAAAAACCAATCTCTTAATGTTTTATAAGGCAAAAGTTGCTGTTTGTTCTGAGATCCGTACAAAACACATAAACGCAATGTGGGCACCACATAGAATTTTTTAATGTTAAACCTGGCGGTATGTACAGTTACCGCTAGGCTTTAAAAGGTTAAACAACAGTCTGCATATCGTCCTCCGTTTCGCACAGAGGATTCAATCCAAAAATTAGGCGCATCAACAAATGTCACATCATCTACCCGTTTCTTTAAACGATCCCTAAAACAGTATAAGTTACAACAAAAGTCTAGTGGACATAAAATGTGTACAAGTGTCATTCGAAACACGTTTAGACTGCCATAAATATGCAGGGAGTACGGGCAAGTTACGCTTGACGCCGGAGCATTAATACCCGTACAGGTTGAGCCAGAACTTGGGTCTCCAACTCGCGGCAAGCGGCCACATTTCTAAATAGTGTATATATACTATAAAAGTACAGAATAATTAAGCTGGTTAGGTATAACACTTACTGTTATTTTTCCACTTGCGGCCCGCGAACCAGCCAGCAATAACGCGGGTAGCCCTTTGTCAAAAAAGGGTTTAGAGATCCATGATCTAGACCAGGGCTGGCCAACTTAAACCCACAGGAGGGTCACATAATTCGTTAATGACTCGCCTGAGGGCCAAGCTTGTGTATACATACATCGAAAGGAGGGAGGTGGGGTGTTTAATTAACTATAAGGCCGTTATTTACAAACAATAAGTGACATTAAAGTACGGATGAATGACAAGGTAGTAGGCCTTAATAAACTCGGTAAAACACAAAGAAATATTGGTTTAGTGTGTGCTGTCTTACAAGTGACGAGTTAGGCCTATAGTTTGCACACATTTTTTCCGCTAATAGATTTGCTATATTCTATTCTGTAGACCCATTACGTTTGTTAAATTGTGTTACTGGAAATATTTAGGTGGCCGAGGGCGCAAATACTTTTCTCAAGGGCCGCATGTTGGCCAGCCCTGATCTAGACTGTCGAGTATTTTTGTACGATTCTAAAATACTGTACATATATCCACAAATTTTAGTGAAACTTCCGCTCCAACACTCTATTTCCGGAGTGCCAAAAACTTCCGTTCCAGAATCTAAGTTGTTACATCATCGGTTTTTAATAACACTGTTGCGAAATTAAATTACTTTTAACTCGTTTACTTTCTAGTTCATTCGAGATGCAGAGCCAACTCTGCAGATTACATAGCAGCTTACACTCGTATGTGGTATGTGGCCAATTTTGAAATTGTAATTCGAAACAGGAGCTCCCTGAATACGCAATAGCATTAATATTCCATACCATTCCGCTAAACCATAATCCACTTTTGCAAAGTCCTGCTTTCTCTGCTTTAATATCTCGACTATATAAACACAATTCATTTAAAAAATTAAAAAAGTGGATTTCTCCATAAAATTTCAAAAATTTACTTCAGTTTCATTAGAATAACCTGAATAATTATGCAGACAGGAACGTAATACATTCCTATTTTACTGCACATCAAATGTATTTGCTTCTTTATGACTTACTAAGAAATTATATCTTCATGCTATCCTGATGGCAGAGGCAGTATTTTCATCCGAAAGCCACTACTTATTTATTAAACTACACGGAGTCACCTATCAAAGCTCCACAATCTTCACACTGGACTCCGCACAAACCTCAAATTACACACAAATATCAAATTCTGACTGCAGACATAAACTAATATGGTTCACAGAAAGTGTTTTTCTTTACATAAATAGGGCACGGAGTAGAAAGTCCTCGACGCTGAACGCAAATCTCTCCACGCATCGCTGTCGATATGTATTTCTGGAACTAATTGGCGTGTTCTATTTCTGTCAGTCCAATACATCCCTATTTTCTGCAATCACTACGTTACTCATTCAGTGTCGCTACATGTTTCGGCAGATTACTCGTATTTGGTCATTACGACGCGGAAGTCTACACAAAACGGCAACCTGAAATGCGATTTTTTCAGCGCGCAACATAACACAAAATTTAACTAAAATTTTAAATTTTCCTAATGTAGAAATATATTTCTGTATAACTTTGCTATGAGTAGAATGTCGCTGAACATTAAAACACTCCCAGTTATTCAAGAGGAGATCAATGTCTTCTACGAAACGTCCAGTCCTGCTGTGGGGTCCACCCAACCTTCTACTGAATCGCTACCATGGTTCTTTCCCGAGGGTAAAGCGGTCGGAACGTGACGTTGACCACTCTTTCCATCTACAACCGAGGTTAAGAATAAGTGGAGTTTTTCGTCTTCTCCACTTCTGTTTCCATAGCATGGACAGGGACACCTTTACCTTCACCTGCATTTGTTCGTTTCCCTCTACACATCCACGTGGGTAAGGGGTGAGGCCATGATATGCTAATTGCAGAGATTTTAACACGTGCTACGCAATTGTTTATGGATGCAATGTTATCAGCTTGTAACTGTTCCAACTTCGTACGCATGCGTTTATTATTATGTCAATGGTTCGAGACTGTTATTGGTATCCTGTACACGGTGCGTTTAATATGTTGGAACCGCCCGTAAGAAAGTGCGGTCTTGAAAGTGCTACGTGATCTCTGTACACATGAAACATTGCCCATAAAAGCAAAGCACATTCACAAGGGACCACATAATATTTTGAGGCCATGTTTGCCCAAGTGAAAGGAAGCGTCTCTGTAGCAAGGGGTAAATGTAATGAGGACACACAACATGATGTGGCATCAATATAAAGGTAAACATCCGCCACGAATAAATACAATGAGAGGAAAATCTCTTTTAGATGAAAGGGGACAGACCATTCAGTGTAGTGGCTGGGGTACAGGCTGCACAACAAGCAAATATGCATTCGACTCACAGAAAAGGAAAGGAAGTTGCTTTCTACATCGTCCAGATTGGCCGTGCAATCTATCCAGACCTGTCCAATGTGTACCGAATTATATTCTGAGGATACATGTCGCGGAGCGTGAAGCTGAGCATTCAACGTTTAGAGTAAAAGGTTAGGAATGCGTGGCGCTACACCCGCGCCACACGACACTTCTTTTTGGTGATAATTAAGTACATGATTCCCTCGGTACTGTAAGTACTGGCACCCTGTGAGAGGATGGGACTGGACTGCAAAGTTCAGTACAGATTGTTTCTCTATAATGAGTTCGAAGGCAGTTTGGATTATGTAATATGATTGAAATGTGATACTAAGGAACTAGATTACGGCGACTATATTTTGGAACAGGGTGTTCTGAAGAATCATCATTCATTCTGTAGTCTGTCTTACGACAGGTCCATAGCCTGTTCCAGAACGACTTCTCCAAAAAATGCGGTCTAGTGCTTCCTCTTACAGTTCCCAGCATCCTGTCGTTTCCTTAACAGCATCCAGTAGCTTCTTGTGCCTTCCCACTCGTCTCCCCGTTACCCCTGGCCTTGCCTCTATCTTTCCTTCAATAACGTGGTTTATAAGGCATTCCCTGCGTATGATGTGACCAATCCAGTTAGCCTTTCTTCTTTTTATTGTATGCACGATACTCCTGTCCTCCTTGACTCTATGTAATATTTCGTCATTTCTCACACGATCGGTCCAACTCATCTCCAGCCTTCTCCAGCAACATATTTCAAAACTTTCCAGGTATCTCAGAAGAATATTTGGACTTAAAAGAGTGACTGAGGAAAACTGGACCTAACGAAGCTACAGAATACAACATCGCTCTTATTCTGGGCATTGCACGAGTAGTTTGGTACTTTCTAGGCGTCACATTTTGGAAATTTATAGTTTCTACAAACTTCACGTCGTTGTCTGCACCGTGAATTTCTTGTTCCCTTTTAAGGTACTAAGATCCCATCTCTGTTGGGTACACTGATTGGTGCTGGCTATTTCTAAGGGACCCAGTGTGGTTGGAAACTTTATGTCTGAAGATGGAAAAAAATTAAGTTTCCGAAAATATCGTTAGAAAAAAGAGATGATAGACACATTTAAATTAACCTTTTAAAGCCTAGTGGCAACTTTACGTACCACCAGCTTTAACATTAAAAAATTCTACGTGGTGCCCACATTGCGTTTATGTTTTGTGTGGATCTCAGAACAAACAGCAGTTACTTTCCTATACAGCATTAACAGATTGGTTTTGTAACCGAGACGGAGAGTGTTTACTGCGTGGTACGAACTGGGACCTTATACAAAATCTTCGATTTCCTGAAACAAATCAGTCACGACCAACAAAATTAATAGAAACATTTACTGTAACGCACCTTCTTCAGAAACAATTGTGCTTAACCTCATAATTCGTAACCTTCACTAAATATCAATAGGATGAAGACATGGATACAGCATCTTACACTGTTCACACGGTGCACTGTCTATAATCAACTCATAACACTCAGGCCAACAAAATGCACTGTAAGAAATAATAAGCACCAACTAATGCACCAAAATATATAATCTTTATTCCTAAGAGTCTCCTACATGTTTCGACCCTGCTGGGCCAACTTCAAGGAGAATAATACTGATACACTATGGTTGCGTTTTTACAGTTAAGCGTGAATGTGCCCTAGGTTTCACCCTCCGTTTGAGAGGTATCGTGTACTGTCCGCGGTCCGCAGACCGGCCGGAAGACGGCCCAGCAGGGTCGAAACATGTAGGAGACTTTTACGAATAAAGATTATGTATATATATTTTTTTGTGCATTAGTTGGTGTTATTATTTCGTATGATACAGTGCACGGACATGGAACACATTAAAAATGCACTGTATTGTTCCCAGATATTTTATATTACAGTATCATGCTGAACACTGCTACATGTTTCGATCCCTTATGGGATCATCACAGGGAATCACATTAAAGTAATAATTCACAGCACTGAACTAGCAATCTATCGACACAATAAAATATATAAAAAGCCTCCAACACGTAGCACGATCGGAGCGAAACAGATACATCGAAGGGTTTTCGGAAACCTAAAGAAAAGTAATGAGTTTGGGTTCTTGTGAGTAGACGAGGCGGTGGTATTATACCCTATGTAGCTTAAGGACGCAGAATGCGGAGGTGTGAAATAGGTTTATCTGCCGCAGAAGATGGACCAGTGTCCAAACTGTTAACGCGTTACTGAACTTTCAATTTTCATAAAACACAAGCAATTTTTCGAGCGGTTCCCCTAGAAAGTATGCCGTCCCAGCAGTTATTAGTTAAATGAAATATGGTTGCATAAACCTCGTTTATTATCCCAGTTCAATTCACTCAAACCACAGCAAACACATTTCAAGAGTAATTCTACGCTCATTAGATCTCTCACGCTCCGACACCAGCAATTCTGTGTTGGGAACGGATTTAGACACCGTTGCCGCAATAAATTATGAGAAAACAGTCATTTTTCAATGTGAAAAGCTTAAATATTTCGTGAGTTGGTTGAGCTGTAGGAGTGAAATATGAACATATCGCTTATGGATTGGAAACTTTCATCTGTCAATAATCAGTACAGAAGAGTGTTTATCGAGTTGCGAGGGATGTCTGCACTGCGCAGAACATAGAGGCTACGGCAGCAGCGTTAACTGTGCTGGTTTACGGAATGACACGTTTGTGATTCTATTATCGAAACACAGTAGAGCATCTTCCTTGAGTAGAAGATAGTTGGCAACTTACGGCACATAAGAAAATGTATGTACCATCTGCCGTAACAGTAAAGGCCTTGCATTTTGCCACAGTGTGTTTATGTGTAAGCAAAGATAAAAGCAGTGCTGCTTGTGTGCTTATTTAAGCAACACGTCGTAAAGACGTTAGGAGGAGTGGAGGTATATTGTCACTTGTTTTTTAACTATGTATTGAATGGAAGGATTCAAGCTTTAGGCACTGGCTGCTTTATTACGCGGAAAAGAACCTTCATGTACCCACGTTGCTTCGGCTTCAGTGTCGATTTGGACGCAGTGCCAGGGTAAGAGACAAAAAGAGAGATAAAACCTCAGACCCCGCCCAGAATCGAACCCCAATTTCGCAGCCCGCACGCTAGCTACTATACCGACTGAGTTACCGTAACGCCCATCTATGTGTGGGTTTCGCATGATACTCAGAATCAATCCTTTTAAAGCCTAGCGGTAACTTTACATACGACCAGGTTTAACATTAAAAAATTCTACGTGGTGCCCACATTGCGTTTATGTGTTTTGTACGGATCTCAGAACAAACAGCAACTTTTGCCTTATAAAACATTAAGAGACTGGTTTCTATAGCCGAAGTTGAGTGTTTACAGCGCGGTACGCACTGAGTCCTTTTATAATACTGATACTCTTCGTGTTTAAAGGGTTAAATGTCGTTAAAATATTGGTCTTTCTAACAAGAATGCATTGTTTTCAGTGAGGTAGGAACTGAATTATTTTATTCGTGTTTGGTCTCATAGCCTTTTTTGCACTGTCAGGGTATCCCACATTATATTGCAAATCGATAGTCCGTAACCACACGCATGCACAGTGTCCTGAATCGCTTCAGTCTATTTCACACTTGACATACTATTACTGCAGGTCCATTTTAACATTATCCTATCACCTTCACCGAATTTTCAAAGTAAATTCTCACTCCGCTGACCCCAACGGATCGTACAATTCCAGTCCACGTCGTCCTCCCAGATCTAGTCAGTACTAACAGTGCCGGCTGTATACAAATTGTGGATATTCCAATTAAGTTTTCTAGGCTAACTTAATGGAGCACAGTGTTTATTGACAGGATAATGGTTAGTCAGCTAATCAAAACTTCTCCGCATTGTACGGCATATGAAATTTCAGTACCGTATTTACCATGCCTTGCCAGTCATCCCTACACTGAGCCAAATAAATCCATTCCATTTTCATCGTATTCATTGACACCAGTTAACATTATCCTCCCATTTCCAAAACCTGCATAACCAGATCTTTCTTCACAGAAAAATACAGCTACCTACCTTAAATCATTTTACAAAATTGAAACAAGTCAGAAAATAAAACAGACAGCCCTCACATATGCGGTATTTTGCCAAAAAGATATTTCCTAAATTTATTTTTGACCCCGTCTCGAAATGTACACAGTTCCATGAGATATTTTATGTCAAGATAACTGACCTGTTCTGCATTGCTACAAGACTGGTTTACGGGCTGAGGTAACTCTTTAATTTTCAGCGTCACATCGAAAATTTCCCACAGCTCGCACCTAAGACAGGTAGTGTATGTATTAACGTAACCTTAGGGCTCATTCTCATGACCATTGTTGTCGTGAAAAAGCAATAAGCATTAAACATTCTCAGCGTGTGTCTGTAGCCTTAGTTATCCGGCGTGCAAAGCGCATGCGTCGAAATATGTCTGTGGCCTGTCTGGCTGTACCATATTTTTCCACATTATTTGATAAATGGTACAATTTTCGGAAAAATTTCATTGAACATAAAATGTGTGTTTTTATTTTCTCTTCAACTTCGTCTGAAACATTTCTCATTCCAAGAAGAATTAAGCGAGATATTATCATAAATTTGCATAGGTATTCATGTAAATTACCCGTTATTCTTGTCAGATTTTAACAAGACTTGAATTTTCTCAACACATTTTCAACAAAATGCTCAAGTATCAAATTTCATGAAAATCCGTCCAGTGAGAGCCAAGTTCCATGCGGACGGACGGAAGGACGGACATGATTATGCTAACAGTCGGCTTTTCGCAATTTTAACAATGCGACTATAAAAACGGAAAGCTTCTTCGCAAAAATGTCCGATGACGGATCTGAATGTGCCAGTACTAATTAAACGAGTACATTTCGTCTTTCTTCGCTTTTCACTCATACTTAACAAGCCAAGACAGACACTCAGGCCATTAGCCACCCTTCGTCTACGTGTTCAGCCAAGTAGCAAACGATATAAATGCTAGAACGATCGTTATGGAAAGTAAGACCTGTCGCAGACTTAATTGATGTATGAGGTACAGCGGCAGTAACGTACGTCATTACTGAGCCGGAGGGAAGCGGTAGATAGGAACAAGAGCAGAGGAATGAATGAGAGGTGAGCTGCTGCAAAGACCCATCAGAGACAAGTATGACACTATAATTACCACAGACGTACGCGCTTTGCATTGCGATATTTCCACCATCATGTTAAAGCAGTTCCTTCCCCGAAATCTAACCACATGAAGCCTAAGATCCATCTAAATACTGTAACAAATTCCGTTACATCACACTGAACACTACGCACCGCTTCTCCATTACTTAAATATTTCACATCTCGCAAAGGGAAGTCAGACAACGCTGCGCATGAAAATAAATGTTGTATAGTGTGGCGAATTTACGGTACATACAGATAAGTTGTTTCGGTGAAATTCATATACTCTAATGTGAAAACGGAAGATATTTATTTACCACTGTGCTTATAGGGTTAATAGCTTCCGCCTGTGCCTCCCATGATGAAGTTATAAAACAATATTAGAGGCACTACTTCAAAGTCGGCACTAATGGGTAGCCACCTTCGGGAATTCAATCCTGTACGGTCAATAACATTTACTTTGAGCTGACTCATTCCGTTATGTTACAACAGCAGTAAAACCAAAGTCTATCCGCCAAAAGTCACTGTTTATTTAAAGTCAGAAAATCGGCTATAAGTGTCGGCTTATATTGCAGTCATCATCAGGCTGTGTATAGAATTTTTAATTAAAAATTATTTTCTTTCAAACTTGAATACATTAACATCACAGTTTTAAAAATTACAGTCGAACCCGCTTATAACGACATCGGTTTATACGACACCTCGTCTATAAAGTCAGACATTCTGTGGTACCAATTAAGTCCGCAGTCTTAACCATGACATTATACTCTTCGGTTATAACGACACTTGTTTATAACGACACAAAGTATTCCGTCCCTTTCATGACGTTATGACCGAGTTCGACTGTATATATGTTTCCAGATTCTATACACAGCCTGATGGTGGCTTCACTATAAGCCGAAACATGTAGCTGATCTCCTGACTTTAAATAAATAGTTCTGTTTGACGGCACATCCCGGTTGCCACGCAGTCTAAGGCGTGGGTGTGCGGTAGCTCGTTTGCTGGGATTGCGGTTTCGAATCCCGCCGCGGGCATAGACGTCTGTCTCCTGTGAGTGTTGTGTTGCCAGGTAGAGGTCTCTCCGAAGGGCCGATCCCTCGTCCAGAGGAATCCTACGGATTTTGTGTCATTAGGCGTGATCAGGTGGAATAATAACCCTTTACGCTTAAAATGAGTAGGTACAAAGAGGTCCGAATAAGAAGGAAAGAGATAAAGACAGTCTTGTTTGACGGACAGGCATTAATTTTATTAGGAATATTTACGTTTTACCGTCAGCTTTGTATCGATGTGAAGAGTATCCCAGAATGCGGTAATCTTGTCACCACTGTGAGTAAAGCTGACCTCGCCCATGAAAAAGAATTTCAAAATCACAATAGCCCATACGTATTCACAAGGCAAAGATATGCAGAAATGAAGGCAGGCGACGTGAAGAGAAAAGGGCTGCCTCGAACATTGGCACGTTTTCGACTAACACCACCGTTTGCTTTACAGTACAATTTAATAATATACCGACACTTATATAGGCATTCATTTGTAAATTTTTGTGTAGATTTCTGTTCTGCATGCAACGCCTCACACTGTCTCCAGTCTGACAGTGTGCTACACGCAGAGCTGTGGAGTCGGAGTCGGAAAGAATTTTTAGGTGGAGTCGGAGTCGTAGTGCGTAAAAATGTACCGACTCCGACTCTGACCTCAGTCTAAAATCTTAATTAGATACTCCAACCCCAGAGCCCTGATAGCTACAGTAACCATTAGATTTATACTGAAATATAGGTTATAAGTCAAAAAAGTAGCCTGATGATTCACGTGGCGGTGATGAAATGTCTTATAGGTTTACCGTTATTAATACGTATTGAGCTTTTATGAAGCAGTCGGAGTCGGAGTTTTAAAAATCGAGGAGCCTGAGTCTGAGCCGGAGTCGGAAGTTTTAAAAATCGAGGAGTCGGAGCTTTTGTGTACCGATTCCACAGCCGTGGTTACACGTACGTCAGCCCACGCAGGAACACGCCTGTCCACCTTTCATATCACTTTCATCAACACTCACAGCATTCATTCGCGATCCAATACCGTACAACAGCAAACAACACGCATGCGCAATTATTTCAATTGACCACGCTGTTCCTATCCAAGAATAATGAGATGGGTGGGGCATGTGGCACTATGGGGTAGAGGAGCAGTGCACACAGGGTTTCGATGTGGAAACCTGAGAGAAAGAGACAGCTTGGAAGACCTAGACGTAGAAAGAAGAGCATTAAAATGGATTTTCAAGAAGTGGGATGGCGGCATGGACTCGGATGGCCTGGCTCAGGATAAGGACAAGTGGCGGGCCCTTTTGAATGCGGTGATGAACCTTCGTGGTTTATAAATTACTGGATATTTCTTGACTAGACTATGGCTTGTTAGCTTCTCAAAAAGGAATCTGCTCCACGGAGTTAGTTAGTTAGTTAGTTAGTTAGTTAGTTAGTTAGTTATGGTGTTTTTATTAATGTAAATTCATTCAACGCATAGCACTTGGCAGTTGTTCCGAACTGTTTACATGAAAAGAAGCAATTTAATCATTAACAAGTAATAATAATAATAATAATAATAATAATAATAATAACAACAGAGTGGGCCCATTATCCTATTTCAAATCAGCGCCAGGCAAGCCAAACTGCTCTGTCTCTCTCCCTGTCACAATATTCCCTGAAGTGAGGTATTAATGAATACGACCAGGCTTCTCAACAGCGATGAAAGCGTATACACACATGCATGCCCCAGGAGGGGTTCGATCCCGGAACCAATGAGGCAAGACCGAAATCATCACGCTTTAATGACCATGCCTACAGCAGTTGGCTTAATTCAAAATAACAACGAAACAATGACACTAAAATTATGTTACTCGAATATGTATATGCAAATTATAATTGTTCTCTGTCAGGAACTGCTGTTGGCCATGCTGTTGAAGTATGGTTTTGTAACAATACGTAGTATAATGACTGGCAGAATTGTATTTAGTGGAAGGAAATTCTACACCATGTAGCTGAAGAGTCAATTTATGTGTTACGAAAGTAATACGTCCTTTGCTAGTAGAATCATCGGAAATCTAGGCAGGCGAGTGTCACTTAGGACAACCTTTAATATTTTCTCTCTAAGATCCTATATAAACCTTCTGTCTTTCATAATGTCTCGAATATTTGTGTCCTAACCGAATGGGGAAAAAATATAAAGTAAATTCACATTAGTGCCCTGATTACAGATTCTTCTTTCAAAATTTGGGTCGCATTCGCATGAACTCACTTGGTTCAGGTTACCAAAATTTATGTGACTACCGGCTTCTCCTAAATTGTTAGTAGTATTGACTCCGTGTGATTATTATCTTATATTATACGTCATAATTTCAGTATCATAAAGCAGCGATAGTGTCGCTCCCACCTCACAAATTTGCGTGTCCTCCATTTTGATTTTACTGATGCTAGTAAGTTAGGAATTACGGGCAGAAAACCCGAGAAAAGTCGTTCTATTTCCGGAAGGGGCAGAAGGTGTTTGGCTTCTCTAAATTGCCCGGACCGCCTTTGGTTCCCATCCAGCCTAGTATTTAATAGGTACCGGAAAAGTCTTGTTAAAGTCGACTGCAAAGATTTTATATAAAAGGAAACAATGTCACCCTTGGCATCAGTTAATATTTCTCCTCACATCCAAGTTATTCTTTGCATGTTTGACACAAAAATAATAACAGATATAATCGAGCAATACACGAGTCATCTACTGGTTCTGACAGCAGTCGGCTGAGAGTAGCAGCCAGGCCAGTTATCCTCCGTGTGCCAAAAGAGAAGCAGAGAGTAGCAGCCAGGCCAGTTATCCTCCGTGTGCCAAAAGAGAAGCAGAGAGTAGCAGCCATGCCAGTTAATCCTCCGTGTGCCAAAAGAGAAGCAGAGAATAGCAGCCAGGCCAGTTAATCCTCCGTGTGACAAAAGAGAAGCAGAGAGTAGCAGCCAGGCCAGTTAATCCTCCGTGTGCCAAAAGAGAAGCAGAGAGTATCATAATCAGGCTGCAGCACAAAGGAAGCACAGAGGAAAACGTTGAGAAGAGATAGAAGAATTAACAAACGACTGGGAAGATGGTGCATTCTATCAGACAGAAAATAACTAGTAAACAATGCTGGCAGCATCGTAGGCTGCAACGGAACAGAGTTATTAAAGAACGAGGTCAAGCACACGCCACGCAGAAGAGTTTGATTGAGTCAGATGACAAGGCAGTTTATTATAATGTCGTCTATGAACCTGCAGTTTTCATTAGGCTACATTTAAACATATAAACACATATTCCACTACGATCTTCCAGGGGCGCTGGAAAATTATTCAGTGAAGGATTTATTATTTTTATGGAAAAACATTCTCCATAACATGCTAAAAAAAGCTTCATATTAAATACTTTTCTCAGATGGGTACATCTTCACAAACCATTTCTATTAAGTTGCTTAAATATTAAGGTTCCATCAATGACTAGGTTTCTCGGGTGGACATTTTGTATTTTTATTCGTTTCTCTGTTTTTTTTCATTCTTTCTCTTAAATTTGTTTTTCCTTAAGCCGTACGGTCTTAGCGGGAATTAAACAAAATGGACGCTATGTGTAGGTAAACGTTTTTTCAAATTATTTATGTAATACTCAACAATGGTCTTCCAAAAGTACAGGTTTTTTGACACGCAAAAAAAATAATTGTTGACTGTCTTTAGACTGCAATGAACCGAAATTACTTTAATTCTTCTCATTTAGGTTTCTATTTCAATTTGACTTTTATCTCTACACCGAACAACTTATGTCAGCGTTCAATTTTCTCTCAATGCGCATAATAAGAGTGAATATTAAATGCATAATGAGGTTATCCTCAGGGATAGTCACCTCCCTCAAGATGGCGACATGAGAAGCCGAAACAAGTATGAGGCAGAACACGTTTATAATACACTTTCATACACTTATGCTCATTTTTTGGTTTCGCTACCACATCTAATTCCTGAACGCACGAGCACGGACGTCGTCATAAACCAATTACCCAGTGATGCAGTGTTACGCAGTCGTCAATGTCACGGTACGTTTCATGTAAATAAAGGGGTCAAAGACTCAAATATCGAATCCAAAAACCGATTTCCAAACTCCAAGTTCCTTTTAACATCCATTCAAGGTTAACAGCTTCTAAAGTCGGTATAAAGAGACGTGTTTATTCTGGAGAAAATCAAAGTCAGACAATCCATCACAGCGTCTCTAACATTTACACTGACTTTTCTTTTTAATATTTAACATCTCCGTTGGCGTATGCTACAGTCTCATAAAAAAGAATCACTCACATCCAACTTTATTTTATCTCTTTATTTAGAGAAATCGAGCAACCTGTTTCGGCCCAGTAGGCCGTCATCAGGTCCTTCTAAAAAACACCAAATGTTAAAACTCTACTCTTCAGAAGGGGAAGGCCGCCCTCTTTCATAGTGGGGTTAAAATTATAAGCCTTGTATATATATATAGCATAAAAAGTACATATAAAATGTATAGAGGTGTAAAAGATGAAGAGGTATATCAAAAGTCGACCGCAAGATAGACACATATACAATAATACATTTTTCAGTGCTGGCACCTCCCTTAACTATCTGTAACGGAACTTCAATCCGTGACCTTATGTACTGCACGTGATGTATTTACTTCTCACGTTTTATTCTAACCGTCCAGCTTTTTTTTGGGGTTATCGAGTATAACCTGTAATCATTTTTCCGTATTCCGTATGAGATAAATTCTTTATAACTGTGCACGTATATTGCGAGGCTGCTGTACGTCGGCACTGTGTATCCGGTACATCAGGTGGACACTGTACTGCTGTTGTGTTGCGAAGTCTACGTGCCTTACGGTCCGACCATAAGCCACGTACAGCAGCCTCGCAATATACGCGCCCAGTTATAAAAGCATTTATCTCGTACGGAATATGGAAAAACGATCACAGCTTATCCTCGATAACCAAAAAACTGGATGGTTAGAATAAAACCTAAGAAGTAAATATATCACGTGCAGCACACAAGACCATAGATGGAAGTTCCGTTATAAACAGCGAAGGGAGCTGGCAGCAATGAAAAGATGTATTATTGTATATATATCTATCTTCTGGTCGACGTTTGATATACCTCTGCATCTTTTACACGTCTATACATTTTATATGTACTTTTTATGCTACATATATACAAGGTTGTATAATTTTAACCCCACTGTGAAAGAGAAAGGCCTTCCCTCTTCTGAAGAGCAGAGTTTTAACATTTCATGTTTTTTAGAAGGGTCTGATGACGGCGTACTGGGCTGAAACCAGTTGCTCGAATTCTCTAAATAAAGAGATAAAACAAACTTGGTTGTGACTGATTCTTTTTTGTGAGATTTACACTGACATAAAAAAAGAATATTTTCTCGCAGCATCAAGAAGCTCTTAAAGGTCACAGGAATTACAGACGTGGTTGATACTAGCTGAAGAATGGAAAAACATAAACCACAGTCCAGCAATAAAACAAGCTTTAGGAATTCTCACGGACCATCCTCCGCCATCTGACGGGCTCCTAGCGCCTTGTGCTCTAAGTCAGCGGGAATGAAATGGCATCTGAATGTCCGTGCGACTAGACATTAGAGTGGCCTTGTCTACACGATGCTGACAATTGATAGTGTTTTATCTTGATTACTGGGTTCAGATCCAGGTCAACAACGTGTAATGCAGTAATGCGCACTTTAAGACCAACTAATGGTGGCTAGCAACAGAATGAAACTTGGTTCCATTTGGAGTTCCTCTTAGTAGCACAATTTTGAATTGGGCTTGAAAGGTCTTCACATCTGTAGAGTTTTTAGAAGGAAAATAGACGTTTCCAGTGAATTACGCCCGTGATAAATGTGTAGGCAAGGGAAATAGTGGTTTTAACACACAAGTTCCCAGTGTAGGTCCCTTTTTGTATTACCTCTTTTTATACACCAACGTTGAACAGGTTAATCATATAACATACAATGTTTCAGGCTTTAACTGTAACTTCGTGACCCGTTCACTTACAGCACAGAGCATTTCTGAGTGTTGCACACGATTCTTACAACAATGATTATTTCTGTGGGCAGAATTAAGCAATTAATCTTTGTAATGGAACAACAGCGTGTTATCTGTGAAACTGGTAACTAACTTTTAAATATCATTTAAATAAATTTCAGGTTTCTAATGTTAAAATTCCGGCACAAAATCCCTGACCTTCCGGTTTCTACTTTACAGGACTGACAAACGCCTCGCCGCGTTCTGTCGGCAACTTCTCCGACTTTGGTGTACAGCGGGTGAGTATTAGCATTCCGTGAAGGCGTTTCTCGCCGTAGTCCTGTTCTTGAATGTACGAAACCGAAGTGTTTAAGGTTTCGACCGTGGTACAATACGACACGGCCTTTCTCCCTACGATGAAGGTAAGATTTCCCTCCATTGTCAGCCACCCACCAAACTGTGTGGTGTTATACGACCAAAGACACACCGATGTGTTAGTTCCTATCACGGTTTTCACAAAAGAAACAGAAAATTTGCTAAACAATTACAAAAATTTGTTTAGAAGGTAATTTTTTCGTACCTAAATTAAGAAATGTTGACTTAAAACATTCAGTCAAGTCCAAATAATTAATTGATGACATGCTTCTTCAAAATTGTAGGCGGTAGCAGGATTCTTCACAACGATTACAGCCGTCTGGGATGTTAACACCATGTAGTCTGGTACAAATTTACCGACTTTGAAACGTCAGCAAACTGTAATACACTACACGTTGTAACATCTTAGACGACTGTTACCGTCACAGACACCGTTGTGAAGACCCCAAATCATCAGATCCTTGTATTTTTTCTACAAATAATACCACAGGGCGTCAAGAATCACAATCAACGACGCAAAGTAATATAACATGCTGGTATATACGAAACGTCCACAATAGCAAGGTCTATGTTCCGCTCAGAATATCTTCTCTGCTGTGTGCTTAGCCTTCATGCTTCTGTACATAGCGGATCAAATGTCATTCCGCGTGCAATGGTAGTAGCTTTACGAAGTCATCCAAGAAAATGGCCCAAGTACGTTAAAATTTAGTGCGACCACTCCGTGTGCTTTCATTTACATTTCTTAGTTTTACGAAAAGCAACTGTTTTCGTCAAATAAAAGCAGATGTTCGATCACAGCGTTCACAGAAGCCCCCCCCCCCCCCCAGTTGACTCCAATGTGTTTCAGATAAGACAAGTTCACATTTTCACGCCGTGTTTATAGTCGCTTTTAATATTATTCCACCGTCTATATCTAGAATATTAAAGTACATTAGTATCAGAAATGTCAAACTCTCGTGTGTATTTCCTTTAATGAGCGACTGAAATGCTTGCTTTAGTCACAAGAAGGCACCCACTCTCCCTTGTTAACATAGCGACCGTCGTTCCTTCTTTCGTCCCACCGCGTACCATTTAAGAGTTGTCAGCTGTCACGCTGGGTCGCCCCTGCCAAGCAAGTGAAAGTTAAAGCAGTGCAAACAAGCCCGCATTCGCAATATTGCACGAGTTCAGAGCTTAGACCAGTTATATGAAGCTGCGTGCCTTCATTAGTTACCCGTGGGAGGTACCAGATATTTTGTCGTTAGGACATTTGTCTGTCTGCCATTAGAGCAGCTGTGCTTCCTTTTCTTCTTATTTCTGCCGTTCTCTTCTTCCTTTTATCTCTCTGTCTCCCTTCTTCTCTGTTTCTACATTCTTTCTATTTTCTTTTCCTCTCTTTTTCAGCTCTACCTTTATCCCTCTCTATCTCTCTCTATCTACCTTTCTTAATTTCTATCCCTTGTTACATTTATCTCATTTCCCGATTTTCTTCCTTTCTTTTCCGTTATTTCTGCCTTTCACAGCCTTCTTTCCTTACACTGTTCCTTCGGTTCTTCAGTCTTTCTTTTACGTTCTTCCCATTTTGTCTTTTTGTTCTTTAGTGTCCATTTTTAATTTTGTTTCTTCACATTTGTCCTTCTCTTCTTTCATTAGTTACATCTTCCCCCCCCCCCTCTTCCACTCCTTTTCTCTATTTATTCGTAAATTTTTCTTCCTTTATGCCTTTCTCTACGTACTACACTTCTCAATTTTCATTTCCATGTATTTCTTTCCGTATTCACCTGTCTTTCTTTTAGGTCTACCTTCTTCCCTGACAAGGCCCCCAAACCACATGTTTCCTACAGCTGTGTGAGTCCGTTCAGAAAAAGCCTCTTTACTTAAAGAATTCCCTCTTTAATTCTAAGCTACGTTCACTCGTTTTGTTTTGAAAAACGTCACTTTTAATGAACGCTGCTCTATCGACTTGATTACATCCGAAATACAGAGGGGGTTCATGATTCAGAATCGCCACAACATACGTAAAACTGCAGAAAACAAAGGACTCACTGAATGGACACAATAAGCTGTCACTCAACAAGTATTTAAAAGCCCATAAACAAACAAACAAACAAACAAACTACGCAATGCAAGTACAGCGACATGTCAGAACACAAATGTGCTTAAGTCTGCAAATCTGGAATAATTCAGATAAATACAAAAAGCACAGTCCTTTTAAAAACGTAATATTTGCTAAGCCACCTAAGAAAATGTATGATTACATGGAACACAAATTTTAATTATTGTGCTGCATACACTAAGCCAGACGAATTCAGGCCTTCCTGACATCATATTGTAAGGACCATTTTAACCCTTTAAAGACGAAGCGTATCTGTTTTATATGACTCAGCGCGTACCGCGTTGTAAACACTCTCCACTTCGGTTATAAAAACCAACCTCTTAACGTTTTATAAGGCAAAAGTTGCTGTTTGTTCTGAGATCCGTACAAGACACAAAAACGCAATGTGGGCACCACGTAGAATTTTTTAATGTTAAACCTGGTCGTATGTAAAGTTACCGCTAGGCTTTAAAAGGTTAATATTATTCTCTCATCCACACACAATCTTCCGAATAACATTTAATCTTAAAGTCTTCAGTTGAAAATTTTCACACATTTCCCCTTCTATACCGTGTCTCAGAAAAGACAAAACACCGGGTAAGCGAAGAAGCATGTTTTATATTTCTGTTTCGTCTACAAGCCCTCTAATTGTCCCGCCACTACCTCACAGAAACCACACTAAAAGAAGTGATGAAAGCAACGCTGAAGTTTATAGGACGTTAGGCCCTACGTTTTACACAAATGAGATGTTTACGGGAAATTTTAAGCCGACAATACGCATAATTCAAACGGTACAAGATAAAATCTTAAATAAACGGCTTATCTTGATTTTCAAGGTAAGAGGATTTAATATAGCACTTGGTGGGACACTGATTAACACACCATGATGTGTCTGATCGGTGATTAGCTCAAACCGAAAACACTGGGTTTAATTTGACCCAACACCACCACTTCTCGCATTTTATCGCAAGTACTCATTTAGCGTATTCTTTACAAAGTAACAGGAACCAATTACTACAGAAGTCACATCCTTCTCCTTGGTCATCCGCCTGTCACCTGACATCAAGAGCTCAAATATTAGAGACATCTGTAATTCGATACGGGGAATTACTCTAAAGTTTTGGGGCAATAACAATCTGCAGCACAAGTTGCCTACACACGCCTACGTAACGACTTAAAAGGCAAGGCAGGTCTGCATATCATAAAATTAAACGCCTATAGTACAGAAAACTTAAGTCCATTACACTGTTTGACGTTTAGGAAAATTATAACTGTTTATTGTGGGAACCAACTGAGAAATTCTCGTTAAAATGTCCGAGTTCCTGAACTGCATATACTTACGTCGCTGCCAGTTAAAGAGACAAAACTATAAATAAGCCGTTTTATTTAAAAGTCAAACCTTTAATAAAATTTTGCAAACAAACCGCAAATAATCTTAACATACTCTACAGAACATCGTTGGGGGGTTTTTACCACTTTATAGAGACTGCAGCCTTGTTAAAATTATTCTCCTTTGAAGATCCGTAAATATGAAGCGACAGAGCGAAGATGAGGGTAAAAATATAACAGAACAGTAAATGTGCTTCCTGCAAGGAGAATACTTACTATATATGTACCCTTTATATAGGCCTGTATATGCCTATAATTACGTATTTACAAGTTACGTTTGAACGTGGAGCACTTTGTAGGTCAAAGTTCATTGTCAATACTTCCAGAACGATATTACTTATTAGCGGGAATTCGAGTGGAGGCCATATTAAAGATGTCGTTTAAGTTCGTGTGTGAAAAGCGAAAATACGGCAACCGTTGCTTAGATATACTGGGGTTGGATTTTACTGGTAACAAAATAACTGGCAAGACAATAGACCAGCTATCGCAGTAAGCAGAAACTACACGACTAAAAATGTGACCATCAACAATCAAACAAACAATCTTAAAAACAATATAACCAACAGATGAACAAAGTAACTAACCCAATATTGGTAACCAACAGAGTTACTAACTGGTTAACACAGTAATTGGCTAACAAAAGCAAATTAACATTCAGCAAATTAACTACGTAATCAATAAAATGATGACACACAAACAATTTTACCGAAGACCAACAAAGTAATCAACATAGCAGGAAGGTAACCAACATACAAACGACACAACATCAGGCAAACAAAGTGAATTAACCGAATTAACCGATCAATACAGTGGCCAATAGATCAACACGGCAACTGAACGAACACTGAAGCAGAAAACAGGGCAAGGAAGTAACTATTAAAGTAAGAAATTGGCTCTTCGAATAACTGGTTTTTGCTGTGAAAGGAACATCCAGTCAGACTTCAAAACACTTTAGAGTGAAAATTTTTAATGAAATACAGAGCGACCCAAACGCCAGTTAACCAATTACTAAAATGTAAACTACTGTATTTTCAATTAACTTGACTTCGGGGCATTCAGTATATGAGTACTGGATGGAAGCGTTCTTTCAGATGAACAAACTTCATGTGACTGGAGCAAATACGTACACCCTTCATGGCTTTATATCGATCTGTATCTACGCATCGATTATCATGAAGGCGTTCACAGAGTGAGTGGGCTCTGAGTGCCTCTTAACGACCCAGATTCATTGCCACCCCTGACTGCCTCCAGAAGGAAGCCATCCCATACTGCTGCAGGTTTTCATTGCTCGTAAGAATATAAACCGGAGGCTGACGTGACGAGAAGACGCCAAGACCGGTGCGAAAGCCGTTTACAAATTACACACAGCGCAATGAGTGGAAATATAAATCCTATTGTCTTTGCTACGGATAAAATAGAAAGTTATCCCTATGCTTACAATAAATACCACAACATGCAGGCTTGTTTCGGTATCGAGGATTAATTCCAGGCATTATTAACCTCTGTACTAGATGCAAATGAGTGTTCATGTACCAGCGCATTACTCCAGATAATAGTGACGTAGATCCCCACTGGATAGAAGACCGTTTGAAGCCCAGAGGCGTTCATGACGCTGTGCAGAACAGAAAGCAACACGGCACTCGTTGGCAATGCAGCGCTAAATATCAAGTTGTCCAGTCCGTTGCCTAATTACTACACAGACTTAATTGCACCGTCTGCCACAATCGTTAAGTACTGATCATTACCAATTAAATCCATATAGCAGAGTCAGAAGCTGCCAGTCGCTCAGCTAGTCAATAAATTATCCGTTTTGAGTTTGTTCGTAAAATTCCGAAAAGTGACAATTGGCTTCGTTATGTATGCCTGTGTGTCCTTCCTCATGGTACAACTCGGCCCCCACCGGACCAATTTTCATGAAATTTGGTATCTGAAGTAAATTGTATTATAGATTTCCCGCAAGGGTTTTCATATAATTTCTCCCTTATATAGACTTCGATAATGAAAAATCCTCTGTATTAAACTACACTGCGTACTCACTAAAAAAGAAATGTACGTTACATTGTGATTCGCACGTATATTGCAAACAGCAGGTTTAACCTAAATGAATGGTTAAGCTGATTTAATGTACCGTAGGCGCGCCGATAGGACTGGAGATGTGCGACTCATGCAGCTGCCGCTCAACATGCCACGCAGTACCGGCAATTACGAGAGAAGAATTTCAAACAGTACTTAACAATACATTCAACGGGTGTCAAACATGCCTGGCAGTTGAACGAGTTCACCTTCAACAGCCGATCTAATATGCATTAAGTTATATATTATACTAGGGAGACAAGGTTTAAGTTTGCCGCGCTTCTGGGTTCGATTTGCAATTGAACTCCCTGTATATACGAGAATTATACACATACGTACATACATATATACATACTTACATACATACATACATACATACATACATACATACATACATATGTACGTACATACATACATACATACATACATACATACATACATGCATACGTACATACATATATACATACATACATACATATATACATACATACATACATACATACATACATATGTACGTACGTACTTACATACATACATACACACACACACACACACACACACACACACACACACACACACACACAGACCAAAGCGAAAGGATCGGCGGACTGAAAGGGTCTTATGTGTACGAATTCACTTCCTGCAGCTATTGCACAAAAAAACAGAAGGCTGCAATGAAACAGGTTCGTGTTTTTGACAGTAACCTCCTGCGTTCATAAACATGACGTGTCTGCATCGAATCTCGTCCACTACACCGCTTACAAAAACAGGATTTCCGTTGTTTTACCGACTCTGTCCAGGCAAAGGACGGCATGCTGTCCCAGCAAGCCACGACCTCTTCCTTCCAATCCCTTCAAATTGCTGCTTTATGACTCACCACGTCATTAGACGCCACACTCCTACAGTCCCCGATAAGGAGAGTTTCGTTCAGCAGACAACAGAACAAACGCAATAAGAGACTACAAACATTTCTGCAGTACTGCAGGACTCGAGAGATGTGGGCGCCGTGTCGTCTGGGCCTGATTATTGCAAAGGATACAGCTGCTACTGAATGGCTGGGGAACACAACATTCAACTGCGCTATCTAAGCTAATGCTGGCCTCAGTTCTAGCACTGGTTCATTGCTTCAAGCGCTGTTGAGATGACGCCCAGCCTGCTGCACTATGACTGTTGAATCAGAGCGCAAGAACCTCCCCGTTTTCAAATTCCCTGCAGCAAGATGGAACAACAAAGACAAAAGCTGCATCAGACACGTTATATATTGAGGCCGTAGAAACAAGTCCCACGAATGGTGGAGATGATGGCTTTTACCCGTTGTCTTTAATTTTCTATTTGTCTCCAGTACTCTAATCCCCTATTGCCTATGTGATGCAGCTCAAAGTGCTTGTCACAAGCGAACGTTGACAACTCGACAGACATGGAAGTGATCGATACATGCGACCTCTTTAGGCGACCTCATTTAAAGCAACACAACCTACAAGCAGAAGCATCAGTATTTCGCCCGGCATATTGTTTACTTCCTTATCCATATTGACATTTACGTAGAGCAATCCCTATACAGGCCTGGGCACGCCATGAGGGTTCCAGGAGTTTGAGGCTTCCAGAGTTCAAGACAATCGGCACATGAAGGTGGTAAGGTTGTCAGCCGTATGCACCGGCCGCCTTTACCCCAGTAAATATTCCTGGTACTCATTTATGTTAAAGGCCGAGTCGACCCCCAGAGCCATAGTGAGGTTGGAAGGATTTTGTCAACGAAAAACTCCAATCAGGAGTCGAACCCGCGACCTTCCAGCTTGTAGCGCAGTACCTCAACCAACTGCGCCACCGCGCGTCCCCATATTGACACACATAATAGGTAAATCGTAAAGCTACAGGGCAACATGCGGGCCAGGTTAAGGATCGCAGGAACCCGTCTCGATTTGAAAACTGAGATATCTCTTGCAGTCCACCATGATAATACCGTGAATACACTATCCGGATAGTCACTTCGAACATCTTCACTTCTTTAGCATCACAGACAAATAGCAATTAATTATTTTTTCAAGGCTAGATACAATTTAGTCTTTAAACTCAAAATATTATGTGTTTCAAAACTTAATTTATTTTTTAAACGTAAAATTAAGCGTAGATGTGCGGAAGTATAAAAGAGGAAAGCTGATTTCATTGAAGTTGGCAGTTCATACACTGTTTTCAGAGTCAATGTTGTGCTTGTTGTCGCGGTAACAACCCCTGGCAGTCATACGCACTATCCGGGTTAACGTTACATAACTCGGAATTTCTATCCGCAGGGCCTACTCTTGCTTTCCTTTTGGTCCCAGAATAACTGATATTTGTCGTGAACACCATTAGCTAAATTAACTTCGCAACAGATGTGTCATGTGTCCTCCATGAGGTACGACCCAAACATTTAAATTATTCGTACCAGCTTCACCCGTTACAGGGTCACAGCGAGGTAACGTAAGCTAAAGTAACATGTAGGAATTATGTTAAATAATTAAAGGCAGCACTAGACACCCTGTGGGAACAGCGAGTTCATCCCATCCACTTTACCTGTGCTACTGTGGTGTAGTACATCAAAGACAACGGTGATCTCATTTGGTCTAACCGTGTGAAAACGTTTAAAATTTCGCTGGAGAGATAGAATTTGCAAGCTGTTAACTAAAAGGTATATTAAACAGCGCCTAGTACATATGCAGACAATTTACAAAGTTTCTGCTTTCAAGCTCAAAAAAATTTTACCCTTTATTACACAACTATTTATACAAACAGACAGGGCCCCCTCATTTGACGGCGTGATTTAGAATTCATGCGCTAATCCACTTTGATCTGACTCCATGGAAATTGTGCTTGTGACGTCACACACAAACGACGCTCCATTATAATCACGGAAATCTAGTAATCATGAAAAACCGTGTGTGAATCGATCGCAACGATGTACTGTAAGCACAGAACTACGACAATCACAAAAAATAAGCCGTAACTCATTCAAAAAACAATCAATCATATTATATGAAGGGAGATACGGACTAAAATTCGGACAGTCGGGCAGAGATTCGAATCCCCGGCCTCTCGAACACGAAACAGTAATTTCAGGCGCACAACCAAGACGTTCAGTTGTCAAAATTGTTGTTCACGCAGTATCAGTACGAAGTAGACGGTTTCATGTCTTATTCAAGGAAGCCGTTACAGTAGCAACACCGGTGCGAAAGCACCAACTAAATTTTCAAACAGCACTTACCATGATCAGAAAGGGCCCCTCTTTCGACCTAGAAGACATGTCCCTGTAGCCCATCCATCAAGAACCGGCATCTGGAAGTAAATAGACGCTATTAGTCAAAAGGAATCTACGTAACTGCTTCGTAAGTGCAAGCCAAAGCAGTTGGAATAGAATGTACAACACTTCCAAAGAGACGATCCGATCCCAGCCTGTGTTAATATTATAAATTACTCTCCGTAATTTAATCTCCTTGACAGCGAAATTTCTATTCAGTACCGAGTTTAAAAATACAAAATACCGAACATCAGATGCCACACATTACTAAAGCCATGGAGCCGAGTCCTTCTTAAGAAGCTAGCAGTTGTTCAACTAGTCAAAATTTCCTACTATTTTATGAAACCTGAAAGTTCATTTTCGCGTTCACACTGACCACACTGGGGTCTACCCTGAGCCAAACTAAAACCCCCAAAGCAGTTGCTTCAAAACCCGTTTTAATATTATTCTGTCGTGATTAGGTACTCAAAGCAAACTATTTCCTTCAAGCTTGTCCATCAAAGCACTTTATACAGTTTTTTTCGTCCTATGTGTGCCACATACTTAACCTTTTAAAGCCTAGCAGTAACTTTACGCACCACCAGGTTTAATATTTAAAAATTCTACATGGTGCTCACACTGCGTTTATGTGTTTTGTACGGATCTCAAAACAAAGAGCAACTTTTGTGTTATTCAGTATTAACAGACTGGTTTTGTATAACCGAGTTGGGGACTATTTACTGGACGGTACGCACTGAGTCCTTATATAAAGCAGACGCGTTTCGTTTTTAAATGTTTGACTTGTTTACAAGGGTTTATTTATTTGCATATTATTTCCGACATTTTCCGGTGGACGAGGATATTCCGCAGGGAAACTGCGTGTGAAATGGGAAATTAGCTACCAGTAATTTCCCTGAAGAAGGTCGAGGTTCACCGAAACATATCGGCAAGATTTTTGAACAAAAATTTTTTAAACCCCTATTTTTATACACTTCGTGACATCTGTTTTAATAATATTTGTATCGTGAAGAGTGGAATGTATTGAATTTTCAAGATTTCAAGATACATTCTGAGGTACAAAATTTCATACTGTACGTCAGCCAACACTGTAGTTTTTATAGAAGGCAGCAACAACATTACCATGCTACTCCCTTATATCATTATTGCCTTGTACATAAGCCTATTCTCAAAGTTCACATTATCGACATAAGCGATAAATTATATGACAGTATATTGTTTAAAAATCTAAATTAATTAAAGGAATTGTGTAGCTTTCAGCACAAAAGTTTCACTGCTGGACGTAATTTAGTTATCCAATACGCTGTTTGCATCCACCATCCCACAGGTAGGGACAACTGAGCATACAGAGATCATATAAACAATCAACTCTTAAAATTAATCATCAGGATGTATACTGTTCCCTGCACACAATTTGTAGCCACCAGAGGGACCCCTTGTATCGAAATATAACACACATACAGACCGAGAATTCGGAGAGTTCCTTGCAACTCAAAGTAAAATGACGGGCAGGACTACAGAGACAACGCAGCCACATGTAATTCAGTTACAAGTACAAAGCTAATTGCACTAACTGAAAGTATTCACCGCGAAGTCACAATGAATAACCCTCGCCCTTTTGTGTCGCAACAACCCTAGGGGCTAGGAACGCACCACTAGAACAATGGGGCAGAGGGAATAAAAGCAAGCACAAACATTCACAGAGTGCATTTTCCTATCGAGGGGTCTCGCTGTCTAATGGATCTTCTATACTACCGTACTATCTACAATAGTATTTATAGTCTACAATAATTTTTATTTTGTTCAGTGAAGATCTTCCCAGGTAAGCAGTACTATTCTCATCACCACCACCACCACCACCACCACCACCACCACCACCACCACCACAC
>BLKM01005514.1:191347-198546 GCA_013340265.1 Coptotermes formosanus | reverse complement strand
CATCATCATCATCATCCTCATCCATCACGAGATATGCCTTAATAGACCTGTTTCGGCCTTGTGTAATCGTCTCTTCAAAGGTCTTCCAAGTCGTCTTCGTCCATTTGGTCTATAATGCAGCATTATTTTGGGCACCCTGTTGCTGTGCATTCCCGTTAACAAGAATAAAAAGCAGTACACATTCTGTGTACATTAAATCTGTCGGATGCAACTTCACAGATTAGCAGCACAACTGTCATACATGTGTGTGCGTCGACGTATAAAAAGTGTATCATAAGTAATTTGTAGATTGTCTACACAAAATTTCACTTGTCTGCACCGAACCGCTTACTATTTACGGTCACCAGACCAGTTAAGTACAGACAATTTTCGCAAGGATGCATTGTTGTTATTTTACATTACGTAAAAAATATTACAATGACAAAATTTGCATATTTTTGCAAGATGTTTACAACCCTCTACTTCAGGATCCTGACGCATGTGTCGCTAGTATCGGGCCCCCCTTCCATGTTTAGGTCACCGCAGTGTTATAAATCATATTACACAAATTTTTAAAAATCTGGGCGCCATCTAGAGACATTAGACAAAAGAAGAGTGGCATGAAGCAACTCCTATGTTCATTACCTACAAATATCAGCTGTCATTGTACAAAATGCAGTCTATCGGGCAACATGGAACCGGAATTTTTGCATCCCTGCTTATAGTTATAAACTACATAATACTTATACCACGGCAGTTCAAATAATCACCCACATACATTGGATAGGGCGCTGGGTAGTTCTCAAAATGCGTACGGATTCTGCGGAATACACAACTAATGCCCCTTCCGGGATTCCAACACAGAACTTCTGAGCGCATTCTCACTCACTTTGCTGAATGAGGCATTGCATCTAATGTTCGACGTTGATAAAGTATCGTGAAATAAAACAAAGAAGAAAGGAATTAATAATTTATAAGCAGCAGGTAGAACCAGGACAATAAAACGCTGCAGTGAAACTCGTGTTAAGTTGCGCGTTTGAAGGAGGCGTTTTAATGAGACAAGACGCACAAAATGACGTAGCATGGTGCTGCCACCCCGGCAGTCCGTTTGTTTGGGCCAGAACACAAATTTAATTAAAAAGTCGCAGAAGTTTTAACTGCAAACTTCAAGAAATTTTAATTCGTGACAGAGCTTTCCGAAATAGCATCCTGTCCTCATTGGGTCAGATTTAGTCATGAATACTCAATACTTTTAACAAGAAAGTCTCTCGATCAAAACCAAATAGAAACGCCGTTGCGTCTTTTTCACAAAAAAAACACTCGCATCTTCTCGTAAATAAATTCATAAATTAAATAATAATAATAATAACATTATTATTACATAATTACATTTTGTTTCCTACAGCTCTGCTCTGCTTTTGACTGGTTTTTGTCTCCTTTACTTGTGATGTTTTCGTAACTGACCATAAGGCTCCTGAGTTACCAGGTAAATAAAGAAATAAATAATAATTATTATTATATTATTATTTGTGTTTGAATTATTTTGTGCCTGTACTGTAATTACTTTGGGCTTGTGTGTTGTCATTATTTTTCGCTAGTTTTGTAATTGGTCACTGTGCTGTTATATAGTCCTTTAATAAATGAGGATTGAAATAAATTAGATTGGTTTTTACTGATGTATGAAAAGGGGAAGGTAAATATACCTACTTATTTTCATCGGAAAACTGAAATAAACGAAACATTTGTGAGAATTATACGTGGAGCTGGACGTGATTTTTATACAGGAAGAAGAAATGGACGTGACAGAAAAGTTAATTTTTATTGGCTTGTTCTTTTAAGTCTGAAATGTGCCATCGTGTTCAAAAACTGACCGTCTTGATTATTTGACAAACTATTAGCCTCTAAAGCAGTAGTTCTAGAGACGCAGCCAAAAGAATCAGTAAGTATCGAAACCCTCCAGCGTATTTCCAAGCAGTGGTCTAGCGATGATGTTTACACGAGTTTTGGTAGTGATTATCACACGATAACCTTCCATGTCAATAAGCGCTTTGGGTTGGTTTACACATGGCAGGAGTGGTACAAAAAACAAGAAAGAGGCAGAAGTAGGGAAGACCCAAGTTTCGCCCACAGAACTCACATGGACTGACTTGGGAATCGAAGAAGCGTCTCCGCCGTGACAGGTTGAGTCTAGCCACTTGAGTCATGGCAAGGCCAGTAACTGCTATCACCTGCCAACATACACACCGATTAAGTGGCAGCCTCAGCCTTGTACGTGTTTGAACCGGTGGAAGTAGTTTTTAGTGTCACTTTTCAGAATTTGTTTTTGAAATATTTTTTTTTTCGCCTACGGTTTGGAGATGTAACGGTCACGTAGTGTTTGCTGCAAGTTGACCGTGCAGCGCTAGCGTCTGCAAAACCGAATATCATGAATTAATAATGTCAACAGGAAACATACAACCTGCAGCGCCAGGCTTTTTGCCCCATTTCTCCGGATAACTTGCTTATTTACGCCTCCCATGATGCTAATCTGTTTGCAGCACAGAAATTTATTTTTTAACTTTGTGAATAATAATAACACAAAACCGAATCATTCGCACGACACGTAGGCGTATAAGGGAAATTGAGGTAAAACTCCACATATTAAACTCGGTACTATATTGAGATGGTTTGCTTTATAACGGCGAAAAAACTTTTTCGGGTGCTAATCCTGAAGATGAGGCAGTAAATTTCCCCGAAAGGTTGACAAATCTTCACCACTCTACAAACTTAATATCCCAGAAGACTCTAATCTTCATTAACACTGCTGTGGAAACTTCATGTCTCTCAAAACCCGCATTCTTTTACAGGCCGTTAAAGGAACCTGAGCAGATGGTATGGGTATTGCCAAAAAGACATTCAGTCCGTACAGAGCTTCCTAGGATACACAGAATAAAAATTAATTACCCAAACAGCACTAACAGGCAGATTTTGTAAGGGCAACACAGTGTGCTTTCTGTGAGGTGGAAGCTGCTATTTTATACATTAAACAGTACAGCCTTCTCACTGTGATTCCGTGTCACTTGGCAAAAATTTGATGAGAAAGACATTAGTTATTACGACAAAGAGACGGCAACTTTCGTGTATTTTCGGAGAACCAGTGTTGATTTTTGAATATGAGAATTCGGAAATACTCGCATAGCGTCGCTACATTTAATTATTTCGAAACCCCACATCATTAGGATTATGTAATTTCGTACTGAACACAAAAATATGTTTCGTTCTCCTCTACGGACGTTTTTCGAAATATTTTTCGCTATTTTTGTTGTATTTTCCATAAATATTTAACTATTTTCTTCCATAATATACGCGTAAATATATGCAAGTCTTCGTTTCAGGCGAACGTTAAAATTTCCCGTTCCAAATGAAAATTAAATTTTCTCTTTAGGCTTGGTTAAGTTCTCTATAAAATTCTCAATAAAAACCCGTCTTTGAACAATTATTTCACATGCCCACCAGTTCAGACGGAAAGACAGACAGAGAAACTTTAATAGAAACAGAAGAGCCAAAACGTGGAGATCAGCAGTCTGTGTCAGACAGTGATCAAACAAACATCTGCTCGAAAGAGTTTCTAACCTGACAGCCTTCAGTTTGGCACGTTATATTCCAAATTCCGGATTTTTCACCGAAATATTTCGGTGTTGGATATTCCTGTTACCATCCGAAAACATTCAGGCAAATAAGCCACCATATACTACAAGAGAAGAAACAAAGTGAATGAAAATGAAAAGAGGGATTTAGTGATATTAAAATTTAAAATGAGAAGAAAGAAAGACATTAAGAGAGAGTGAGAGAGGACTAGGGATAAAATACAGAAATGGAAGACATAACCAGCGTGAGAAAGTAGGTCCAACCAAGCAAAAATGGAAGATAAAACGTAAAAATTTCAAACAGGGAGAAAAGTGAAACGAAAAAAGAAAGACAAAAAATATAAGGACAAAAGAAAGTAGTGACTGTACAGTTGGTGGGAGTAAATGAGGAAAGAAACGGTTGGTATTCATTTCGAGGTAATAGGAATATAGAACAGAAATACAGGATGTTAAAAACATAGAATGCAAATTAGAGTTAGATAGAAAAGTCATTTCAGCGTCAAGGATATTAGCATAAAAAATTAGCAGAATGACCATTGTATAAAAAGTTGGTTTTAAACGTGAATTAATAGATTCTGTCAAAGCCCCTTCGTCAGACTTCGAAGTGTAGTAACAAGAGCCAACAAACCCGTTTCTAATTTTAACACACGCGAAGTACTTGAGCTTCCTACCGAGGCCTGTGAAGGGACAAAACTGTGTGTGGGTTCAGGATGTTTGACGACCTCACTTTCGAGGACGTGCATGACAGGCACTTGGTCGAACTCCGGTCAATGTCACATGGAGGCGCAAGGGTAGCTGCGAAATGCCATCATCTGACGATGTAGATCAAGCACGGAAAAGGAAAGAGACAGTTTAAAACATGCACTAATATATTTAAACTGGCCACGTCACATCATATGGCGGGCTGCCACTATATTCACACGCTAGTCCACGGCATCCGTGCTCTGTTGCTCATATATTCGATGCTCAGCTGTTTCTTCAGCCTCAGCCAATATCTTATAGTGAATGCAGACAAGAGGCTTTCTAACATAGTAATTTTTTAAAATATTTTTTGTTAATCGCAAAAGTTGAATGTACAGAAGCAGAAGTTCGTCTTACACAAGTTTAAAAAAAATTCCGGAATAGCGCCAAACTATTCGTCATCCTGCTGTCACATACAGTAAACGACTCCAAGTGCTCTCTACGGACAAGTAGGAAACTCGGTCGTTACATAGCATCGCCAACAAGGGAGACGGAGCGAGGTACCAAACTAACACTGCGAAGAACTTCAGACTGGCCTACCACACTTACAAAAACACACAGCGTCACAGTTAACATCCTACCACGACAATGGAAGCAGCACATTCGTTCGCAACACTGAGACGTATGAACAAAACTACACAATATCGCATTATGATTTTACCCTGATAATGGAGACACAATGTTCCTCTGAAATTTTGATACTTATCTATACGGCTTCACATTCCAAAAATACCGTAATTTTCATATTTATTAGCTTCAGAAGCCGAAATCGCACAAAATATTCCTTTTCGACCAGAATTTTGTCACACTATCCTTTTCTTTATGTCTTCAGGATATTTAATAGAGACGGGGATACGCAGGATCTGAACGCCGCTCCGTTTTCACGCAAGAGTCATTAATCTGTGCCCCGTTTCAGCTGCCTGCAATAAAATTTCACTTATGCTTTACAACTAGTATAGCACGCTGTATGTACTTTTATTAGGATCTACTTGTAAATCACTAAGCTGAAGCAACACTAGGAAAGGAGAAAAAGGGGGGAAATAATGCAGAACAAACAAAAGGCAAAGTGTTACATGCAAACAACTCATTGACTCACTGTTATTTCGCACGTCTGAACCGAGCTGAATATATTCGACTGCATGAAAATAAGCGCTAACAACATCTGGTTCAAAACAATTACACAGAGTGTTTCAACAGACCGTGTAAATATTAAACTAGTCGCACTAAGATTTGTCCATAAGCTACTATTTCAAACTTAACTTCGCAGAAAAACAACAGAAGCACCGGTGTTATACTTTTCATTTACGTCATTAAGTATCTGTCTCCATATAAACTGTTTCTTACAAGTTACGACAAAACCGACAAAATGATTGGCCAAATCTCAAATTTTCCGAGCCTGGTATACGAAATAAAACTCTAGGCGCAGATTGTTTCTCGAAGTGATTAAGAATATCTTTATTCAGGTACCTAAACGTAGCGTATAAACCCAGGTCTATCCCCTATGCGGGAGCATCTCATTATCTATATTTTAGGGTTATATTAAGTTCGAAACGCGTACTTTATGGATGAAAGACGCTTAATTGTCAAGAGTTAACCCTTATCATGACATACACATTCACGACGGATAGTGCGCTTTGTCGACTTGTGAATATGGGACCCATGGTCTGTCCCGAAACGTCGGTAAGCAAACACCAACTCACGCTGTGTAACAACCCAGGAGAGCGAAGACCTCGTCCTATCACAGGCGGAAGCCTGAAATCTCTTACAGTTTACCAGTTTGTCTGTCATGGCTCCAAACGGCGGCTTCTAATTCACAGGCAAACGATAAAAGCGATATTTATCCAGTCGCTAGTAATGTGACGCTAATCAATTCACGCTCGAGCCTTCCCTTGAAGAGGTATCAGCAATATGACTCACATACCCTGTCGGATATACATTTGTGACAGCCAGGTAACCTGAAGTTTCATATGCAGCCGAAACCGAGCGACTCCTACAAATAACATACCTACAATAGCATTTTTGATGTCACACGTCATCTGTGTCTGACAAAAAATATCACAATACTCGTAGTGTGTGGTTTTTTGCTGATTCTGCGTGTGAAAGCATGCGTGCACGCGCGAGTTTCGTAAGGGAATTTACGTCACTGACAATAATTAAGAACGAGACCAAAAGATTGTTGCAGTTGCCGGCAATATTAGGTACATATGTTTCAGTCGGTACTGAAGTCTCTGTCTTCCTCAAAATAAGTTGTGTGTTATGCATGTAAATTAAAACTGTGATACAAAAACACCACTAATTTGTACAACATGTAACCGAGGATCAACAAAAGGGCTGTCGGTGGGGATGGTGAATGTCAAATTTCACATAGAAACTTCAGTGGAGATTTCAAGAGTAAAAATTAATAATTTTTCCCCATGACGCGACAGCCCCTGGTGGGCCACGGCCTCCTCATTAAAGAGACTTCACGATCACAGACACACCACACTCGGTAGACTTCTCTGGATGAGTGATCAGTCCGACGCAGAGAAAAGGTTAATAGATACTAATGAAAATGTGTCCCTGTGTTTAATTTAGCATCACGCCATAAAGGTACATGAAGAAGTAGAGTTTCAGCTCCACACATTCTTAAACTTGGCACTAGATGAAATGAAGTGGTAACTTCGAGTTCAGGTCGCTTTACTCCTGAAAAAATAGCCTCGACAGGCATCAGATAAGAGGCTGCGTGGGCTATAGGGCTGGGGTGGAGACTTTGCCTACAGAATGAAGTCTTGTCCCTGCCGATAATCGAAAAATGATTCCGCGGTCGTCCAGCCCACAGCTTAATTTCTATTCCAAATGAAATTTTCAGAAAAA
>BLKM01005514.1:23847-186347 GCA_013340265.1 Coptotermes formosanus | reverse complement strand
GGAAGAACATGACGAAGCTAATAGGCGCTTTTGGAGATTTATGTGAAAACGCCTAAAAAGGAAAGAATAATTCAATAAAATTAAACACAGTTGTACAGAGGACAATTAAAATTTAACTCAAGGACATGATGGCCCGTTTCGGCATCCAGCTAAAAGGCAGATCTGTCTGGTTGGTGTGTTTGGTGTTTTTAATACGGTTAGAATGCCACTGGTACCTTCTCATACCAATGGAATAACCCACTCATAATACTTGAACTAGCCAGCAAAATGTCCCTGTCTCATATCACCCTTACCTTTCTCACCCATAACTTAAACTTATGAAATTACTATATGGCCTTTAAATTTTAAACAACACAACAAAACCAAAAGTGTCTTAAAATATACGTGTAATACACACGTGTAAAAAAACGCCTACATTTGAATCATTTAATCAAGTAAGCTATTCCTCGTCTTCCTCTCTCCTTCTGCTAAGTGTACCAACTGTCAGGCGAAAAGTTTTACCGTTTTCCTGGAACTTCTATTTGCTCGTGTAACATTAAACTGTCTAACGTCAGGCTATTCCCGAGAAGTCGTTAAGTACAGCCCTGCTACTGTATGTTGCCTTCTGTTTGGATTGCGCGAAAAGGGAAGGAAGCTGCGAGCAACGGGGGAATCAAAACACTGAGCCCAGGACGAGGCTTGCTTACATTATCTATATCTTATGTCTCCATCTGAGCAAATGGTAAAGCAATATAGCTATGCAGTTGTCAATATTTGCCTAACCGTATGTCAGACTTTTACTGCTTCATGTATGAACCCTGTGACGCGCTATGACGTACAGACGGTGTGTGATATCAAAAGTAAAAAAAAAAAATGTTTCTTGAGGCTAAAATTTTATGAGCCAGAAATATTAAATGGCCGATCCCACTGACGGCTCGGTCTAAGGCTTGTGTCTGCGGCCACTCGCTTGCTGGGATTGCGGGTTCGAATCCCGCTGGGTGCATGAATGTCTCTTGTAAGTGTCGTGTGTTGTCAGGTAGAGTTCTCTGCGACCTCTACCTAACAACACATGACATGCCCTATATTTTATGCAATCCGAAACTTCATTACCTTGCTCGAATTAGCCTTCCCGTAGTCCCTACCCTAAGCCAAATGCATCCACTTCACATCTCCCACCCTACCTATTTGCATCAAAATTTCGTTGAGTGTTAGCTTTTGGGGGTGAAAAGTGGTTCGTCCCCGCCCAACCCACAAAAGGAACGGCCACTCCTTGTCTGTTATCTGCGACAGCATATTCAATATATACACAGCTAGACTCCTTAACTAGACGTCGCTTCCTTTGTCAGCAAACTAGAAGGCACGCCATGTAATTCTCGTACTGTAAAAAGGTAAGCTGGGCCTAGAACAGGCCCTGCAGGCCCAGAAGGACGAGCAGACGTATACTACGTAGCTTTTCTCTTTCTTTAACCTCGTCGCTTGATGGTGGTAGGTGGTCAACGCTACGCCCTGGCCTCTTTACCCCAGGCACAGACCCGGTATCCATTGTACAGGACGCTGGGTGGGCCACAGGGCCATTCTGGATGAATGCGGAAAATCTCGCCCCCCAAGGGGTTCGATCCCCGGACCGTTCAGCCCGTAGTGAGGGAGTCGCTACACCGACTATACTACCTCGGCCCACAGTTTTCATACAACTGGCAATATTCTAGTCTTTAGAAGTTAGAAATAATTCTAGAATGGAATGGCAATGAGCATTCCACGAATTCAAGTGGCTCTTTCATTATAAAAGAAACTGTGATCTGTCAGTGTCATTTTCAACTATTTTAAAACTTCTGCATTAAAGAATGTATTGTTTAAAGATGTACAATGAATGATCTACAAAATGGCCACGCAAAAGAAACTGTGCTGTGCACATGCCATGCCATGGTAACGCTAACAGCATGTCAGGATGAATTCATTTTTTTCTAAGAATTATATTCTAACACGTTTATACCACACGTAACATCCGGTAGGTGTAGTGTAAACGTATGCGGAAACTGTAAATATTGTGGCAGGCGACTTCCTTTTCGAGCGCACAGATCAAGGACAATAAGTTCACTCACTCGTTACACTGACATTAGATAAATGAGGCACGAGGTTATTAAACCGTTTCAAATCAAATGACTCAGGAAAATTAGAACTAAAAAGTGATGCATGTGAAGTACAAAACTTATTGATGAGAGGGTGTACAAATAACGGTGACTATTGTTCTGTCTATTGAACCGAAACTAGGCACTTCTAACGGGGTTAAATATGTAGGTAAATTTCATCCTTTTACTTCTAATAAAAGAAGCAGACGCAGTTACCGAAACATTATTTTTGAGAAAATTTAGGACGACGGACAGTATCCAAGGAAAAAGTACCCGGACGGAAATGATAGAGTGACCAGTACAAAAATTACCGTCTTATTTGGGAGGACGTGTAATGAAAAATGCACACCCACAAAAAGTGAAAATTTCTTGACCATATCACTAAATATGGTCACTCCTAAGAACTCTGTTACTTAAGGCACAGTAGAATAGACACCCGTTTCATAACTCAAAAAATCATGACGTAGAATTGTAATCACGTTTAAAATGTCACAATTAATTCCATGAAGCTGAATCTTTGCTCTCTGGAGCTACCGTGATAGTTATGGCAGCATGTTGTCCGATGTCCTGGTAACCACTTACCAGAGATTGTGTCATAACCAAAACAACAAAATGTAATCGTTCTGATACGCCTTCATAAACCTGTTACATTTCTGTGCACAAGTAACTACACGGCCCACAGTTACTCGTCTGTCTACAGATATCCTGACGTTAGGGGCAATAAGTATGCTGCTCCTAAACACAGACTGCGCAGTATCATATTACCGAATCTCAAACGCTCGTGGCAGTTAAAATTTCGTATTAAGAACGTTGTGGAATGTGACGTTCGGACGGCGACGATAAAACCACGGTCGCCACATATCACAAGGCATCTATCTACCAAACATGGCGTCGCAACGCACGACACCGCAGTCTTCACTGAAACAGTTGTTCGGAGTCGTGGTACACTGTACGTGTCTCCCCTCCCCACCTCCCATCCTTTGTCCCCTCCAATCACTGTTACTAATATAATGCACTGTTCGGCTGCAGTGAGGGAGAGCTGGCCTTCCCAGCCGCTCTGGCAACCAGCTTCCTTATATCCACACGCTGTTCAAAAAAAGGGGTTGTATGTAACAGTCAAATGTGGCAATGATGTCGGTCTCCTAGCACGTTATTAAGGCACGGCGGGGGGGGGGGACGAGGTATACCTCCATGCAGTTTTAACTTTGGCACCATCTGGAAGTGATTAGTCAGCTTCACGTGCATGCCGCTTTATCCCTGGGCAAAGAACCCCGATGTGTGAAAGTAATAGTACGCTAAATGGGCCCCGGAACTTGGAGGTTTCGAAAAAGACAAAAACTTCTTGCTCCTGTTAGGAATGGGACCACAATTGCTATGCTATCCAGCCCATAATCTGGTCACTGTACAAAGCGAGCTACCCCGGCTCCTATACGGATAAAGGGAATGCATATCGGCAAATGTCTATAGAAAATAAAGAGATTCGAACAAATGGTGAAGCGAAAAATGAACTAAAATTCATGAACAAAATATGGGTGTCAAGCCTCACACAATTATATAAAAAAATGCCAAAAGCCAGCAATGTTACACAATGCGTTCTTTTCCTAACTTGTTCCTCATAGAACCTAAACAGAAAGGAATTAAAGGTGGTCAAAGCAGGAGAACAAGAACGGCTTTCATGATAACTAGGAAAACGGACAGTTACAGAAATTGTCAAGATATTCCCTGCCTTTTTGCTGAACTCGGAATTTCATGGCAGCTAGGAGTGGGAAAACACTATAAGCCAGTTTAATCCGGACAACATCCTAATATCTTTCTTCTCAGACCCTCGTGAAAAAATCTGTGGCATTATTTGATACTTTGAAGCACAAGCAGCAGGCAAAAAACATTTAAATAAATCAGTTCCAACCTCACAGAATATATTTTAGTCTCTTTTACCAAACTCTGCTACGTAGAGAAGTAATTAATACTCAGTCGGAAAATCACAGCTCGCCCCCCCCCCCCAACCGGGGGGGGGGAAGCGGATGTTTAAAAATGTTAATGTTGGTGATACACACGTTTACTACTGTGCTTTAGAGTGTCAAAACAAGCTTCAAGCGCTTCTTTCCACATATATTGTGCCGCATTATTCATACTCTCTAATCTTCAGACACGACATGACATATTGGGTTAAAATAATCTTTCTTAAACAACTAAAAAGTCAGTAAGAATGCGAGGTGAGTTCACCACAGCAGTAACTGTGAATATGACAGCGTTATGATAAGCGACGCCCTGTACCCTGGTAGGAACATACCATATTTCGGAGGAACCATCTGCTTTAATATTCCGCGAAGAATTTTACACTGACGATGAACGCGGTATGCTAAATTGACAATAATTTGTGCATTTCATATGCAACATCAACAGCTCTGTTTATTTTATTACTCAACCAACAAAATGGAATAATGAAACAAACAGAGGCTACTTGGACACTGGCTACTGCTCAATACTGAATGCAGTACATTTTCTGTCCGAGAAACAAAACTCACACACAATACGTCATAATGTGGCCTGCTATATTACAGTTTGTACATTTTCGCTGCGAACCCACCGTGTTTGGTGAAGATGAATATTTAACGTAGTACATTGTGACGTTGTTGGACGTATTGATTTTGTGTACGTCTCGTTGTTTTGGCCTGCCAATGGTTATATTCCTAACAATCACAAAAACCATACTTTAGCCATATTTTTTCTACTTATTCTATTCTCAACTTCTTTAAAGCCTGAAATTCATAAGCCAATTTTCTACCTCACAGAAAACAATACTCTGCGTCACAATAAGGTAATTATATTTAGGAAAGCAGTTGGTACAAAATATTAAGACTCCTTCAGCGTTAAATCTGGTGGTATATGTAACAATTATTGTGCTTTAAATGAATAACAGTAAGGCACATATATCGTGCCTCCATCAACCTGTCAAGATTCGTCGGAGTTCGTGTTCAATATCTTCGAATCACCAAAAAATTATTAATCATAATTTGTCACAAAGAAATTGTTCACACAACAATATACCATAAATTGCATTTCGTGGGACGTTAAAAAGAAACTGTTCTAAGAAAGGCAAACTATCATTGTTGTAAGTTAATTCGTGTGGGAGATGTGTCCTTCAACCCTGCATGTTGCGTCTTCAAAATTAACAAATTTACATCACATCGATCTCTAGTAGCCTATAGCAAAACATTTACAGCGAATTTAATTTTGTTTCGTGTAAGTCAAATGCGTAACCTTTCCTTACGTGAAGCAACAATTTAACTCACTGATAAACTGCTCATTCTAACCACACGGCAGATGACAAAAACCTCTAAACTCATTACGTATTTAAAGCACGATATTATTCGATGACAATCCGCTTTAAAGTCAACAAGTTACACATTTTGGACACACACTGTGTTTGTAATTTTCATATGACTGCTATAAGCAGCAGCATTTGCCTCTATAACAGAGCATTAACCGACTGGTCTGTGTAGCGAAGACGTAATAGGTATTCCGTGACGCAGAATCTAAAGTTCAGATCCTATTTACTTGAATTTTTGGCTTCAAAGTTCTAATCGAGCTGTTGATTTGAATATTTCCAGAAATGACGCTCTGGATTACAAGTAATTTGCGGCTCCTTCCCTTCTAAAATTGCTTTAATTTCTAGAACGTTCGCTGGCATATGACACACAGAAGCAGAACTGTGGTGCTCATACGGAAAATTGAAGAGAAAAGAGTTTTCCACCTACGGTTTGGCATAAGAAAATTAAAAGTGCATCCGTCAGCTTGAAAAAAAAATGAGGTTGTAGGATTATTACACTTGAAATATTTTCACTGTGTAACTAACCCCACAATATACGTCCCTGTCTTTACGTACTTTAATAAAGTGTAACGTAGAAGGATCATATTTTTACCTAAACGCGAATAAAACTCCAACAACGTCACTAAATGTAGAGTATAGAATGCTCTGTTGACACAAATGGCATTCACTTTTCACCCCAAGAACAGACCAAAGAGAATGGAATGCAATTATTACATACAGAAACTGAGACAGCGGAGAATTGTGTCTTCTTAGTGCCTGGAAAACGCAGATGGTAGACTAACGACAAGCCTTCGCACATTCACAAATAAATACACACAGAAAAACACTTATAAAAACGCAAGCACTGAAACATGGAATCCACACCGCTTACATGCAAAGCCTACACATCACTGCTCTCAGCGCCCCCTGCAGCCATTGAACAGTGGCTGACATCACGGCGCATGCGTCCTTTGGCCACATCAGCCGACTACGATTCACATACGCATATCGAACCTCTCGCTAAGCGAAGGGTATGCTCTAGCAGAATCTAAAACGCGACCAAGATGGTTGCTTGTCCTCTGATGTTCGTAATTTCTTCTTTGGTTATTTAAGAACCATATATCCACTATACTCGTTCCAATCTGATGATAAAATAAAACTACACAGAATCATATTACAAAAGTGACTAGGCTGTGTGGCAATAAAACCGAGGAATCTTGGTTCGATTCCCGGCAAAAGGCGAGAGACTTTTCTCTATTCCAAACAGTCCGGATCACTTATGAGGCCCACGCAGGTTCCTATTCGAAAACAACGGACAGGGCTTGAAGGTAAAACACTCACCTCCACCTTACACCAGTGCTAAGAATTGGTGGAGCAATACCCACGCTTCCCCCCATGCCTTCATGGCAAGCACACGGACAACTTTGCTCTTAAATTTTATTGACCGCACACATTATTTGTCAGTGCATATAAGGCAAATAGAGACATAATAAATGTATAAAAATTTTCGTACTTCTTGGGGGCGAGATTTCAGATTGTGGTCTTCTAGTTTCTGAAAATTTGTAGTTTTCCGAATGGAAGCAAGTATTTAGATCCTGAATATGTATCGCTCACAGATAATTGTATCCATCTACGTCACTACACGGTGTTACAACCCGGAAGGCCACAACATAAAAATAACATATAGCCGTAATTCTAAAAAATAAGTTTCTCTCATATTTTTATATGGCATATGAGGTTGCTGGTGTATGCATGTGTTGTAACGGGTTCCATGTTTCATGGTGCGTATCAGGTACCCTCTGGAATGGCTGGTATGTGAAATAAATATTGATATTAATGTAAAATAATATTCACCAAATAATGCACCAAAATACACACAATCTTTATTCGTAACAACCTCCTACATGTTTCGACCCTGCTGGGTCATCTTCAGGGAGAATAGTCTGTTACACTGTTGGATGCACTTATACAGTTAAATGCATCCAAGAGTGTAACAGACCATTCTCCCTGAAGATGACCCAGCAGGGTCGAAACGTGTAGGAGGTTTTTACGAATAAAGATTGTGTGTATTTTGGTGCATTAGTTGGTGAATATTATTTTATATGATACAGTGCACGGACATGGAACACATTAAATTGATATTAAAATTCACTCAACTGTATTACTGCGTGTAGGCGTACCACAGAGTTTATGACATGTTCTCTACTTCAGTCTCCGCCATCTTTAGGTCACTGTAAGGAAGCAACACGTAGAGGCACTAGAAGTAGCAACATAGAAAGTATTATATATATAATTATTATAAATATATTGAAACATAGAAGTGCACGATTTAGTGCTAGGTTCTAGACAGAACAGCCCCTAACTTTGCATTTTCTCCACCATAAACAATACCAAAATACTCCGCCCCTGCAAGAGTGTTTCACTAAGTAAATCTGGGTTCCAAACCCGGTAATACCAACACCAATTTCTGAGAGGTTTCACTGTGGTTTCCTTTTCCCATGTTACTGATAAACCTACTAGAATACATTTTCATATGAGAAAGCGTCACTAGACATGACGTCTGTATAAACTACGATGGAAGTCTTGAAAAAGCAAGTATCGAAGCACAGACAAACACAGCATGGCTCGCGAGTGGATATGAACTCCATTCACTAGATGAAAAAACTGACAGAAAAAATAATGTGCATTTGAAAAGTTTTGACAGGATTTCCGCAATGTACGAGTAAAATGTTACAGACCAGTGGCAGGCTCTTGTAAACAGCCTAATGACACTCCGAGTTATATACAGTGCTCGAAATTTATAGATTTTCGCGGTCGAAATTGCGTTCTCAGTAATGACTCTGGTCGTTGGAGTTAGCTCATGGAGTTACAATATTTTAGTAATAAATTAGATTTTTTCTGAAACCTTAAATTTATTCATACCTTTGTGATAAAGAAAAATAATAGACTATCAGACTGTCAGTCACAGGAATATGGTTACAACATGTTTCGGCCTGAATAGGCCATCTTCAAATAATACAGAATATCAGAACACCAAAAAATTACCCGATGTTGGTCTATTCTGGCCGAAACATGTCGTAACCAAATTCTTGTACATATAATAAACATTCTTTGTTGCTACGAAACGGTGTTTCAAGTGCGGAGATACAGAAAGGGATTAAGATGCCTGAAATGGAGGATATGTAAAGATTTGGATGAAGCTGCTATGGAGGAATTTGTGTAGATATTGAGCACGGAAACGAAAACTGTTCAGGACAGAGGGTAGACCGCTAAAATTAGACGAGTGTATGGCAGTCAAGAAGCTGCACGCTACACCATCATCCTTACAGGATGTAATTCCTTGCCTCTGGATCTTTTGTCAATCTCCTGTGAAATTTAATTGGAAGTCTGTTGTAATTTAGAAGATAAATCCTGCCACAGACACAACCATGCTCTATGAACGTGTGTCAGTGTTTTATGAATTTAATTTTTAAATTAATTGAGGATCTTTCTCTAAAATTGCTACACCTCCAGCTAATAAACTTAGAGGTCAGATAAATTTACACATATAATTTGCTACAATTAGTCAGAATGATAAGCGAACTTCCGAGGTGAAAGAGACAGCCTCAGATAATTTTGTGTTTCGACATGGCGTATCGTTATAGAAGCAAAAAACTCTGCAGATTTTGTTAAGATAATTTTTGCAGATTTCGAGGGAGCATGGCGCCATTGTGGATTTTTTTGTCCAGAAGCAATAATGATTGAAGTTCAGGAGCAGGTCATGTTAAAGTGGAAACACCACAAGGCACAAGTGTGGGTCTGCCTACACATCATGTAGGAAATATTGCTTTAATGTCAGCAATATCAAACATGCGACAGCGCGAGGCTTTGAGGTTAAAACGGAAAACTATTTTAATCCTTATAAATGTTTTGATCCTTGAAGATGAAGGCACTACGTTCTTTCGAAACGCCGGAAATCACTCACACATCAACACAGAGTCATTTTATATTATTCATACCGTGCATATTTATTAATTAAGTACAAATTCAACCCAACTAAAGCACTGTTATTATTGAATGTATTCTTACATTACAATACTTCGTTCCAACATGTTTTGATCCCTATTGGGATCATCCTCAGGGATACGTTTACTTTTATACGTCTTATGTGTAATTTTAACTTTTAAACGTATCCCTGAGGATGATACCAATAGGGATCAAAACACGTTGGAACAAAATATTGTAATGTAAGAACATACTGAGTAATAACAGGGCATTAGATGGTATGAATTTGTACCTAACACAGAGTCATATCTCCCAACACATAAAATCTCACATTTAAGATAGACAAAATGTGCGTTAAAATAATAAATCATTTACAAAAAGAGAATAAAGCCGAAACAATAATATTAATACACGTGTGGGACTACGGCTCTGCACAATAGGACACTGGGACCCATGAGCCCTGCTCGGACCTGCTTGTTTGCGAATGTAGTCAATAAATACCATTGTGCTGCATGTAATATGTCCCTTTAATTTTTCAGTATTTATCTGAGCTTGCTTTCATGTTTCAATGGAATGAGTAATTAAAAAGAGACCGCTAGGCAATCGGCGATGTTCTGTGTATTGTAGGGTGCTGGTTGTATTATTCCTGGGGAAATGCAGACAACTGAAATCGGATGGCATATTTCGAGCCTTTGATATGTGTAATCTAGACTAGGCTACATGTTCCATTCATAAAATTGTTTTTAGTCACTGTTGTGATAATTTGTTCGGGAAGCCTTGCGAAAAGAACTTAATAATTTCCTGTTTCCTTTCATATTGAAGTCTAAAGCACAAAAATTTGTTTCTTATCTTCATAGGGCAGTAATCAAAAACATAATTAACCACACATTTGTGTAGTATAGTTTTAGCTTTGAAAATATGCATAGAAATTTTAAATAATTTTTTTCTCCCCCAGATACAATATTGTGATAAAGTTGCCTGTGCTGTTTTACCGTTAAAACCAGAGACATCGGCCATGTTGTGAGGCAAGGAACTCCAAAGCATAATTTTATTTTTAGCCCTATAAACCTTCTTTCTAGATAGAGTCCTATTGGTACTGTGACAGAGTAAAATCGTGGAAGGTTTTCAGGTGCTTTCGTAAAATCGGGCAAAGCGACTATTAATTTCGTCATGTCTGTCTGTCTGTCTGTCTGTCTGTCTGTCTTTCCGCATGGAACAACTTGCCTCCCACTGAAAGGATTTTCATTAAATTTGACATTTGAGTATTTTTCGAAAATCTGTCGAGAAAATTTATGTTTCATTAAAATCTGACACGAATAACGTGTACTTTACATAAACACTTATGTACATTTATAATAATATCTCACTCAGTTCTTCTCAGAATGAGAAATGTTTCAGATAAAACTTATACAGAAAACTAGACACACATTTTATGTTCAATAATTCTTCCCGAAAATCGTACCGTTAAAGAGATAATGTGGAAAAATATAGTAGAACCTGGCAGGCCACAGATGACGATATAATACGGCGCATGCGCGTTGCATGCTGGATAACTAAGGCTACAGCCACACGCTCGGAATGGGTAATACTTATTGTTTTTACACGGCAATAATGGTTACGCGAACGCGCCTCTATTTTATGTTTATACATATTTAGTTCTCTTATCAAATTTTACGTTTTCATTGATTTGAGTGTGAAATTTGTTTTTCTTCCTTAACATAAGAACACACACTGAGGACGTTTGAATGAGGGGTCCAAAGCGGTGTAGCTGGACCAGAGAGCTGGGAAGCAACAGCACACTAGAAAAAAGAAACGCTTAATGGGGAAGTTACAATTTAGCTCTCTTTAAATACTATTATGTCCATTGACACAAAGATGACGATTACGATGCTGTTTATAATTATAATAATGATCTCTGCGGCATGTATAAAAAATCGACAAGAAATATCAGTCAGAAAGCTTGAAGAAGGAAAGCACTTCTAAGGTACAGGGAAAATGGGAGAATAATGTTAAAAGGAACATAAGGTGGATGTGAAAAAGAGTGCTGAATTCCTTCAGTTCAGTATAGGGATCAGTGGCGTACTGTTCGTCAAGTTCAGTATAGTTATAAGTGGCGTGATATTTATCCACTTCAGTATAGATACCAGTCTCGTAGTGTTCACCCAGTTCATTACAGGTATCAGTGGCGTAATATTCATCCAGTTCAGTATAAGTATCAATGGTGTAATATCATCCAGTTCAATATAGGTATCAGTGGCGTACTATTCATCAAGTTCAGTAGAGGTATAATTGCCGTAACTATTCGTCCAGTTCAATGTAGACTTCAGTGGTATACTATCCAGCAGTTCACTATAGGTGTCAGTGGCGTATTATTCATCCAATTCAGCATAGGAATCAGTAGCGTAATATTCATCTAGTTCAGTATAGGCATCAGTGGCGTACTATCCAGCAGTTCACTAAAGGTATCAGCGGCGTACTATTCACCCAATTCAGTTTAGGAATAAGCGGCACACTATTCAGCAGACGGCACTGAACCCTCGATTTGTCTAAATGATGCGGACTTTGCTATACTGGACTGACTAATGTTACAATGGAAGTTTTCTAAATTTCATAGACATAGTCTTTAGTGCTGTTCACAAGAGGACTAAGCAACAGAACTGCATAATAACATTACTAGCTAAGGACAGCACCGACAAATAAACCCTAAATAAGTAAAGTCTTCTGTGGTTAATAAGAGATGGACAAGAAGAACGAACAAATAAAATGAAAAGGAAGAAATGAAAAGAGACAGAACATAGGAAATGTTGAGGGAAGAAAGAGAGAAAAAATAACTTAAGTACATTATACTCCATTAGATAAAAAATATTCTTACAAGACTCTAAATAAGTCAGGAGTTGTAGAGGAGTAGCTAGACGAATAGAAGTTTAATAATTAATTTTAACACCAGGATCCAATTCAGCCTGCTCCTTCCTAGCGACTGCTTTTCATTGCAGCTCTGCTACATCTATAATGATTTTATGTCTGCGGTTTGCTTGCAACCAAATCTAAACTTCCTGCAAATAGAGGGGAAAGCACAGATATGTCCACAGAATCGTAACAGATACAACAGGGTGATTCAAATTAAAGTCGCCTCTCACAAATATTATCCGTTTATTTAGCACCGCATAAAACGGGTAATTTACCTTCTATTTTGTATTAGCGTACATTTACAACACGTGGTTTCCGTGCTTTGTAACTGTAAGGTAAAACAGTCCCATTACAGGCCTGGACAGGCCCACAGGATTCCAGAAGGTCGAGGCTCCCAGATTTCTAGATAATCGGCACATGATGGTGGTAGGTTGTCAGCTATAAGCACCGGCCGCCTTTACCCCCCAGGAAATATTCCTGGTAGAGGCTATAGTGCGACCGACAGGATTATGTCAATGAAAAAATCCGCTGACACCATCGGGAATCGAACCCACGACCTGCCGGTTTGTAGCGCAGTGCCTCAACCAACTGCGCCACCGCGGCCCCACGCATTGTAATTGTAGTAAAGAATTAAAGTCTCCTAACGTGCAAATAAAAAATAGCGTGGTAAGTTTAAAGCAACTTTCAGAATAACGTTGAATTCAGCACATACATCGATAAAGTACGGGTATGCGTAACTAGGACGAAGTGTTAGGAAGTTAAACTCCTAATTTGGATTCTTAGAAAGAGTGGCATAACCTTTAAACACGAGTGTTAGAGTGTAAAGACAATGCTACTCTATTACAGGTCTGGACATGCCCTTAAGGAAATCGGCACATGAATGTGGCAAGGCTGTCAGTCCTAGCCACCGGCCGCCTTTACTCCCCAGGAGACATCCCTGGTATTCATTTCTGTTAGGGCTGATTCGGCCCTAGTGCCGTACGGCGGCCGCAAGGATTACATAAATCGAATCCGCGACCCTCCGGCTTTTAGAGCAGTGCGTCAAACGCCTGCGCCACCGCGTGCCCAGTGTTACAATGTACCACATATTTTAACATGTAAAAACTTCATATTTTCCTCACATACTGTACATATATATATATATATATATATATATATATATATATATCCTCTGTTTTTCATCACAAAAACCTCTCATTTCCATAGACTGTGTGTGTGTGTGCCTCCAACCCGCGGCCAGCCAGGTTGTACTATGCGGCCTGCGGCCACATTTTAAATTACGTATAGAGTATAAAAACTACAAAATAATTGAGGTTGTTATATATATCACTTTTTGTTATTTTTTCACGTGCGGTCCGCGAAACAGCCCACAATAACTAGCGTGGCCCTGTGCCATAAAACTTTGGACCCCCATATTATAAAACATTAACCTTTTAAAGCCTAGCCGTAACTTTACATACGACTAGGTTTAAAATTAAAAAATTCTACGTGGTGCCCACATTGCGTTTATGTGTTTTGTACGGATCTCAGAACAAACAGCAACTTTTGCCTTATAAAACATTAAGAGACTGGTTTTGTATAACCGAAGTGGAGAGTGTTTACAGCGCGGTACGCACTGAGTCCTTATATAAAACAGATACGCTTCGTCTTTAAAGGGCTAAATTTTGGCCTTTGTAACAGAGAAGCAGTGAGTTTTCTACGATAAGGAACAGGAAATTTTAAATATTATTCAGAAGGACTTCAGATATTAAAAGCTTAAGAAACAAAGAAATACTAACGAGAATTCAGTAGCGCATGCAACGGTCAAAGACAGAAAACTTTCTCTTTTTTTGAGACATAATTCTTGGAGTGACACGCGTAGCCTTCGTCGCTAAGCCCCTCCCCCTTTGGTCAAATGTTTCTGCAAATTAGATATATATATATATATAATTTGCAAACACACACAAACCCGAGTACAGCTATGTCGGTTTGCATGACAACTCGTTTATTGCGTCCGGTTTTCCATCGTAACAATCAGTTCCACACTGTTACCCATAACAGCATACTCCTCGATTAGAACAAAACTCACGTATAAAGACATAAAATATTTAGTATTTTTCGCGACTTTATAACTGAGTTCCACTGTATGTATAAATATATACACACACACACACACACACACACACACACATATACACAAACCCGGTTATAACGACATCGGTTTATGCGACACCTTGCCTATTGTGGCCAGTTTTCTATGGTACCAATTAATTCCACGCTGTTACTCATAACAATATACCCCTCGGTTAGAACAAAACTATCTTATAACGACATAAAATTTTCAGTCCCTTTCATTGCGTTATAACCGAGTTCCACTGTGTGTGTGTGTGTGTGTGTGTGTGTGTGTGTGTGTGTGTGTGTGTAGTGCAATGTCATTGCCTAATTCGAGAACCCTGAGGCGCTCAATACATTTTCAATACACTTCATCAGATTGCTTCACAATCCATAACGCAAACCGCGCAGTAGACAGAAGTATGACAAGCGGCACACTGCGCGTCACTCTCCATACGTTTGTTTCCCTGGAACACGAAAGCTAGATTTTCAGAACTGCACTGGCTCGTTCAGTGTACACAGAGCAGCGGAGATCATGTTTGTGTTGCTACGCCATGACAGTTATTGCAGTGACGCTGCTGGAGGGAAATTTGTATTGATTCTGAGTCCTGCACTGATGTGAAGCACCACTCTCAATTTACTTTATTACTGCGTCACAGAGTTATTTACAGTCCTGCGACTTCACAGTACCCAGACTTAAGTGTACTTGCGCAAAGAATGATGGATTAACTGCACTTAGCTTCAGATCACTTAAGCAGGCCTATATGATCAAACGTGTTTACGTGCCGTGGCTCAATTTTTCGTTACGTGTCGCAATAAAATCGACAGTAGAAGGAAAATGTTTACAGAATCTTTAAAAAAGTAAACCGTTTCACAAGACATCGTTCATGAAACAGCAATTATTCGTAACTCCCCGACACAAAATTTAACAGGAAATAGAAAAAAACTTGACCAATGCTCAACAGACCGACACGTAAGCATGTTGTGTTTATACGGAATGTAAGGACAAACAATTTTTTTGTGGACACAATATTTTGGCAAAAGATGTGTTTATAACTCACCTCCATAACACTGCAGGAAGCTCAGTTTAACGAATTGTGTGGGTTACGACAAATCGCCCTTTCATGGACGATATATTCCTTTACTTACTGTCAGAGCCGAAGTGGCGCTAGTGTCGCTGTGACCTGACAGCAATGTGAACGCCATGTTGTTATTACCGACTTCGGTATAAGTTATGGCTTTGGGGTTTTATTGAGCCGTATAACCAATTTAGTAAAAATATATCAAATAATCCAAATTTGAAACAGGATATAAACAAACACACCCACACGCTGACACAGGATGATTATCACATGAAGTGCTTCCGTTTTGGGAAATGAAGTCGCTTAAAAGTGGATATAGTACCTAAAACACATAATCTATTGGAAGACTATAACATGTTCGAAGTGTTACACATTAAGTGAAAGAAAGGCAACTGATAAGGTGTGTAAGGCAGCATGTCGACTGCTGATTGGACGTACCTATATAAAGTGGCAGTACAAATGGCCTTGACAAACTTTTACCCTCAAAAATTGGTCAAGACTTTGCATTCTAACATTCAGACATAAAACTGTCAAACTTTCGCAGAAATGTAGCGTATTGTCCCAAGCGGGTGCCGTGAATTGTCAGATTACTTTACAATGAAAATGGTTGTGGTAAATACCACTTTTCACCGCAGGCTTCACGATATGTTTACAATCACGGATGCACATGTTAGGTGGATGTATTTACTGACTGTAGGAAATGAGGACTGCGGCGTTGTATCCTCCAATGGCATAACGCTCGTAAAATATTTCGTGAAATTTTCACCTAATTCAAAATGCGAACAAATTTTATTTACTTTTTGGAGAGGAAGTGGAATAAAAGCATTTGTTTAATATAAAATATAACGTGGAATGTAATTTTATAATTTGTGAACCTTGCAATTACAAACCACGATATATTTCACATTACGTTGCCACTGGCAGCTAATTGGAAGGGTAAAAGCACAGTTGTTTCATGCTGTGTTTTGATGGGAGGCAAAGTGGAATGGCTTTTAATAACAAAGTAATTATAACTAATTTGAATTAATAATGTGTTATTAGAGAACTGAGGTCTGAAAGTGGTAAAAATTTAGATTCTGGTTTTCTATATTGTGACACAACGTAGCGTCGTGCGTGTTTAAAGGCGTTTCGGATGAATGGCGTGTCTCTATCCTCAGGGAAACGGGTTAGATTTTTTAAAACACCTTGTAGGATAGAGTCATTGTGCCTATTTATAAGAAGGGTGATAAGACAGATTGCAATAACTATCGAGGCATATCACTTTTGTCGACTACGTACAAAATTCTATCCAACATCCTTTTGTGAAGGTTAACTCCATATGCAGAGGAAATTATTGGGGATCATCAGTGTGGATTTCGACGTAACAGGTCAACTACTGATCATATATTCAGCATTCGTCAAATACTTGAGAAAAAATGGGAATACAATGAGGCAGTGCATCAGCTATTCATAGACTTCAAGAAAGCCTATGATTCAGTTAGGAGGGAGGTCTTGTATAATATTCTCATTGAGTTCGGTATCCCCATGAAACTAGTAAGGTTAATAAAAATGTGCCTAAGTGAAACACATAGCAGAGTTCGGGTAGGCAAACATCTGTCTGACACGTTCCCTATTAAGAATGGCTTGAAACAAGGAGATGCTCTGTCGCCATTGCTTTTCAACTTTGCTTTAGAATATGCCATTAGGAGGGTTCAGGCAAACCAGGAGGGCTTGAAATTGAATGGTACACATCAGCTTCTGGTTTATGCTGATGATGTTAATATATTGGGCGGAAGCGTACATACCATAAAGAAAAATGCAGAAGATTTAATTATTGCTAGTAAGGAGATTGGTCTAGAAGTAAATGCTGAGAAAACTAAGTACATGGTCATGTCTCGAAATCAGAATGCAGGACACAATCACAACATAAATATAGATAATAAATCCTTTGAAAGGGTGGAAGAATTCAAATATTTGGGAGCAACCCTAACGAATCGAAACTCCATTCATGAAGAAATTAAGAGCAGATTGAAGTCGGGGAATGCTTGCTATCATTCGGTGCAGAATCTTTTGTCTTCCAGGTTGCTATCCAAAAACACAAAGATTAGGGTATACAGAACTATAATTTTACCTGTTGTTCTGTATGGATGCGAAACTTGGTCTCTCACACTGAGGGAGGAACAAAGACTGAGGGTGTTCGAGAATAGGGTGCTGAGGAGGATATTTGGGCCTAAGAGGGACGAGGCGACAGGGGAGTGGAGAAGACTACATAACGAGGAACTTAATGACCTGTACTCATCACCAAATATTATTCGGGTAATCAAATCGAGAAGACTGAGATGGGCGGGGCATGTGGCACGTATGGGGGAGGAGAGAGGTGCATACCGGATTTTGGTGGGGAGACCCGAGGGAAGGCGACCACTTGGGAGACCCAGGCGTAGATGGGAGGATAATATTAAGATGGATATTCGGGAAGTGGGATGGGAGGACATGAACTGGATTGAGCTGGCTCAGGATAGGGACAGGTGGCGGGCTCTTGTGAATGCGGTAATGAACCTTCGGGTTCCATAAAATGCGGGGAATTTCTTGACTAGCTGAGAAACTGTTAGCTTCTCAAGAAGGCCTCTGCTCCATGGAGTTAGTTAGTTAGTTGTAGGATAGAGTACAGAAGTACTCATGTCTTGCTGGAGAATACTCACTGAATATCCGTCCGTAGAACGAATTCCATTATACCATCACTACGCTTCGCACATCCAGTGCATATCATGCAGCGTCTTTGTCCCTCCTCCTTTACTTTGAATGTGCCGACTTCAAGGCAACCCGAAATGTTGGAGCAACTTCACCAAACGAAACAGCTAAACTGCAAAATCCCGAAACTACACACACGATTCTTAAGGTTACCCAAATCTTGCTAGCATGATGTGTGTGTAAATAACATTCAAAAATTCAGCTCTACCGCAAGGAACATTCATATGAGTAGCTGCCGTTCTGATTGACGCGCGGAACATGTGGCACGTATGGTGAATAATATACGTGTATAAAGTTCTTCTGGGGAAATGTGAGGGAAAGAGATAACGTGCATGGATAATACTAAATGCATCTTACAGAAATCGGTTGAAAGTGGGGAGTGGACTCAATTAATACGGTGCGGCGATGGGTTTATTGACTTTATCCATCGTCCGAAGAGTAAAATATTAGAAATTTAAGAAAATTAAAATCATAGCATTTCGGAAGCTGGCTCTGCTTCCGTCCTCAGGTGAAAGGAGGGGGAGAAGAGAAGAACGCCTATTCTGTTGGGGCCCTTAGACAGAGCTAGCCTCCATCACTGGACCATCAGAGTAGGTGTCCTTCTCTTCTCCCCCTCAATTCACCTGAGGACGGAAGCAGAGCCAGCTTCCGAAACGTTGTGATTTTAATTTTTTTTAATTTTTAATATTTTACTCTTCGGACGATGGATAAAGACCATAAACCCATCACCACACAATGTTATACACCACCGTCAAAACCTTTTAGAATTTATCTGAATTAATATGGTTCAGAATACGAGCAAGTGGCAGCCTCTTACGAACACGAAAATGAATTTTCCTTTTCCATAAAATGTGGAAAATTTCTTTATTAGCTTAAGAACAACTTTTCAAGAAGGGCTGTGCCCGATGGGGTCAGTTCTTCCTCCAGGAAAAAGAGGTTGAAGCGTGAAGCAGACCAATAACTCCCATCTAGTGGCACGCTTCAAGAAAAGCTGGAGCCATACCTCTACTCCCTACTGATTATTCACGCCCTGGTGCGTAATTATTTAAATAAAAGGTATCTTTATTTCAAATTGTGCCCTATACCTGCGTAACACACACTTCACGCTAAGCGCATATTATATTCTGCAGATAATGAAACCATTTTACCCTTGATCATTAAATTTCTTTCAGCCTTCCTACCTGGACTGTCACAGGCTGCTCAGCCATTAAATATGCGGAAGAAGAACTGCGTGTTTAAACACTTCAAAATATGTCGGATAACAAAAAATTATTTATGGCAGTTTCCCAGAAAATAACTTTGTGATGAACTGCTCAGTATGTATGTCAACTGGGAAGCTGACACATCTCCGCAGTCCGGGCCAAGCCCGGACTGCGGAGAGTTCACGCTTCCAAAAACAACGCAGTACAGAGTCAACAGCACATGCTCACTGAACTGTAAAGTGCAACCTAGTGTAACGGTAACGAAAATTCTCCCTGAAGATGACGCAACAGGGTCGAAACATGTAGGAGTGTGTTACGATTGATGATAAAACTCTCTTTGTGCATTTGTTGGTGATTAGTGTTTTTCTGAGCGGAATTATAGCATTTCCTGAAGTTAATTTATCTTATTTCTTTCTTTCTCTCACTTGTGTGTCAGAATTTTTCCGCGTTTAGAACTTATACATATGTTAGAACTGTACTGCAGCCTGGTGGTAAAACATGGAAACAACAATTGATGCCAATTTAATTACTTCTATATCACCTCATTACAGGGAATGTATTTGCTGAATTTTATACCAATTTACGTTTTGTTTAATATACAAACATATTTATACAATATTTAATGAAACAACATAATATGTGATTTTTATGTTATCATGAAATGTGCAAAAATTTTATGGACTTCTTGTATAAATGTTATACGGACGTCTTTCTTTCGCCGTTGCAGATTTAAAAATTTAAGGACTCGAATGCAAATGCGCCATCGCACGCTGCAGCCGTTGTCGTACCGTGCAGGGAATACTGGAAATGGCGACGCCACCATTTAATTTGAATTATATTCAGCTGTAATTAATTATGGATATGACAGATGGAGAACTAAAGCAAGCAAGTCATTGAACGAAGTTTGAAATTGTGTACTGGAAATGATGGCGTGGCTCAAAAAAAGCGTGTATTTTCCCCTTTGTTTTCTTCAAGGAAAGGAAGGTTATCAAAACATAGGCTTAAAGTGATATTAATATTGCTTAGTATACTAACAAACATACTTCGCGTCAGAGAAAAGTAGAATGCTGAAAAGACTTAACATATATTTTAATATATTTCATGGTACACAGATTACAAAAAAACCAATGCACTCTATAAATATTTGTATTTAATACGTCAGTGGAAATATATTTCTTGTTGCGTCCTTTCAGTAGAATCTTTTTATCATTATAATTCTTATCCAAACTGCGTTCCTACAGCAGAGCATAGACAAAGGAGTTGACATTTTCCTTAACACAACCTGTATGGAAAGTTAAATCGTCATTAGATATTCTACAAATTCTTATCCATGCTTATTTCTGCACCATATTTCTGACAGTTGTACCATCTGAATGAAATTTGAATGTACAGCACTCTTTCTGGGAACACATTACTACAACATCTTCCCAGAATACTTCCTCTAAACGTGTGAGATTTTTACGTTCCCTGATCCCGTCAACAAAGAGCCTGATATCAGAAAATTTTGTCTGTATATTCAGGCTTCTCAGATTTTTACAACCGGTCACAATATAATCTGCAGCATGAGGATCGCGTAAGAAAAGTTGAAGACATTCAACATTTGGAAAGTCCGGAACAGGCACTGTAGCTTGCTCAGCCTGGCGGTAATCGCGTGGCAAACATAGATCCTCCACTTCTTCAAAGCACAGGTGGAGACACGTCAGTGATTGGCAGTTATCACTAATGAAACTGCAATCCGTGCCAGAAACATCAACGATGTTCAGACATTCCAACTGATTGCCTATAGATATCAGTAGTTCCGAAACACAAATAAATTTAGACTTTTTCAGAAAAATATTCTGTAGATGTTTCAGAACATGCAGTGGCGTCAAACTGGTATTTAATACGTTGGAGAATGCAAGAGATGTGAGATTACGAAACTGAGCAATTGTGGTGATGTGATGATCTGAAGGATTGTTACAACCGAAAATCTTCAACCACTGCGCCCGGAATGCCCAAGCACTCTTAGAAGAGGCTGCTTCATTACACGTCCGAAGACCTTCACCTTTAGACACTTCGCCTTCAGCAAGGCCCTTCAATAAACGTTGTAACGTGTCTTCAGATAAGGATCTGACTTGGCATAAATTTATTTCTTCCAGTTGTTCGAACATTAGAATATAATCGACAGCCCTCTCTGTTATACCTTCAGAACTGCTAATGTCTACACATCTGAGTCTCTTGCAGTATTTAGCAAGTGTTTCAAAATCTCTGTCCCAACAGCTACGTGATGCGAATTCCTCCAGCGTGTCTCTGAAGCCCCGTACATCCAGGACCATGTCATCAGTTCTTTGTGCTATTCCTAACCTCAACTCTCTCAGCCCGTGCAAGAGTGAAAGTGTCTTATATATCAAATCACTGTTCGTAACTTTATAATAATCAAGTGGAGTTGGATGGGCAGTGTTACGGATACAATCGAGGGACTTCGTTGACTTGTGTATTACAGATTTGAGGACTGCTGGTGCTATTTTGTGGCAGTTGCTCTTGAAGACTGTGTCATTTTTGAGTTTGTTGTAACATTGATTTACTGGTCTTATGAATGCAGGTGTGAGACTATTGGCCATCAACGGTGGCACATACCGGTTGATAATTCTGTCGAGATGATCGCAAGCTTCTTGGTAGTGTTTATGGTTGATCATGATGGTCCAATTCATAAAATATGTTATGTAGTTTGCCATCTCTCGGACTGCCATATTGGTAAGGGAATCCGGATTGTATAAAGTCGCCATGCTGGAAAATAAGACGAAATTTCACTTCTCCTTGTTACTTTTTAACTTACAATATAATGACCAGTAAATGGTGCCTCTATTACAAGTTAGCAAGATATTATAACATATTTTCTTCAGTTACACTGGGTAAAGACGTGGCTCTCTCTTTTTTAAACACATTTTGTAGCGTTCAAAGAATTCGAATTATGGAAAAGGTAGGTTCGGTCTACCAAACACAAATAAAAATGATATACATAAAGACATAACGGTCATACATGTGCCCGATAAAAAGACTGAGTAAAAGGCCTAAATGTTATGAAGTTACTGTCTTATGAAATAATAAACACCAACTAATGCACCAAAATATACATAACCTTTTTTCGTAAAAGTCTCCTACATGTTTCGACCCTGCTGGGCCGTTTCCGGCCGGTCTGCGGACCGCAGACAGTACACGATACCTCTCAAACCGAGGGCGAAACCTAGGGCACATTCACACTTAACTGTATAAACGCAACCACAGTGTATCAATATTATTCTCCCTGAAGACGGCCCAGCAGGGTCGAAATATGTAGGAGACTTTTACGAAAAAAGGTTATATATATTTTGGTGCATTAGTTGGCGTTTATTATTTCGTACGATACAGTGCACGGACATGGAACGTATTAAATTGCTGTCTTATCAACTTCATACGCAGTCCTGAATTGATTAACGGTGAATTAGATTGATAAAAAATACAGCGAATTTTGACTCATAATATCCACTTAATACAACGTCAAGAGGGTCTAATATACAAGTATACCGCGAAACATTTGTCACTATGCTGCAATTCCTTGCCAAATTTCAAAACCTCAGCCCCAAGAAAAAAGATTACTAGCCACTGCGTCAGAACGGTCGGTCGTCTAAGTAAATATGATTCACATTACGCTCGGGCGTCGATCTGCCGGAATCCAAGAAACCCACTAACATCCATAATAATTTGTCTGCAATTATAGCAGTGAGTTTTGTTTTTTACCCTCGTCTGTGATTTTACAAACTTTACACGAATAATTTTCAGTAAAAAGAGTAGAAATTTCGAAAGGAAAGAAGCGGTCAGGCTTGATAAAAGTCTGTGCCATCCCTGCCACTTTAGAATAAAGGCAAGATTTAGTGTAACATAAATTCAATTAGCACTAGTTTCAGAAATTCTAATCTGTATAAAACATTAATTCTCATCCTAAGAGACAGACGTTTTTACACAGAGGATCTGCATTTAATATTACGAAAAATTATTATAAAACTTCTAACGTAAACATTAACTTTCATGGCCTAAACTGATACCAGGTTTCACCCTGTAAAGCGATAAACACAAACATTTTGCCAATATGTTTGGGCGTGTGGACTTTTATAAAAATTGGAACGGCATGACATCCGTGTGCCTAATTACTTACGAAAATCAAATAATAACGTACGTACTCTTGGCCTCGCCAAGTAAGCCTATGGTAAGAACTTTTAGACTATAATTTGACATTTAAAAAATCTATATTGACTCAGAATTCACATTAATGAAAGGTGTTTTGTATTCAGAATAAATGTAACTTGTTTACTAAACGCCTTAAAATACGATGCTTTGCTTTCCAGTCACATAAGCTTGGAAGTTTCAAATATGATTTACACGAAGCTGGCGCTTCAAAGATTTGCCATTCTTTCAAAAACAAGTTTTTGCTATTTGTCTAAAATATTGGGGTCCTAATTACGAAGAACAAAGTTTCGGCAACAATAATGAGAGGCTTGTGAAATATGGCGATTTTAAACAATGCAAAAATTTTGTGCAAGAAGTTAAAATCGCAGGATTAAATAATAATAATAATAAAATAATATTAATTTCTGTCATTTCCACAGCAAGAGACTTTGCCATCCTAAAGAGTCTTCATCCCCTTTAATAGCTACAATCTAACAGGCCAGAAATATTTATTGTATCGAAAGAATATACAGATGGCCAAATGCAGTAACCGGTCCAGTGCACGAATTAATATCTTAGCCGACATTTGAATTAAGTGGTCATGTTTTCAAAATAGGACAACAAATATTAGATAAGGATGTTTTGCTCTATCGAAATATTGAATTTGTAAGGAATGATTTGAAATTTTTAAGCAATAGCCTGATATCCAACAGGAAGCATGTTTTCATAACACCTGCTAAATTTTGCGCTAAAATGTTACTTCCTGTAAATTTACGCCTTCTCTTCCATAAAAGGAATCCCGTGAATTTTCCAGATTTAACTTACAATTTATCCTGGTTTTAAATAATTTATGTTATTTTAATTGTAATTTGACGTGTTAATTACTAGTCGCATCTCATGTAACATACAACTCAGTCTGTCAAGGACTTCAGTGACTGAAGTATATTCGCCTCAGAGATGGCGCAATCAGAATACAATTATCAGTATAATGGTCTCAGTTGTACTATAAATGGTTCTAGTGCAAAAAATCTTAATTACCTCAGTGTTATGATCAACAGAAGAACAACAACTGTAAGGAGTAACTCACATTTTGTACACACCGACAGCCCGTCCACTCACAATATCAATGCCAGCACTGCAGGGACGCACAGAAGAGACTAGATGACTGTCGAAAATCAAGCCGAAGGTTTGGAGAGTGTTACGTAACGTCGTCTCCTGACTTCCGTTATGAAACTTATCCATTCTTTAAAGAAAGTTTCAATACCCACGACGGTTATTTTCGAAATGGCACTGAAAAGGTATGCTCGAGGAGTACTTGACCTGCTCGTGTTAGATGCTTATATGGTAGGTAGAAAGATAAAACCTTTGCCTTCAATCCTATAAAGACTTACCCTCTATTTAACTTCTTTCCTTTTTTTAGTTTTTCTCTGGCTGTCTGAACTTTGGTTGACCTTCAGTACTTACAGAGTTGTTAAGCATCCCGCTCGAAAGCAAATTTCGTCATAATAATGGGTAAAGTAAGAACTTCGTAACCAAACTTACTCAGGCTGGAATATTAAGCGCTCTTTGTCATATTTTGCCTCCTTTAATTCAAGAGAAATTAAAGAAAGAGGGAGTTTTTCTTTGTTTCAATCTTTTATTCAGACTCTTTGAATTTTAATAATTTATGACAAGTGTATTTGGCATTCATGACGAAATATTAATTAGACTATAAACACAAGGTACACTCCTTTCGAAAGAAAATAATATGTGAGGCCGATCCCAGCGGCCGCTCACTTGCTGGAATTGCGTGTTTGAATCCCGCTGGGGCGAAGAATATTTGTCTCTTGTAAATGTCATGTGTTGGACAGGTAGAGGCATCTGCGACGGGCCCACCCTTTGTCTAGGGGAGTCTTGCCCTTTGTGGTCAGGTACAACAATAACCCTCTACGTCTAAAATAATAAAGTAGAAAGGTTTTGACTAAAAGAAGAAAAATATATAAATAAATAGTATAAATACATACATACATACATACATAGCCCTCTTCGGTGAGGACGTGTTTCAGAGCTGTAACTTGAAATTAAACCAGGCGAAATAGACGCCTAATATACCCACATTACGAAAGCAACATCAGCTCCTACGGCTTTTGCACACATACATTAACCTTTATCCTGCTAATGTGGAATATATGGTGAGTTGCTAATAATGCCAGCACCACTAATGTGTAATATTTGGTGACCTACATTTGGCAACGCTGAAAGGAGCCTCTTTGTCTCTCTCTTTCTGCACAATGTCTCAACACTGAACCAATCGTGAAAGACGTCCTATGTCATATCTGTGTGCACACAGGTATGACATAGGACGTCTTTCACGATTGATTCAGTGTTGAGACATTGTGCAGAGAGACAGAGAGAAAGAGAGAGAGACAAAGAGGCTCCTTGCAGCGTTGCCAAGTGTAGGTCACCAAATATTACACATTAGTGGTGCTGGCATTATTAGCAACTCACCATATATTCCACATTAGCAGGATAAAGGTTAAATTCAAGAGTAAAGCATATCCCTATACAACTAAAGTTATGTTCAAATGAGTTCGGAAAGAAATAACAAACTGGCAGCAGCTGCCTCAAGCCACTCGACAACAGCGGCAATAAACACAATTATAGACCTACGACTTAACTCTGCAGTGGAAAGAGTTTGTTCTTCTATACACCGTGTAAGACACACACTCAGTTCATTTCAGCATATCAAAAATTCGTTGACAAGTTCGACATGATTGTGGCGACAGTATAAAATTTCTTTCTTAAAGCAATGTGCAGAATCGATCATAGAAGGACCCGGTACAAATATTCCTTAACTACCGCGGCAACACCCCTACGTATTTCCACAGTATCTGCCACTGTTTTTAATGACTCCACAAATCTAGTGAGCAAAGGCCTCCTACGTGTCGAGGCTTCACGATCACACTCAGACACACCACACTCGGTAAGACTCCTCTGGACGATTGACCATTCTGACGCCGAGACCTCTACGTGACAACACACAGCACCCACAAGAGACAGACATCCATGCCCCCGGCGGGATTCGAACCCACAATACCAGCTGCAAGCGAGCAGCCGCAGATTCACGTATTAGACCGCACGTCCACTGGGACCGGCTACCATGTTACCACCTTAATTTACACTATTCAGGACATCAGAGTGCCCTTACACATGTTCGTTGTACTTCAACCGTGTAATTACGTGTGTATTTTGCAGAAAAAGAAATGACTCTCCCTGTTATTAGGTAGCGTACAACAGACAGGATTCCTGCATTTCCTTTTCACTTCAACGAACTACACCCTGTTTCATTTTTAATTACGACTGCCAAGCCATAATATTTTACTTCGGATTTACTCTTTAATCATCGTTATAATTCCACATTGCCCTGCATTCTAGCCATCAAACAAGAATATTTCAATTTACTTTCTCTGTATTTACTTGCAGTCCTCCTTTGTTACAAGCCTCTTACAAAGCATCTGCGAGTGTTGCCCAAGAATTTTGCAACACTTTCTACACTTCACTCAAAATCAGCAGGAAATATTTGAAATTTTTCTCTGCTTAATTCTGAGCGGTCTGTTTGCCACTGCAGCGCTGCGGAGCAATATGTTTTCTCGCACACGTGCAGGGATTCGTCGAAATGGCGTGGAATGGGGATGCGAGTTTTAAACAGGAAGAAATTACAAATCTCGGAGGGACTGTTCTTCACCATCGACCATAAAGCCCACGTAATGGTCCCTCAGATTTTCGCCCTTCGGAACCCTCAAAATTCCATCTGTGGTAAAAGGTTTGGGACTAATTGCAATGTTACTGAAGAAGCTGATGGAGATTACGCACAAAAACGAGGTGTGTAATGTATCCACCTGTTTTTGCTACGTGAACGTTCAAAGAATTATGTGACAAGTTACTGGCAAAATTTGTGTTGCAAAATTTTTGGGCAATCTTCGAATATATTTCCATATTGTAAAACTACTACGTGTTCTTATTTGTTTAGAAAAATTGTTTCACAATACTTAGGATCCAATAAATTTTGACGTTCTTCATATTATTTTACGAATTCTGCCAAAATCTTATTAAACGCGTATTTAGCTGTTGTACAGTTTATGTGCCAATATAAATGTAAATATTGCGTATCCGCCTTCTACATAAAGGCTTATTGTTACTACTGTACAACGTACTACGAAATACAATAATTTCAATTCCTTCTCTCGTTATACAACACACTCTTTCTTTGTAAGTCAGGGAAAAGTATGCAGGACTGTCTACAACATGAGAAATGGTATGCGTAATTTGGAAAGCGAGTGGGAAGCCAGGATAGAAATAAATGTGGGAAGTCCTATTAATAAATTACCTACTTCCAGTCTAACAACAGATAAAAATTGTATATTCTTGTAAAACGCAAAATATGAGGAAAAGGACAAGGGAAACGCCATAAGAAATATAGCGGAAAATAAGTCTGAAATTGTGTGCAGGAATTAAAGTAGGGATACGTGCACTGAAGTAGAAGGTCTAATATGCCATGCCATTCTGAATTTTTATTCAACAAGACAAAATATGTTCCAAACATGCACAATATTTGGTATATTAATTATTAACGTTATGTAAAGTGTATATTTCGCAACAGAATGAAAGTGAATCTTGCGCAATTGTGTAACGAAACTTTGCTGTTAAGATCTTCATTTGCTTGTAAAGAACACATAACCCTCCGTAAAAACACGCGTCTGTTTAAACACTTTCACTGTAAATTTCTATTATTTTCAATCGAATCAGTATTAAGCACTGTTTTAACTAGACTGGAAAGTGGAAGTTTTAATGAAAACAAAGTAAAATTTATTAAGCTAACAGTAAATAATCTCGTACTTCTCATCCACAAAAACATTTCTCAGTTTTGCAACTCGTGGACAATGTGGGACATCTTGCCATCTGCGTCAAAGCGAGTGGCATAGATTACACTCCCAAAAAACTTTACTACCACTTGATTTCCCAAGAAGAACTCTTCCAAATGTATTAGATATTTGCGTCTAAATATCTCTTCGAGAAGGTCCCCTCCATAACATGCTTGCCCCGTTAACAACTTCCCCAAGTCTCGGCAACATTTCAGGATGTAATCTACAACAGGATATTCACGCAAGAGGAGTTGAAGAATTTTAACAGATGGTATGTTTCGTACATGGATATTGTCAGGTTCGCCTTCTTGTATTTGGGATAAATTCGAATGTTTTGACCCGAATCAAAGCAGTGATGAAGGCACACCAGAGAAGGACATGTGTCACAAATGAAATTAAAATTCGTGCCTTTCACATCAACAAAGTCTAAGCACGTCAGCTGACTGCCTACTGCCTGTATAAGGTCCCCTACAAGAAAAAACGTCGAGTCTATCAGAGTGAATTCTCGTAATTGTTGCAGATTTTTCAGTGGCGTCAACATGCAGGTGTGTATATTGGACAACGAAAGAGAAGTAAAGTTAGAAAACTTCTGGGAAATTAAGGTAATGTGTTGGTTTGTTGCATTACTACAACCAAAATCCTTTATCAATTGTGACCGGGGTGTTTTCGAAGGAAATCCGTCGTCTTCCGGCATCTCTTTGTCAGGATTGGGAGGAATTTCAAATTCCGTCGGGACGTCATCACTGACTGATAATTCAACCTCAGCAATGCCGTTTAATATATGTTGCAGAGCTCTGTGCGACAAGGAATCCACTTCGCACAAGTTTAGCTCTTCCAGGTTTTCGAACATTAAAATGTAATCGGCAACTCTATCAGATATACTTTGAGAACTGCTTATGTGTAAACATCTAAGCTTCTTGCGTTTCTTAGCAAGCGTTTCTATGTCACTGTCCCTACAGCTATATGACGAAAATGTCTCCAATGTATCTCTGAAGCGTCTACATTCAACAACATATTACCACTTCTGTTTGCCTCTCCTAATCTCACCGCGTTCAGTCTGTGTAATAGGGGCAATGCTTTATATATAAAATGAGAGTTTTCTGCTTTATATTAATCCATTAGTTTAGGGTGTGTAATGGACGGGATGGCATCAAGGTCTTGCACTGAAGGATGTACTACAGATTTAAGAATAAGTGGCGCTACTTTCTGACAGACTCTTCTGCAATCTGTGTGTTTCATCAGTTCGCTGTAGGTTCGATTGACGTGTTTTAGTAGCACGAGAGTAATCTCGGTGGTTCTTTCGTTTGGCACATACCGCTGCATATTTTCTTCCAGGTGGCTGCACAGTTCCTTATAGTGATTATACTGGAAGTCGACATCTTCTGGATAGCTGGGGCGTATGATGAGCCTTTTCATGAAACCTGACACGTAGTGTCCCAGTTCCTGGGCTGCCATAGTAAGGAACGTGTCCGGAAACCTAGGTTCGGTGTGCCGGAAAATAGAAATAATCTTACGTTAGACACGTAAATTCTTTTGTGTGTCTTTCAAATATGGTAATCATTTACTAAGTTCTGTATTTTTCAAAAAAAATTTTCAAGAAATTATTTTATTCAATATCAAAGGTCTGTAGTCATGTTACAAAAATTAAACCTGCTTACTAATTTTATTTTTGTTTAAAAATTTCAAAATCCGGAAAAATTTGGGTTTTGTGAATAAAGTTTTCTGGGTTGCGACGCCTTATAGGAATTTTGTGCCTGATGATGGAGGCAGCAAGATAACCCGAAAGGTTGGTAGACGTCTACTAGAATATATGGAGACGTATGCCAGAACATAAAGGCTTCATATTCATCGCCGTAAGAAGCTCAAACCTCAGAACTGAGGTGGACTTCACATGCATAAAACTTGATCAGTAATTCGTGAGGTTTAACAGACAACATGTGTGTGCAGAACAGAGGCAAGTATGTGGCCACAGTGTTGAAACCCCTTTTTTCCTTCTAAGGTTACCAATAATGCTGCACCACATTTAGTGCCACTTTCTTAATACGCGTTGTTTGTTAGGCTCAGGGTTGAGAAAACTTTAGTTAATAAGCCCAAGTGAGAAGGTTTCAACCGCATATTTATCCTGAGCACAGTGACAAACTTTTACTCCGAAACGAAGCATATTATTATTATGTTTTTACATATATGTTTATATATGTATATTTTATACATACATAATTGATGTGCACTCTCCGAAGTTGTTCCGAAGAGGGTCAAAACACTTTGGAGTTAAGTTTTAGAGTCTTAACTGCAAAATTATATATCACAATGTTTTTCGTTTTGTTGGTAATGTCTTACGCAATTACCAATTAATACACGAATATGAACAACTAAATTTCTGAAAAGTATCTGCATATCTTTAGAATGTTACGAAAGAAATTCTTATCTTAAAAGTACTACCGTAAAACTAACTAACTAGCTAATTCCATGGAGCAGAGTCCTTCTTGAGAAGCTAATAAGTCCTCAGCTAGTTAAGAAATTCCCCGTATTTTATGGAACCCAAAGGTTCATTACCGAATTTAAAAGAGCCCGCTACCTGTCCCTATCCTGAGCCAGCTTAATGCAGTCCATGCACCCATGCCACTCCTTGAAGATCCAATTTTAATATTTTCTTCCCATCTACGCCTAGGTCTCCCAAGTGGTCTCCTTCCCTCAGGTCTCCCTTCCAAAATCCTGTATGCATCTCTCCTTTCCCCATAAGTGCTACACGTCCTGCCCATCTCATTCTTCTCGATTTGATCACCCAGACTATATTTGGTGACGGGTACAGAACATTAAGTTTCTCGTTATGTAGTCTTATCCACTCCCTATCACCTGTTCCCTCTTAGGCCCAGTATCCTCCTCAGCGCCCTGTTCTCGAACACCCTCAGACCTTGTTCCTCCCTCATTGTCAGAGTCTAAGTTGCACGCCCATACAAAATATCAGGTAAAATTAATATTATAAAACAGCATTTCAAATTTATGGGCCCTTGTGTTTATATTATCTTAATACCCGAAAGATTTTGTGTCAAAATTATGCTAATAATTTCTAAAGAATTATACAGCTGATGAAAGTAATATTATAACTTAAGAAAAGCTGACGGAAAATATTATCATGTTTCAAATAAGACAGCTTGTGAAAACTGTGCTCTGAATTGTGGGTAACTTCACACCTCATGCGGCATATATAGCGTGCGCTTCTATGTGACGAATTTTTCAATATTAATAATTTTCTTCAACACATTAAACATTTCGCCTGAAAATGAAATTGTAACTTCCAGGCTAATGACAAAAGATCCCGATAATTTTATTCCTGGCAGTCAAACCACTTGTCTAAGTAAACGTTTTTCTAGTTTAACCTTTCAAAGCCTAGCGGTAACTTTACGTACCACCAGGTTTAATATTAAGAAATTCTACGTGGTGCCCATATTGCGTTTATGTGTTTTGTACGGATCTCGGAACAAACAACAACTTGTGTCTTATAAAACATTAAGAGACTGGTTTTTATAACGGAAGTGGAGAGTGTTTACAGCGCGGTACGCACTGAGTCCTTATATAAAACAGATACGCTTCGTCTTTAAAGGGTTAATACGTACCATGTCCGTGCACTGTATTATACGAAACAATAACACCAACTAATACTCCAAAAACTGTACATAATTTCATTCTTAAAAATCTCCTACATGTTTCAACCCTGCTGGGCCATCTTCAGGGAGAGTAATATTGATACACTATGGTTGCGTTTATATAGTGAAATGCGAATGTGCCCTAGGGCACATTCGGCACATTCGCATTTCGGCACATTCGCATTTCGGCACATTCGCATTTCGGCACATTCGCATTTAACTATATAAACGCAACCATAGTGTATCAATATTATTCTCCCTGAAGATGGCCCAGCAGAGTTGAAACATGTAGGAGATTTTTAAGAATGAAATTATATATAGTTTTTGGTGCATTCGTTGGTGTTATTATTTCGTTTTTCTAGTTATTATATATAATACACAGATTAAGTATAACAACATTTGAAAGAAATATCTCGCGTTGCATTTAGACCATCAAAGTGTCTGTCCACCAGATCCACACCAACACTAGCCGACGGTATGAAAGTGACCGCCTGACTGAGGTACGTCGGAATGTTTGTGGAGTGTTATATAACATCCAGAAAGGCGCTTATACCCTGCTACTTACTACCGGTAGGCAATTTAATTCAGTGCTCTAAGGATACTTAAAATCCACTAGTTTTTTACCAAAATGTTAATGAGAAGGATTGTATTTTGAAATATATTTATTGTGCTTATTGCCAGTGCAGCCAGCCTTTCCACAGCTAATTTCAGTCTACACTTATTATCCACAAAATGTGGTGTGCAGAGAAAACTGAGAATAAAAGTATGTTTGTCTGCATATTCCGATATGCGTGTTTGAAATGTTTTGAATAATGACAAGAGCACGTGACTAAAGAAAGAGGTGCCGAAGGGCGTGAAGCACAATCATCGACTACAGTTGAAATAACGAAACTCAGCAGAGAAAAATTTTTCTTCAGAAGCTAATAGTTCCTCAGCCAGTCAGGAAATCCCGCATTTTATGAGAACCGAATATTTATAAAGGTGTTCACAAGAGCCACCCACTTTTCCCTATCCTGAGCCAAATTAACATAGTTTAAAATCTCACTTTCTATTTGATTAACATTAATTTTAATATTGTATTTCCATCTAAGCATAGATCTTCCAAGTCCTCTCTTTCCTTCAGACATCCTCGCCGAAATCCTGCGTATATTTTTCTCTGTCCCATTCATGTCACATGTCTTGCCTATATAATAATTCTTGAATTCCTCACATCAATTACATTTGACGAGCAGGAAACGTAATGAATCTGCCTTTACGCAATTTTCTCGAGGCTCTCTTCAGCTCCCTTCTTAAGCCCAAGTATTAAACAGTACCGAGGATCAAACCGAGACAACCAAATGCACAACTAATTGGTCGTATAAACAAAATAAATTGAACGGTTAATTCAATTAAAAACATTCCGTGTAAAATTTATTGCCACTCACCGACTAAAACTGATTGCCACTCTTCGTGTAAAGTTCATTGCCAGTTTCCGTGTAAAACTGATTGCCACTCTCCGTGTAAAGCTCACTGCAAATTTCCGTGTAAACTGATTGCCACACTGCGTGTAAAGCTCACTGCAAATTTCCGTGTAAAACTGATTGCCACTCTCCGTGTAAAGCTCACTGCAAATTTCCGTGTAAACTGATTGCCACTCTCCGTGTAAATCTGATTTTCACCCTCCGCTTCAAGCTGACTACGTCACAGGTTGTTGACGTTTAAGTAACAGGTTTATATCCTTAAAACAGGGCTGCAGGAATCTCGGACGCCAGGTCGCTCGGGGGAATAAATTTTGTACAACGGTACCTAATGTACAAGGCCCTCAGTGATCCCATTTCACTGAAGGAAGAGGACAGTTGTCTGGAAAACACTGGTGGAGTTCTTTCCGACTACAAGACATTACAATCCAAAATACAGAAATCCTGATTTAATAGCCTTCAGAAACTTACGTTTCATGCTTCGTATAATTTTAATCACGTTGACTATTAAATGACACTGTTACGGTGCATGATTTAAAGTTCTCTTGCATGTTGAGAACATTTAGTAGAATTACATGTTTTGTGATAGAAGCATAAAAGATAGTTGAATTACACTGACCATCAAATCTCACATCTTATGTATGATTTAATCTCAAAACTAATTTGTACACATTAAGTGTATTATTTAATTGTCAATGCAATTAACCTTCTTTGGATAATTCTAACACAAAACATGGAATTATACTAAATGGCTTCAACATAAAACAGACCAAAAGAAACCTCAATTTACCTCTGAAATAATAAATTATTTATGCGTCACATGATGTACAGATGTCGATCCATCGACATAAAATTCGTTTACAGTTATGACATTCCCATTAAATTTTAAAACAATGTTGCTTCCCCAGTACAATTCCTCCAGCTCACGCAGTGCGGTGCCTTCAAAGATCTTTTCAAAAATAGATCCATCATTAAAAGCAGGAAGCAGGGACAATTTCTTCACATTCAGTAAACAGTTCGTGATATGTTTTACGGCTTCCGGATCAGGTATACAAAGTTGAAGGCGAGTAACACTTGGGAAGTCAGGAAGAGCAGAGTCGGAGTCATCACGCCGATAGTGGACTGGAAAGTGAAGGTATTCAATGAACTTAAACTGGAGATGAAGGCATTCAAGCGAGCGACAATTCTGACTAATGAACTTAAAATCAGTGCCACTGGAATTAATTATGTTTAAGCATTTCATTTGATTACCTGAAATTTTCAAGAAATCTTCAACAAGAGAAAACCTAGACTCTATCAGCGTAAGATTCTGTAGTTGTTTTAAGACTGTCAATGGCGTCAACGAACCTACCTGTAAGTAAGACAGGACAAGCGAAGTGAGGTTAGAAAAATAGGCAATAACAGGGATGAGATGTGGTTCAGGGCTAACACACCCGAAAACTTTCAGCTTTTCTGGACGAGGTAGATAAGAAGACTCTTCTCTGTCGTTCGAAAGACCCGTACTGCGTGACAAAGTACCACTCCCCCCGGCCTGAGACAGTGTCTCTATACGCAGTATACCAGCCATCCAGGTGACTGTACGCTTCAGCTCATATGAGGACATGTCGGTGAGAAGGCTTAAATTCAGCTTCTCGAGATGCTTGAATCCAAAAATGTAATCAAAAATCTTAGACAAATAATAAGCGGAACCGCCAATATCTAGACTTCTGATATTTTTGCAATTTTTTGAAAGCGTCTCTATATCGCACTCCCAAAAACTGCGACACGAAAATTTTTCCAATGTATTTGCAAAACCTCCTACTTCCATTGACATATTTTCACTTCTGTCTATTCGCCCTAATTTTAGTTCTTTCAGATCTCCCAATAGTGGCAATGTTCGGTATATTAAATCGCAGTCTGTAATTTTATAGCAATCGAGCAGTGTTGGATGCCAAGTATCACGGATACAATCGATCTTTTTCACTGTATTATGTATTACAGATTTAAGCAAAACAGGTGCTATTTCCGCGCATGCGCTCTTGAAATCCGCGTTTTTCATCAGTTTCGTGTAAGTAACATTGATATGTCTCATTATCCTTATCGTGAAATCACTGGCCAAATTGGGCGGCACGTATCGATTGATGCATTCTTCCAGGCGTCTGCAAGGTTCCTGGTAGTGATGATACTTGCCGTCAGACCCTCTCTGGCAACTGGCGTCCGTAGTAAGGCGCTCCATGAGGCCTGACACGTAGCGACCTATAACCTCAACGTCCATATTTACCAGGGTATCTGGGTAAGCAAAGATCATCTGTAAAACAAACAAGATTTTCTTAGACGTGATAACAAAACAAACAAATGCACATAAGTTTATCACAGCATATTATAAACACCCTACACATCCTACATGTTTCGGCCAATCGTGTGGGCCTCCTGAAGGTGGCCAAATGAGTGGTCGAAACACACAGAAGGTGCACGGTGTGTATAATACACTTATGTGCATTTGTTGATTTTGATATCGTATCTAATTTTTCAATGCACCGCTATTGTTCATTTAAAAACTATTGCCTTATTCCAGTTACCTATGCACACTATGCGTCCACACAACCACAAACTGCGACTTACATGCCTGCTTGCGTAGGATATAATCTTTTCTTCCTGATCGTTTTACAGGAAACTTCAAAGCCTTAAAAGCCTCGAATCCCGAATTATTTAAATTTAGGTGATTTTCTGAGAGTAACCACGATGTTTTCGCCAGTTAATTCGATGTCCTTACCCAATAACGGAACTGGAGGCTTTCGAATGTAAAGAAACACTAAAAGGTCAAAGACGACGCATGAAGAACGTAACGTTGAACCCTTCTTTACCCAAGGGTTACTTTAAGTACCAACATGTTTTGCAGTAAAGAATCGTACTCCCCCCCCCGCCCCCCGCTGAGTGTTTTTTTATTATTTTGTATGGTTCCCATGACAGAAAACAGTTGTACGCCAAAGCTTTCACACATTTATTGCCATAACGGAGAATGAATGTGTTCACTGCGCGGTACGAAATGCATCTATAAATATAATCCACAATACTTCGTGTCTTTAAAGGTTTAACTTAAACTTCAGGTATTCAGTCATCAGGATAGCAAGCGACCCGTTTCCTACGGTTGTGACCAAAATTCTCTAATTGCCAGTTTATTTCTACGGTGTAAAGTCATCCGTTTTTGCCTATATATTATATATTTGTGGTTTCCATCGTTATCGGGTGACACCACATTCGTAATTTAACAGAAATTTGCTGACCACCGCATGATAATATTTCTAATTTTATGATCCACTCTTTCAGAAAACACAGAAGGCTAAAATCAGTTACCAAATCATTAATCATCCTAAATGAATTTGCATTCAATTCGTGGCAAAAAAAAAACAAACTTTTGACAGATATTATTAAATATACGAGTCATATTGCTTACTCAGGCTGCAGAATGCATAATTACATACGTGTTAAATTAATCACATCGGTAGCCGGCGGTCTGCGGACCACACTCTGGGGAACTCTGTCGTACGCAAATAAACTCTATGATTCACAATTCCAAATATCAAAATGAAAACCATCCTTTAGTTTATATCTTGAGACACAAGTACCCGATCCGGTCTGACAACACAAGACAAGCGCATCTGTTGGAGCATTTTGTGTAAGCGTAAACCCTACATTTCTTTGTAAACACTGTTCGCTATTTAAATAATACTTCGTCAAGACCTTGCTTCTAGTAACCTGTAATGTGATATTATACACAACAAGCATACTTTTATATGTTCCATGTCCGTGCACTGTATCATATGAAATAACATCAACTAATGCACCAAAATTATACAAGTTTATTCGTAAAAGTCTCCTACATGTTTCGACCCTGCTGGGCCATCTTCAGGGAGAATAATATTGATACACTATGGTTTCGTTTATATAGTTAAGTGTGAATGTGCCCTAGGGTACATTCACACTTATAAGGGTCGAAATATGTAGGAGACTTTTACGAATAAAATTATATATTTTTGTTGCATTAGTTGGTGTTATTATTTCGTAATAAGCTCACTATTTTTTAAAATTCAACTCTTCCGGAATTTTACTCCATGTCGTCTATTAAATATTGATGCAGGTTTCGAATGATCGTAGGAACTGCACGTCGAAGGTAAAGCAACTCAAAAAAAGACTGAAACTTTTTGGTCTTGAATCTACAGCAAAGCGGCTGTGAGAAAATTAAACCTTACAAATAAAGACAGTGATAACGACGAATGTGAGAAACGTACTAATGACAGCATCAGTAGCAGAAACAAAACAAAACAAAACAAAACAAAACAGCAACAACAACAAGAGTAGCAGCAACAACAACAAAGACAACACATTCTCTTATCCTTCAAGCAAGGTATTCCTTGTTCTAGATCCCTTCCAGCGGCAGTCAAATATGTCAATATATATAAACTGTTCAGAATATTCAAAACGGCAGCAGGCACATTATACAAATTTCCGTTGCTGCATGACGAAAACGTCAAGCCTTAATAACTAAGAAATAATTTTACTTATGAATCCAAATATTTCCTGAAGCATTTGTTATAAATTTTGTACCATATTATGACCATGTACATATGTACAGTAATACAGAATGCCAACAAATAACACCGCAAAAGAATACACTTATTACCTGAAGACCCAGCGGCAACTGACATGTACTAATTCTAAATTACAAATAGATATGTAAATCTAATTATATATTAATCTGACATTAACAGCAAGATATTGATCATTTTCCTGGAGAACGCCCGGTGCCTCTTACCTCATGGTACACATCTGATCGTGCCTAAGAGAAGGTTCTACTGTATTTATAGCGCATTATTTATATCCACACACACAATCTCGATGTTATTTACATGTACATTATTCTTGTTTAAACAGCTGTATAATACCCGTAACTGTTTAACATACCATTTGCATACAACTTGTGTATATTTTACACTTTCTATACATTTTAACTCAAATAATTTCCTGGTCTGTAAACATTCTCCCATACGATGATGCTATCCCTGATGAGGTTGGCTAGCCGTAATGTGTACAGTCTTAATAAATATATTGCTTTGGAGTGTAAGTTTTTGGTGTTTTTGTACCATAATTTGTAATAAGCTCGTAAACCGCATAACAAATGTTTCTAAAATCAAGCACAAAGGTATTATGCAAAAACGCCTTCAGGAAGAATTCGATATAAATTTTAAATGTTTAACGTGTTTAAATTGAATTAATGGACATAAAATTTTCGTATACACTATCCACATTTTTATAGACTGCGTTGGGCATGTTACGCATTTAACTCTACCAACGTCAGGGTGAATCGATAAGTTTGTAATTTCCGATTTAGTATTTAACAATCTCTAACAAAAACCCTGAACAACATAAACAGTTGGGTGGGGAACTTTCACGTATTCCAATACCATAGGTAAGAGAAAATGAAAGCACGCGTGATACTGACAGACAGCTTACCTTGCACAGTTCCTCTCCACTATATGAAGGCACTGGAACAGAGCAAGGAAAGGACTGACCAGGTGCCTTATCAACAGCAACACGTGCAATGAATGTTACGTAACATGCTGAAATGTCTTGGTTCAACATTCGTCTAACTACCGCTATGGAAATATAATTATATTTTGTATCTGTTCCCACCCGCAAAATGATGTGAAAATTTTTCTTCTAATTTCAAGCCCAAAACCTTGTATAAAAAGTTTCATTTCTTAAACATTAATTATTGAATGTGTGAACCAGGAAAGAGTGTCCTGTCGCCATATTTAGTCAACTCTTCCTGCATATACAAGTATTATGCAATTTTACAGATGTTGGCCGACTTGGGAAAACCCAGTGTGTAACAACATTTTCCAATATGTATATTACAGAAATATTTATTTGTGTATAGGCGAATGCAAAGCAACATTATTTCATGTCGGAATTAGATTTTTTAACTGTTATTTAGAAGAAAAGACTTCGGCAATCTTCGTGTTTCTTCGGAAGAACTTCGGAATCCAGATTTGTGCCCTTGTTTGTGTTCATCCGCCTCTCTCCCACCAACCCCCCCCCCCCGGTTCCCCACAAATTACATGACTTAGAGGAATGACTCACCTGAAATGAAAAGCTTTTTTTCTATCTGCAAGTTTTTTCTAATTATTTTGCAAATAAATTTATGTAGTGAAAAATCTTCGCGAATTTCACAGAAACATGAAATTTCTCCGTGAGTTTATCCCATTTTAATGAAAATTATATGCCTGCTACTTTATTAAGGCTTCACAACGTCAAAATTGATATATTCAGGTAGAAATATACCGACGTTTCGAAGAAACCTGCTGCCTTTGTGATCATTGCGCACATAATTCTAGATATTCGCTGTCGTCTTGCAGAGCAGAATTGCATTTAATATGTCCCATGTCCGTGCACTGTATCATACGAAATAATAACCACAACTAATGCCCCAAAATATATATAACCTTTATTCGTAAAAGTCTCCTACATGTTTCGAACCTGCTGGGCCATCTTCAGGGAGAATAATATTGATACACTGGTTGCGTTTATATAGTTAAGTGCGAATGTGCCCTAGGGCCTGCACGCCGGGACCGCAGAGTTCACGCCTCCAAAAACAACGCAGTACACAGTCAACAGAACATTCTCACTCAACTATAAAGTGGAACCTTAGCGTAACGATAACAAAAAAGTTCTCCCTGAAGATGACCCAGCAGGTTCGAAACATGTAGGAGTGTGTTACAATTGACGATAAAACTCTCTTTGTGCATTTGTTGGTGATTAGTGTTTTTGTAGAATGAATGTTATTCCAAACTGATCCCTTATCACATCTGTAGGTACTGCACCGTCACTCGTCCATCTGAAAGAAACTGGTGGTTTTTGGCTGTCCTGCCACCGAAGGTGTCTCCAGTACAATTCCTGCAAGTGTTCCAGATAATCACGTTGCATTAAGGGGAGGAAAAGTGATGACTCTTCATCCGAAATGTTTCCCATAGAAAATTTTGTCAAATAACTGAAACGGCTTAGAATGTTTGCTACTTCAGAACTTTTATACAAGAACAGTTCAAGGGAAACGACACGTAAAAAAGGCGGATAAGACCGCGAGTTGATACCCCATGTCGGGAAGTAGAGATGCAGGCATTCGAGGGACCTGCAGGTGCGACTAATGCATTTCAAATCTACGCCAGCGACATGACGAATATTTAAACATTTCAATCGACCGCCAGCTGCTTTAAACAAATCTTGGGCACAAAAAAAGTTAGACTTTACTAATGTAAAATTCTTTAAAAGTTTTAAATCTTTCAGTTGCTTCAAGGACAATGTTTGTACGTCGTGCAACACAAGAGAAGTGAGGTTAGGAAAATGAGCAATTACCGAGACGTGACTGTCTCTAGGATTCTTACACCCGAAGAACTGCAGCACTTCCTCCCTACTTGCTGGAGTAATTGGAACAGGTCTAGGCTTTACCCCACTGTCTACCGACACGCCCTCATTACAGGAGGGAGCATTTTGGAATTCCTTCTCTGATTCTTCCCCTAAAGACAGAATCCCAGCAAGGCAGCATACCAAAACGTGCAGGTCTCCTGATACATGCCACAGCTTCTCAAGGTGGTTGAATTTTGAATTATAACCACAAATCCTAAACGGATGACCGAAAGCACCACGAATATCTAAACATCTGATTTGCTTGCATTTAGTAACAAGGGTTTTTAGATGACTCATCAAAATATTTTCACACGAAAAGTCCTCCAAAGTGTCTCTAAAGCCTTCTACTTCCAGTGCTACATTATCACGGTTTTTCGTCGTCCCTAACCTCACTTCTCTCAGATCACGCAGCAATGCCAGAGCTCGGTATATTAAATCACAGTTTCTGGTTTTCTAATAATCGAGCAGTGTTGGATGTTCATTTCTGATCAAATCGAGCCTCTTTACTAACCTATGAACTACAGATTTAAGGATAAATGGAGCTATTTCTTCACATGTACTCTTGAAGTCCGCGTTGGCGGTCAGTTTCTCATAGGCAATGTTCACGTGCCTTATAACCTTAATTGTGAAAGCTTCTGCAAAATAAGGGGGCACATGTCTATTGATGTGTTATTCCAGGCGTTCGCACGGCACCTGATAATGATGATACTTATCGTCAGGACCCCTTTTGTACCTGCAGTGATAAAGCGCCTCATTAAATCTGACACGTTGACGCCACCTTGACGGACATACTGACAAGCGTATCAGGGTAAGCAAAGCTCACTATTCTGCGAAATAAACACAATATTCTTACTTGTGTTGAATATATACACCACCTGAAACTCCTGTCGTCATATCCTTGTGGTTAAGACTAGATGATCCCATGGTGACCTTCACATAGAAACCACCACAGGCTTTAAAGAATCTAATCTTGAATTACGCCAAGCGTTATTTTATTATATATTATATTATATTATATTATATATATATTATATTATATATATAATATTATATTATATATATATTATATATATTATATATTATATATTATATTTTATAAGGCAAAAGTTGCTGTTTGTTCTGAGATCCACACAAAACACATAAACGCAATGTGGGCACCACGTAGAGATTTTTTAATGTTAAACCTGGTCTTATATAAAGTTACCGCTAGGCTTTAAAAGGTTAAGACAACTTTTGACCTAAATTTTAGGCGTTCAGTCTTTAAGATTTCAATCGATTTGTTTCACATTGGTTATGATGGAAATTCCGTAACTGCCATTTTATTTGTACAGTGTTAAGTCATTCTTTTGTGATCATATATTAGGCCTATATACCTCTGATTTTCATCTTTATTGAGTATGAGAACTCATTCATAATTCGACAGAATTTTGCTGACCCCCAGATGCTAATATTTTTAAACGTAGGATCCAAATATTCATTACAGGCAAAGAAACGAACGTTTTACGCAGTGATGGCAAGCATTTTAACCTAGACTGTGAAATATGGAGAATGGATTGCAGATAAAAAAAAGGCGTACTTAACAGAAATGGAGTTTTTGGAGAACAGCTGCAAAAACATCCAATGTATTAAAAGTAATAAATGAATTAGAGAAAAAATCGGAGGGACATAAAAAGTTCTGAAAACAGTAGAAAATAACATGTTAAAATGTTGTGGATTATATTACGCGTGAGAAATAACAGATGATCTACGCCAGTACTGACGTGACGGGCAGAAAAAAAAGAGGAAGACCAGGAATACAGTGGGAAGGGGAATGGGAAAGATGAAGCAGAAGAATCTAACGTCTCAAGACGCAGTAAACCTACAAATATGGTGAAAGGTGACCGAGAACTAGTAAATGGTGTAACACTGGAAAAGTGTTGAAAGTATGTAGGATCCATTCATTCAGAAAATAAGAGCATATAACGCTAAAATCTGTTAACACATCACTAATAGTCCAAAATGAAGTTACATTACATTCGTGGCACAAACAAAACAAATTTTCGACGAACAATAGTAAATATGCGAGTCACACTGGTTAATCAGTCTGCAGAATGCATAATCACAGACACGTTGAATTAACCACTCGGCAGCCGGCGGTCTGCGGACCACAATCTGAGAAACTGCGTTGTATGCAAATAAATTCCACGATTCACAATTCCAAATTAAAAGCGAGAACGACCCTCAGTGTATTTCTTTGAGACACATGTACCCGAACACTTGTGCCAAACAGACATGTTTATCGTGAACACATTTAGTGGAACAAACATGAAAAATATCCACTGCATTCAGATACGCGGTAACTGAAACCAACAAATGTATGCAAGTTTATTAAAATATATTGTAGCAAACGTAGTAAAACCTCCTACCGATCCACTGCATTCGTTTGCAAATTTAATAAAAACTTAATCGCATGTAATGTATTAAAAATAATATTTTTAAAATCATCTGGAGTTTTACAACCACACAACTGGTAAAAACTCGTACTGACAAACTTTTCGAAAGATCTTCGGAATAAAGCAGTGCAATACAACACTCCCATTAGGTTAGTTGACCCCTCTTTGACCAGAATGTAGCCAACAGCATTAGGACTGTGATAAACACAAGTATCGCACTACAGTTTGTTTTCGGGCAACAATTTCTCATTCTCATGGACTACTATGATTTCCAAGACTAGAGTCAAAATAATAAACAGCAGCAAATTTTCATCAAGGTTTTCACAGTGATGATGATGATGATGATGATGATGATGACAGCAGTAAAAGCAACTGCAGCAACAACAGCGACAATGACAGAGACAACAAAAACGACGATTTTTAACAGCAACATTTGCACTCATGTAACTCTCAACCAAGAACCCCCCTTGTCTAGACAATAACAAGCACTTTATTCAGATAAATAGTCAAGCAAGTCAGTACATTTTGATATTAACAGAACATAATGACTGTCTAAGAAAGCAACACACTTATTGCACAAAAGAATATCATGTTTCTTCCCTAGCCATACTGCTTGCTTGTCACTTCTTATACATCAATCAAGGGATCATATTTACAGGTTTGAATATTAATTTTAAAACTGCAACTTCTTAAATTATAAACTCTCGTATTAAAAAATACTAAATCCTCATAAAACCTTAAATTATTGTGTAAATTCCTAATTTAATTGCAATAAAACTTTAAACACATTAACAGAAATATTTTTAACCCAGGGAAAAGCAAACCTTTTCAAAAAAACTTTTAGTAAAATATGATATGAAAAATAGTTAGATATGATGAAATAGAATTAATTTGACCTTCTTATTGATATAGAGGATTTACAATGTATAGAACATAGCGAACACATCAGGCTTTTAAGCCTTCGTCAAAACTAACATGATAAATAAGCAATGTACGTCTGAAATAGCATAAGGCGGGGAGTGTCTGTACGTCCACACTGTATGGGCTTTTAATTTATAGTACACTCAAATGCATTCACGGACGTGTGGTGCACAGAGATCGGCAGCACGTGAACAATTAAGGGGCCATACAGTGCACCAACGCCTGCATTTGGGGTCTAATATCTAACAAACACGGACTTTGGTACTCCTCACATTCCTTTGAAAGAACAACAAAAGTTCACAAACGAAAGGATAAGTTAATTCAGCCCTGGACCTTTGCTATCATCCCCAAAACCGTAAAAATTATGGAAAGTTTTCCACAGAAAAGCGTGGGTTTTGGTTTCACCTGCAATCACCGATTGAAACATTTGGCTACAAAATATTTTTTGTCACTTGTGCTTGCAGATTTCACATAACCATGCGGAGCTCATCATGTAGAATAACTGTAAATTTTATAAAGTATGTCTACTACATTTATTAAGGCTTCGCAGCAACCAGACTGACATACCAACGTTTCAGATGATACTGCTACTACTACACATAATGCACACATAATGGTAAACATGGACTGTCAGAATGCACAGCAGAATTGCATTATTTACGAAGTCATATACATTCAACCATCCTCCAATTTTAAAATTCCTTCAATATATTTACGTATTTACCAGAACAGTCACAAATTCTCACCAACAGTGTAGTTCTGAAGGCACTTGGATAACCTATGTGTTTATGGTCACTATGAACCTCAAGATACGTGGTTTGACTATAGTTACCGCACCTGAATATTTTGTCACTTAGCTGTGATGCAATGCACAATTAACATTTATATAACAACTGCTGCACTATTTCCGAAGACCTGCTGTCGTAGACTGCAAGATCCTAAATAAAACTGTTTTCACCCAATGCCAAGTTCAGCGGTCACCACGTTAATTTTCCCCATCACCCACTGTGCTGGTATCCGGCATTACGTGTTCATGCACGAGTAAAAGCTGAAGTTGTCCCTGTGCACACCACGATGGCACACAGACGAGTAGAAATATAGCTCCAACCATTCTTAACCTCGGCATTACATGGAGTTGAATGGTTAACTTCACACTCCAGCCGCTTTATCCCCAGGAAAGAAACAAGATGCCCATTAAATGGGAGGCTGGGTGGGCCCCAGAGCCGGTCTGGATGTTTTGGGGAAAAGAAAAATTTCTGGCCCATGCTGGGATTGGAATCCAGGACGGTGAAAAGGAGAAAGGAATCAAAGAAATCAAGGATGATGATGTGGGGATCAAATAGCATTCTTGATTCTTATATTAACTAACTCCATGGAGCAGAGGCCTTCTTGAGAAGCTGACAGTTTCTCAGCTAGTCAAGAAATTCCCCGCATTTTATGGAACCCGGAGGTTCATTACCGCATTCACAAGAGCCCTCCACCTGTCCCTGCCTGTTTCTTAACATCATCATTTTTACAGTGAGGAGTTGTTAGCACCTCGCCCAACCCCCAAGCTGGAGGACCATCCCTTGTCGGCTGTCTGCGACTGCTTATTCAATGTATTCGCAGCTACCCTCCATAACTGCAGGCCGTTCCTCCATCCACAACCTAAGGACGTGCCATGCCGTGGTGAAAGGGACCCACATATATTATTATATATTATGATAATGAATACAATCAAAAAATATAATTATTTATTATATATTATAATACTGAACTACAGCATAAAATATAATTATTTATTATACATTATGATACTGAATACAAGCATAAAATATATTTATGCTTTTATTCAGTACTATGAATTATTGCCTGAGATTACAAAAACTCAATACAGAATATGGACAGGTAAAATCAATAAGTCACCACACAACATCTACACAGACAAACAGTCTGATTATGAAGTTCTGTGACGTGTTTCGACCTACAACCCCATTCATCCTCAGGCTGATACAAAATTAAAAACATATTACAAAAGATAACATAAAATATTGATGTACCAAATTTTAAAAGAATGCGTTATGGGAGTGTCAGTAGAACAGTACGATAGATTAAAATAGAGTAGAATATTTCAAACACACAACGGGATGTCACACTTAAAAATCAATATATATTCTATTGCAGCATCATAACACTAGTTGAAGATCTACAATATGTGGAATTCCAGAAGGTATAGTGACCGCAACTCAATTATTTTGACAGTCTGTAGGTAGAGAGGAAACGTCACACTGGAAAATAGATGAACATTCTTATGCAAAGGGCAGTTCTGAGCGCTTGTCGACATCAATTTTGATTACAGACTACTCTCATTTTATTGATTAATTTATGTTTCATTGTTTTGTTGGAAGTGTGCTTCTGTTGAAACCTTTCACTTTACCATAGTGTTGTTTCATTTACATTTGTATGAGCAATATGCACTCTGCTAGAATTTAATAAATTATATTAGAGTGCAAATGCTTAAATTAAGAGGGTATGTTCCCACACCTATCCGAAGAATTTACCACACACTGTGGTGGCAGACAAAGATATCCCCTTATCTAAAAGCAGAGATTATAGCATACTAGTGAAGAACAATGCTCAGACATGAAATTAAAATCTGTGCCCACTATGTCAACAACACATAAACACTTCACCTGATTACTATTTCAATCAAAAGTTCTTCTAAGAGAACCTGGTGCTGGTTGTCTTTCCTGCTGTTTCCCCCGTTGCCCCTCCGTGGCGCTGCAGACCAAAGTGAACACGATACACCAGTACCTTCTGAACGTGCTTCAATGTCATTTGGAGAGCCCCTACTAATGTGCAGAAGATCTACTCTTCTGGTTGGCAGAACAGGATCAACACGGCTCAATATATGCTGTACAGCATCTTGTGATAAGACAGGTTACACAATTTCACCTCCTCCAGCTGTTCAAAACATAAGATATGATAAGCTCTTACAACTGAGACAGCAGAACAGCCGCTGATATCTGCACATCAGAGGCCCCTGCAGGTGACAGCAAGTGTTTCTACATCAGCATCCCAAAAGCTACAAGATGGGAATGACTCCAGAGTCCCTGAAACCCCATGCATCCAATCTTACACTATCAGTTATACCTGCGTTCCCTAATCTCAGATCTTTCAGACCCTGCAATAATGGCAAAATTTTATATGACTGTAATAACTGAATGCCAGATGAAGAGGGCCCACTGTCCCCTGCTAGTCCTTGGCAGATCTGAAACTCTAGATGCTGCAGTATTGGCGAGACCAAGTTCAACCCGTCCAGACATTCAAAATTTAAAATACTATCAACAACACTACCCCATATACGTATAAAAAACTTAGGAGACGGTTAAGTAATTTTTAACAGAAACTGTCACATGACGATGTCTAATAGTTAAGTGATACATGGCTCTAAGCAGAGATACAGACCCAGCCAGTACAAATTTGTGAACACACATCATACGTGTAGTATGTAAGGTTAATATGTCAAACCAAGAATAACACCTCATATGCAGTCATAAACAGACATACAAGATGTAACAAATATGGACCCCATGGAAAGGTTTGCTCTGAATTATGATCAGATTTCTTTCTAGTCTTTCTCTAAATTATGATTCAGCCTTACAGGGCTTAATTTTGTTTGCTCCTGCATTAAAATTTGCTTTCATCCAAAACTTTTGTCTCAAAACATTACTACACCTTCAGGCCATATGTGGCACGCACCTACCTTCACATAAAAATTTTGAAAAGTGAACTGATGTATATGTAGGAAAATACAAAGCATTTTACAAGATGAACAAAGTACAAGATACATAGAGGTTTAAATTACTACTGTACAACAGAGACATGTATGCTATGAACTCAACTCATGACTCACAAAACCCAGCACCCTTTTCATAGTTGTGTGTGACACACCAAAAAGTCAAACTTGCGCATGTGGAACACACCTAACTTCACACCAAAATTTTGAAACTGATCTGTATGTAGGAAACTATAATGCAGTTGACAAGATGAACAAATTACAACACGTATAAGCTTAAAGTAGTAGTAGTAGTAGTAGTAGTAGTAGTAGTAGTAGTAGTAAAAGAACTTAACTCATGTAACACTAAACGAACATCTGTTTCACAGCTGTGCATGATATGCCTTGTATTTATTTAGCTGTTGGTGGTGTGGCAAAAAACTTCCTGCCTCTCCTTCTGAAAGAGCTGAAAATTAAAAAGAAAATGGAAGCATTAGAGATCTTAGTTACAAATTATATGATCACTACAAACAAAAAAGGAACTGCCCTACCATAAGTTATCAGTGAACATTAACTGATATCAAAATTTCTTTGAGTTTGGCATTATTCAGTCTAAGAAAGCACTCTGTAAGACAGCAGGATATAAAAAGTTCCTTGAAGATGGATCAACAGAAAAAGCCCGAACCACAGCCTGGCATATCTCCACAACCATCGTTCACTCTTAGCAGGTTACATGAGTGATCATGCACGTGTCCTGCTTACAAACTGAGCATAAGGGTGCAAATATCCATATTATGAAGCCACTTCAGCAAATGAGAAGAAAACGCGCAAACGTTCAGGAACAAGACCCTACACCACTTTGAATGTTGCCAGAGATAACAACACAGCTCCCAAAGAGCACCTGTGAAATTAAACATAAACAATTACAGTTTTACTATGTCAGAATATGTAATATTACAATGCATGTAATGATATCCTACTGCTTGTGACTTCAGGCTTCTGCCCCGATGCTGATAAGATCTATGTCCTTCCGGGATATTACGCAGCATCGAGTGGTAATCCTTTACCGACGTTTCTGGACAATGTGTCGGTCCCATCTTCATGGATCACTAAGTCTTGGACTTTCTTGACCCAGGAAGACCCGAAACGTCGGTAAAGGATTACCATGTGACGCTGTGTCATATCCCAGAACACAGATGTCATCGTACTGCTTCTAAGCTGTACCTCTATATGTGATAAAGTTTGCTTGTTAATGGTGTTCTACATATTGATACGTGTAACCAGTAATGACAGTATTCACTGTACCTTGTCGAGATGCAACCAACTTGCCAACAGAGGGTGTTGACTTACCATAAAGTTAAAACTGAAGAACAGAGCTTTGTATTTTGTGAAAAAAGGCCCAGGTGCACGAACTGTGCAAGTTACGATCAATAACTCTAGGCTTAATGCAACAAATTCCCAGTTACCTCATCCAGTGAAGGAAAGAAACCACATGACTTGATGATGAAACACCATACATTCTTCACAGCTGCAGTACTTCCTTTGTCTGAAAACTATGCAAAGTATGGAGGCAAGGCTGGCATAGGTTCAGTCTTACACAATGAAAATGTTGTGGCTTTTCTTCTCATTCAGAAATGCTGTGAGTCCCACCAAGGACGTGTCAAGTGTGGCGATCACAGAGCTATACACAGTTTATGTATTTACATATTTTAACCCATTAAAGACGAAGCGTATCTGTTTTATATAAGGACTCAGAGCGTACTGCACTGTAAACACTCTCCACTTCGGTTATAAAAACCAGTCTCTTAACATTTTATAAGGCAAAAGTTGCTGTTTGTTCTGAGATCCGTACAAAACACATAAACGCAATGTGGGCACCACACACAATTTTTTAATGTTAAACTCGGTGGTATGTAAAGTTACTGCTAGGCTTTAAAAGGTTAATTGCAACATTTGCAACTTATTCACAGTTCACTTTTACTTTCTCTCACTGTATCGTTTTTTTAAATAAAACACAGAAACACACACTTCAGCAGAATTCCGTTAATCTGGATGCTGACATATTGGAAATCCTGATACGTCAGTATTGCAGAAAAATATTCTCAAGTCTGGAAGTGTTACAAAAGACCTCCAAGAATGTCTCAATATTGGGTGTTCTGTTATGTCATGATCCCTTGCCTCATACTCGATCAACTCTTCAGCTATCAATACTCCTGAGCCTTTAGCATCCCTGGTAGAAATTGAAGAGAGTCCAGGCACTCCCTCCCAAAAAAAGATAGAAAGAAAAGAAAAATAAAAATGAAAGAAAACAAAAGAAAAAGCAAAAAACAAAAAGGAAGAAAAGAAAAAAAGGAAAAGAAACAAGTGGGATGACGTCATGCTTCCGAACCAGCAGCAGCAGATGTCCAATTGGATACTCCTCTGCTTAGCAGTGCAGCCCAAGTATAGGAGCAGTAACAAAACCTGTAACTTTGGTCGATATAGATACTGTTTGATAATCCAGCAACTGTCTGGCCCCATGGCTGCCAGATTAAAAGCATTCTACTGTATATAATGGTTAAATCGTGTTGGAATCAGCCCACCAAATCTGCACCAAGGATTAAAGAAACAGGATGGGTGAGAAGTGGATTCATTTGGTTTGGGATATGGACCAGCACCAGGCTCCTATGAACACAGTACTAAACCTTCAGGTTCCATAAAATGTACAAAATTTATACGCTAGTTGAGCAACTATGGCTTCTCAAGGATTCTGCTTTGTGAAGAACATACAACAAACCCATCTCTACCACAAAAGGCTGTGTCACTGTTGTGTTTACCTCGAAGACGGTGTGAAGGCAACCCTTGAAGAACTGCACACAGGTGTAAGTAAACACTCTGTTGAGGGTGTGAGGTAGATTTCTGGTGCATGTGTGTACCCCGCCGAGTCCACATTCACAAAGTTGGTCCAGTAGTCACTTGGAATACTCAATAGATGTTCAACCACCTACAAAACCATCACTATACATGTTAAATATTTATAACACACCCACACTGTTGAGAAACCACACTTCTTTCAACAAACATGTTAAATTAATGCTTCCTGTCATGTCAGTTTGTCCAAATGTTTTATCTCCAAAACTACTAAATGCATTTCACTAAACTCTGGTACTCACAACTTACTGTAAAGTTGGAGACATTTCATGTTGTTCATTACGGATTCAACACAAGTCCTAATGCACATGAATCTCAAACTTCATTAACCCTTTAAAGACGAAGTGTATCTGTTTTATATAAGGACTCAGTGTGTACCGCGCTGTAAACACCATCCACTTCGGTTATAAAATCCAATCTGTTAATGTTTTATAAGGCAAAAGTTGCTGTTTGTTCTGAGATTCGTACAAAACACATAAACGCAATGTGGGCACCATGTAGAATTTTTTAATGTTAAACCTGGTGGTACGTAAAGTTACCGCTAGGCTTTAAAAGGTTAAATTCCTCAAGAAGAGAATACCATTAAAAAAAACATACCACAAAACATAAAATTCAACACCTACACAGGATTACATTTAAAATATTTTTATATGATCCATATGTTATATATTTCCTCAGCCATGAAGATACGCGGCATTGTGTTAAGTTCCACACAATTTTAGTCTCAGCACTTGATGGCAGGGAGTGCTCAGTTTCACGCTCCACCCAATTTACCTTCAGGCAAAAGAGCCCAAAAAGCACATTACACAGAAGAATCAGTGGGCCCCACAGCTGGTGTGTATATGGTTGTTAAGCAATAAATCCCCACCCCTGCAAGAAATCAAAGATATAATCCAGACACTAAATTGACTGTGCCCCCAGGTGCAGTCCTTACCGTGGCCTGCTGCTTTGTTTCATTCAACATGGCAACAGGTTCAGGATCAGATGTTGAGTACCCTACAATCGTTGGACCAAATACTTTTGCGAGGTTAGATGCTGGCATCTTACAATCAGGGCATACGGCTACCCTGTAAGAACAAAATGATTACAAAATTAGATATTGCTAAAAAGGTAAAGGTAGTGTTGTCCCTGTTCATGCCATGAAGGCACATATAGGGAGTGGAGGTACAACCCCAGTCATTCTTAACCTGGGCACTCGATGGATATGAGTGGTCAGCTTCATGCTCCAGCTGCTTTACCTCTGGTAAAGAACCACAGTACCCACTGAATAGGAGGCTCAGTGGGTCCCACAGCCAGTTTGGACATTTTGGATAAAAAAGAAATTTCTTGCCCCTGCTGAGAATTAAACCTCAGATCGTCCAGCCTGTAGCAACATCAGTATACTGACTACACTATCTAGGCTCCTAATTAGATACTTACAGCATAACAGATACAAACAAAAAGCCACTTTCTCTTGTTAAGCACAGCTGCCACACCCTTTCACGGTTTAAAAATGACATGACAATGCCTGATGAACAACACAGCTTGCTTTTACAGCTACAGAGCTGTTCCATCCTCCCTCTGCAACCTCTCCTGTTTTTAGGTATGGCATTTCCTCACAAGATACCGCTGTTTCTTTCAAATATTTTTGTGTGCAAACTAATCAACTATTGCTCTACAGTGTGGGTCATCTTATGACACATTGTAGCACATTCTTCTCTATCTTTCCACAAACACCATTCTTGCATCATTATCCACATACACCTTAACCGATTCCTGACAGCTGCCATATATTTACATTTTACAGATGGTGCTGTAGATGACCTGGTGCCATAATGGAACAATTTCAGTTGCAGCCAGTCTGGCCAACTGCCATTCACACTGAATGTTTCCTTCAATAATTCTACACCTATACTACTTCTTGCACATGTAAATCTTCAAATACCATGCCGCACATGTTGTCATTTTCTAACTTGGAGGCAAGCACCATACCAATATATTATTCACGCTGCATATCTTGAGTAAAAGTATAAGGCCATATTGGTACAGCATTACATATTACAGATCATATATCCCCCAGCGTATGACATTATGCACACAACTTGTATTTCTTGACTTTAACCTGCAGACACCCCAGTCTCTACTGGTGCCAATCCTGAACACATCACTCTGGTCTCTCATATGGTTGTTTATTCATACTTACTCGTTCCTGTTGCAAGTGACAATTCAACTTACCTTTGCAGGTGCAGTACTAGAAAAGCAAGAGTGTCCCTGTTCGGTTGTGGTAATTCAGATATGGCCTGTATCATGGCTGCTCTCGCATCATCACGGTCACAAGTCAGGGCAGCCTTTACAAAATCCTGCCATAATGTGTGTGTCACCAGAGGTTCAAGCAAGGAACGTAAGAAGTCCTTGATGGCACCACAGATCACATGGATATCTATGTTTGACAAGTTTGGAACTCCTTTTCCACGAAGAAATTTCTCCTGCACAAAGAAATATCTTATGTTGGACAGACTGCAAAAGAACACTGCCCCCCCCCATTTAATCTTCCTCAATTTAACATGCTATCTCATTTATTTCAATGACAAGGTGAGGAACATCAGTCTTAAATTTTCTCAATTTAAGATTCTCTGTTGTGTCCTAACCCACTGCTACCCAAGAAAATCATAAATGGGGGTTACACTAAATTGTTTCCAAATTCTGCTAAGAACCAATAGACATACAACCACAATCGCCTTTATTTTAATGATTCTTATTAAATAACTTCACACAATGGTCTCCTGGGTTCTGACACTGTGTAGCTAAGTAGGTGGATACCACCATTTGAGAGAACACACTACACCCGTCTTTAGGATTAATGAATCAGGTCGAAGTTTGACAAAGAAGCAATTACACTGACAATGCAATTTCTTTATACAGACAAGATGCAAGGAATGCAGCCAATCAGAACCACAGTAGTGGGCAGTGATAGAGCCTTGTTAGGGACAAACAGGAGAAACATGTATCCTGGATACACTTCATTACGTCCACAAACATGAGCCAGTGCCACATACTATCCATAATGCAAACATCTGCTGTTTTTTGTTGTCCTGTCATATTCTTTTACTAGTTTGGACTCACTGTCTGTGGCCCTAATACAGAAACAGTGTCAAGAAAAAAAAGTAAAACATTATTTGTTGACATACAAATCAGCACAATGTAACAGTGCACAGATTTCAGTAAGACTGAAATAACTCAAAATGGTAACATTACATGTTGGAATAACACTAATACTTATCATCATCATCATCATCATCTCCTTTATGCAGGGTATTCACACTTATATACCTGAAACATGTTTCTAGGGTATACAGTGTCGCAGCTATTCTGCGCGTACTGTTAATGGTGCGTATGATGCTGGCTTAAATATTAAACTCTTTTGTGCTTCTACATTAGCACTTTCCGTAGTGTGTGTGCTGTGCCCAATATAGCTGTTTTCTGCAGTTCCTTGATATCGTGCTTTCCTGGTATGCTGCTCAAGTATTTTCTAAAGGATTTTGAAATGGTTCCAGTTGCTCCTATTATTACTGGTGTCACCTTTGTTTTTACATTCCACATGCGCTGTATTTCTATTATAAGGTCTTTATATTTTAGAATATTCTCAGCTTCTTTATCACATTTCTCTCTCCTGGGATTGCTACATCAATTAGCATACATGTTCCTTTTTCATTATCCCAGATTATGACTGGTTTACTTATTATTATTATTATTATTATTATTATTATTAATTAATACAACCCAATACGGACTTCTATCACAGCCCTGCAAACAGCCAGACAAAACACAAGCTTAGTCCACACCCTCAACAGCAATGCAGATGGCACTACTGTTACTGACACTCATTCTGCAGTGCAAACCCTGCAAAACTGGAAGCTCCCTGTCCACATGACACCACAGGTTTTTGCTGAGTGCAGTTATCAACATTAACCCTTCAGCACTGAATGATGCACAGGCTGTGTCACACGGGGTGACATCCAAATTGCTGTATTCCTGTGCAGCCCTGGTGGGATTTTCCCTGCCACCACTAACCTCAGTTAATTATAATTTTGTCCAAAGATCAAATCCTGGCATTCTGCAAATTGCACCTGGAATTTAATTCAACTGCCAAACTGTTAATATTCAGTGTGAAACATAAAATTTATTCACACAATCATTTCTGCACATGTGCAAAATTTTCTGCTCTTTATAACTTACTTCAACTGAGGTACCTTACCTCAGCAATTGGTAACCTCTCCAAAGACAGCTACATTGACATATAAGACATTCTGGTTCACACAATAACATGCACCAAAGGACCTTGCAATACCAACTCAAGCGTATCTTCCATAGTCATTTATTGCTGTGCCATCTCCTGGACCTATTCACAACTACTTGACAACAGGAATAAAGAAATAACAACATAACAGCAGGCTTGAACATTTTAATATATAAGGAATATTTTATTTGGTCTTTCCACCTGCAATGTACTGAACATACCTTCAGTAATCTCACATCTTTCTCAGCTCCTGGCACTCTGTAGATGCCAACTTCATTTAGGCCACGAAGTTCCACTTCATTGATGCAATGAACTATTAGGGATGGGACCATGGGGGATGTATGTGGAGTATAATCAGCAATAGTTCCCATGGCACCTCCACGGCGGGTAGGGGTGTTGCCCACTGGCACACATGGTAGAGGCACCTGGTCTTTGCATTCAGGATGACATGATGCTCGACAATCTCGACATTTCATTGCCAGTTTTCCAAATTTCATCCTGAAACAGGGCACATACAGACCTGCACTTCAATAGCCCACAGCAAAATTTTTGTCACTTGTTCTACGGTAAACAGACAGACATTCAGGTTCTCTCAGAACAGCAGTTCGATGATTGATTTACAGTTCACAACCAAGCTAAGCATTCCTTCTGTCTTCAGGAAGATCAAATTTCAAACTGGAGACCAGCTATCCTGAGGAATTCTGCGGTTTTCCGCAACCATCCAGACAAAATCTGGTACAGTATCTCAATTAGGGCACAAACGTCCTTACATCCTTTCCTCCTCCTCTGCCGCCGTGGCCCCCCCTCCACCACCACCACCACCACCACCGCCGCCGACGATGACAACAACAACAACGACAGCAGCGGTGGCAGCAGCAGCAGCAGCAGCAGCTCAGACACGAAAATCAGTCTCTGGACCAAGAAATGATGCTGCGACCTTTCAAACACAAAGGCATGCTACCCACTTGGCCATGACGTAGTCTCCATACCTCCTACAAACCTTCAGGGCACATAAGGGCTAACTACAGGGCACACAGCTTAAAGCACAACTTACTATGGTTGCAGTGCTATGCAGCAACTGATAACACTGCCTGCTCTGCAGTACTCAGTTCCACGTGTTGAATAAAATAAAATAAAACAGACTGTGACCACATTTCTTAAATTCAACCTTCATATAGAACTCAGATATGACATGTATGGTGTTGTTGGAAACTGCATTAAACATTATATGGAAATGCAGCAATAGTTCTTGTTAGGGCAGTCAGCATGAGTGAACTGAAAAGATACAGTGAAACCCTGTTAAGATGTTTTTCAAAATTCCAAGAAAATCCTACTTCTAAAGCGGGAAATTTCTTAAAAGGGTAGGACCAAAAAGATCTATCTTTTAAATTTTTTTGTAAACTGATTACATATGTATGCCGAATTTGTATAATTTGCAGCTGTCTTAACACACTCTCACTTGTATCTGACCATTTAACCATTTTGTCTGTAACCTTTCATTCACAGTCTTATTTACACCTTTATCTATACTGTTACCAACTTTTCATTCGCATGTCCAAATTTCATTCCAGATGTGTACTTTTCCTTGAAATATTTTTCAAGCATGGGTTGTTACTCTATTTTAAAAAACAGTAGCAGTATACATCTTCAGACTCCATAGGTTCGCTTTTAGGTAGACCATAAGGGGTGGTCAGTAGTTCCAGTTACTTTCACTAACTCTGCAGTGTCTTGAATTTATTTTCTGGAAGTGCTGATGTAACATACCTGCGCACAGTCACCATGAATGTTTCACAATCACACAACACAACGACGCGTTTCTATTACTGCCAATAAATTACGTTTAACCAAGTTGTCGCAATCGATCACCCACTTATCTCGCGTCAAACCGCTGTCCCCCAGCAATGTGTGACTCCCACCAGCACACGCCTGAACTTCTTCAAATGTTATTGGCTGCCTTAGTTTCCACCAAGTCCCAGGCTGTTGAAGCAGCAAAACGTTGCCAAACGCAGGCTCATGAAGGTCACGAAACAGCTAGGATCGGCTTCTGCCCAACCGATACAAATTTTCAGTTGTCATGACAAGATGCCGAGTAGTGGGCAGTGACTCACTGCAGTCTCTGCATCGTGGAAGAAATACGACACCCCCGCGACAGCCGTGAGGTTACGTCATTCTGTTGTGTGAAATGTGGCAGAAGTGACCTTGCTGCGTGCCATTTGAACGCTGCATTTTGGAAACAGACTGAATGGAAAATCAGGGAAATTCCTTAAGATTTTGAAACAGCAAATGTATTAAACAGGTAAAAAACTGTTTCATCATGAAATTTGTTACTTCTTATGCGGGAAATTTTCTTATGCGGGTATGTATTAAAAGGGTAACCTGTAATGTTAATCAAATGGGAGAATTTTGGTGCTTTTTTTATCCTGACTTCTTAGGCGGGAAATTTTCTTAACCACAGACATCTGAAGCGAGTTTCACTGTATCTGCACTTTCATTACACCCATTGGTGTATAAAACTACATTGACAGATACGGGATTCACAGTACGTGTCTGCTACAGCATGTATTACCAGTATCACCACGTTATAGTGAGACCAAATGAAAGAGAACACACAAATACCTCCCAGCTAAAATTATAAATTGTTCTACCAACTTTTTCATAAATATCTTCTAGATATGGTACCATCAAAGATTACAACTGGATAACTCTGGATGACATGCAACATGAGTTAGTCCTGTTTTAACCTAAACAATCATGCCTTGAGAGAAGGAAGTCATTCCATTTCAACTGGTAAACAGAATTTGTAAGGGATGTAGTGCTTTCATCTTCTGAGCCAAGCACTCCACACCCAGAATACAATCCTTTGAAACAATGATGACTGCTTACCAGTCAACACAGCATAACACCCCATGATTTGAATCTTTAGCGGTGCCGCTATGAGAACATCAATGTCCTTTTTTAATCTGCCTCGTAGTGTAACTCCACTCACCTCTTACCACAGGGGGTACAATTCTCTGGGTAGATGATAGTCTTGGTGCAGAAGATATGTGTACGGTTCTTAAGTTTGTTGCTCAGTCCAACAGTGTGGAGCCCACCAATATTGGAGCCCACACATGTATTTCTTGGTGTCAGAAGTTTTGTCTGACTTGGACAACATCCAGATTCATCTGATGATGAATCTAACAGAGAAATGTTTTGAGTAAGAAACATACACCAAATAAGTTACTTCTGAAATTAAAATGTCCATATGAAACACACCTTTAGAAAACCCTTCAAATAGCAGTGAAACATTTATTTTATACCAAAAGAAAGAAAGAAAGAAAGAAAGAAAGAAAGAAAGAAAGAAAGAAANATTTTATACCAAAAGAAAGAAAGAAAGAAAGAAAGAAAGAAAGAAAGAAAGAAAGAAAGAAAGAAAGAAAGAAAGAAAGAAAGAAAGAAAGAAAGAAAGAGAGAAAGAAAGGAAGGAAGGAAGGAAGGAAGGAAGGAAGGAAGGAAGAAAGGAAGAAAGAAAGAAAGAAAGAAAGAAAGAAAGAAAGAAAGAAAGAAAGAAAGAAAGAAAGAAAGAAAGAAGGAAAGAAAGAATTAAACCTCAGGCCTAAGAGCCACCAAGTATTATTAGACAATCAAATCAAAGAGACGTAAGCAGATAGGACAACACATATAAAGATATGATACATGCACATAAAAATCTAGTTAGAAAACCTGGAGGAAAGAAACCATTTTGAAGACCCAGACACACCTCAGACAAGAATATTAGAAAGGTATCTTAAAGATACATGATATGATGGTGGTGTGAACTTTAATTTATATGACAGTGGTGGGTTCTTCTAAACATGTTAATGAATTCTGGCGTTCCGTAACAAACACAGACTTCTTGAGCGGCTCAGCATCCTCTAGCTGCTCAAGGATTCTAAATCCATGAGATGCTGTCATGCTTGAGAATCTGGTAAGTCGCCCAGCTGGCAAAAAGTCCTGCCTTTTAAGGAACCTGACGGCTCACCACCATGTTCAAAAGAATGTGACCCTACCTTAACCTAAGTCACCCACATCCACACCACACTATCAAATTCTATTTATTTATGTCCCCCATCAACATTAGCAAGCCACCCACCCACCCACAACCAAGGGTCTTACCATGATCTCTTCCCTTCAGGTTTTCCAACCAAAATACGTACTGTATGCATTTCTCATCAGTCCCATGCATTATAAATCTCACCCACTTCATTCTCATTGACTTTATCACTGTAATACTTAGCACACAGTACAAATTATTGCACTCCTCATAATGTTCTGGTCTCTTCTTACACTCTCTTAGGTCCATCTAGTTTCTTCAGCACCCTGATCCTAACACATTCAGTCTACATTCTACCTTAAAATGAGAGGCAAAGTATCGCACCTCAAGCGTGCGGCTCCATCAGAGGCAATACACAAAGTTACATCAGCTTACCTATACCTCTTCTGGGAGCAGATGGCTGCAATGGGATGTGACAGATACCACCATTATAGTGGTTTTTGGCTTCTTCTTGCTTACTAGGGCCAATCTTTTGAGAGTCACTGCTTGCAACTGCCACCAACTTGGCTGATGCCTTGATGGGTCCACCTTCCTTTCCTACTGTGAGAGTTGTTGTAGCCACAACTGTTTCTGGGTTCAATCCCACCCCATCCAACTAGCAGAACAAAAAGCATATAAAATAGTGGAAAGAAATGTAAAATGGTGCTGGGTATAAGACGTTAAAATACAATAAAACCTCAATTTTACATCTTTGAGAGGACCACTTACAATGAACATAAAATAAAGGAAATAAAAATGAATGAAATTAACCCTTTAAAGATGAAGCGTATCTGTTTTATATAAGGACTCAGCACGTACCGCACTGTAAACACTCTCCACGTCGGTTATAAAAACTAATCTTTTAATGTTGTGTAAGGCAAAAGTTGCTGTTTGTTCTGAGACCCACACAAAACACATAATGCAATGTAAGCACCATGCAGAATTTTTGAATGTTAAACCTGGTGGTACGTAAAGTTACCGCTAGGCTTTAAAAGGTTAAATGCAATTAAATACACTAAAATAAAACTGTACTGTATTAAACTTGTAATATAGTTCACTTCTTCCACATACCCATTAAAGGAAGTTGCTGCATTTACATTTTCTGCTAAAACCCGTACACCTCACTCTGTACTGACAGAGGGCAGCCATTGTATTACCATCGACATAAAACCTCACAAGGTGTTTCCTCACAGGGACTTAATAAGTGTGAAACTAGCAGTGTGTCATAACCAGACAGAAATTACACAAATAAAACTCTTTGCTACTTCCATTCATAGTAATTCAGAGAGTAGCAACTGCATGTATGAGAATTTATCTGTAACTGAAAAAACTTGGTGCCAGTACTATGCATGGCTCCGCACTGATGACACAATCTTGAAGCCAAAGACTATGTCACAGATCACACATATAGCTAGGATGGCACAGAACATCAAATGTCACAGTTCAAAAGGTAGTAAGTGTACATAAAGACAATACAGGAAATTACAAAAAATCAACTTTCTTTGTGATTTCCAATTGAGAGTACTTAAAGCGGCAGCAACAGGCCAACTTATGCTCAATTTGAATGAATAATTAAGGAACTGGCTATTCTAGTGCAAGCAACAAAAACATGCGTAGAATCAAGGAAAATGCAGATTCAAGGAACACAAAATCTGAGTTTCAATGAAAATATAAAAATTCAACATATTCAAGCAAGTACAATACAAGAGGAAATAAATGGAAGAAAAAACGCCAAAACATAAGGAACAGAATGAAGTGGTTTCCTCACTGGCCTGACCCAACAGCTCGCCTCCCTTCTCTGTAACACGTCACTTAACTTACTGTTCTACACTGAACATGCAGGCAGAAGATTCCTCTGAAAAAATAGCCAATGTCCATATGATGTCACAACCCACAAATTGGACCAGCATCGTTATAAGTTACAGTTCTGCCTAGTATTGTGTGCAGTACTGTCACTATTATGAGCAGCAGCCATTCTGAATACAGCACATGTCAGAGTATAGGAATTATAGTTGTGCATGTTTCTTTCTTGCAACCTACCCCATAGGCAGTGAATTACCTTGACGGTTTTCTCTACAGCAGAACGCCGCCTCTTGTTGTTTGCTGCTTCATCCTCTGCTGTGAGAGAGGGCCGATGCCTTTTCCAAACTTTTCCACATCGTGTCAGGGTGGAATCCAAATCGTCCTCAGAACGAGAGTAGCTTAAGTCTGACAAGAGTGACCCTAAAACAGAAGCAAAGCCTCTTGCACTTAGCATTGCCTACCATAAAATATTCTACAGCCTGTACAGAGAATTTGTTCAACATGGCAATGAACCTCTAGGTTCAACAAAATGTAGGAAAGCTCTTGACCATATAATAAGAGTTTTAGCTTCTCAGGCCTCTGCTCCATGGAGATCACTAACCAGTATACCAAACACATCTTAGACTGTACAGGGAAAACTCCATCATGCAGTTATGTAGGACAGACCTGGAAAAATTACAGCATGAAATGCACACATGGCAAATAAATTCATCATGACACATAAAAATACTAAAGCAGAGCCACAATTGAATGCCAATGGGTTTTCATAAATACAATTTCTGTACTTCAAATCATACTGACCAAATAAACAATATATGCATACCTGTAACATATGTATAAAGCTTAATGTGTACGTGGAAGCAAAAACAATAGCTTAACTAACAGATTTCTTGCACATTCAGTGTTTTCTCTTCATGTATTTCCTGAAACTTTCCTACAGAAACTCCATTCCACAATTGGGCAGGAATTGAGTCATTGTTGACAAAATAGGCGATATTTTAGCAGACTACAGGGAGGAGAGGGAAATTTATTACAGGGGAACAGAATTGTGTATCTGTGCATGCCTGAATTTCTAGCTTCAAGCCTGAAAATGTTTATCAAATAGAAGTAAACACCTATGACAAACAGAACATAAAAAGTTCAGGTTGCTTCATATTGATTATGAGCACGTTACAATGCACATGAAATTTTAACTTTTAGCAAGAGCCAAACCTAAGGGTAGATAATCTTTATGTGTGCTTAAAATTAAATTATAATAACAATGATACTAAAAGAATAGCCGTGCAGCATAGCTTCAGATTTTATCGTAATGATATAAAATGATGAATGAATAATCATGATAAAATGTGAAGTTGTGCAGCACAGCTATTATTATTATTTTTATTACAATCTAAGTGTAAATGCTGAGATAACATTAAAATGTATCTTCCAGCAATAGAGTGCGTGTGGCCTGAATTCATTTTGTTCAGAACAGGAACACATCGTGGGCTCTTGCGAATGCAACATTAAACCTTCAGATTCCCTAAATGCAGGACATTTGACTAGCTGAGAACTGCCAATATCTCAAGAATCACTTTGCTACACAAAGTTAATTATGAGAGCCATCAGATTACTAAAGAATAATCATATTTAGCTGGAGAGCTGAAACATGTTCCTACAGCAAAATCCAGATAAAACTCATTTAATGTCCAACAGTGGGCAGTAGTAAAACAAGAATAACCTCACTTGATTACTAACACTTCTGTTCCAAGTTGGTTCCACTGTCCCTGTGGCCTTACAGTGACAGCCTAGAGGGACAGCAATCACCAAGATTACACAGGGCTGGACTTGGGCTGTAGGGTGAGTCTAACACGTCCAGCTTCAATCCTGCCAAACCTCATTCATGATATCTCATCACTGGCTCATCCACCAAACAACATAATCAACTCTTTGTTACACCCAAACACAGTACAATTACATGTCCTGCTGTACTTACAACTAAACACAGTGTATAAATGGAATTTTAAGTCAGCACATTCAAAAGCATAAAAAGACAATGCAAAATGGATTTACAAAGACTGATTCCACCACATACCTGTTGAATTCATTGCCTCATTTATTGTGTCCAGTTTTAAGCCCTTGCTTTGACCGCCCCCAGCTTCATCGTTACCAGCAAAACTATTGCAAGTTGTGTTCAGAAATCCTAATTTCTCTTTTGTTTCATCATTTATTTTTCCACAGCCCTCAACAAAAACAAGATCTCTCACAAGCTGTAACTTCTTTTCCTGCAAAAAATACAAAAATGCCAACTCCCATTCTATTTGTAGATAAAAAGGGAGAAGAAATGAAAAAAGAGGTACAAAAAGAACAAAATTAATGTAAAAATTATACTATTGGAGGTCACTCTACATTCATACTTTTTAATTTCTACACACGGTAATAACATGGCAGCAGCATAAGCTTGTGTGGTGGGAGTGACACAAGCAAGAACAATGAAATACAGTATCAATTGTAACCACAGGAACCACATTACTCTTTAAACAACTGGGTTGGTATTTAAATTTTTGTGAATTGTTTACAAAAAATGTATTATTTGATCAGCATTCTGTGGAAAAGAAAACACAGATTATGCAGCATGTCTTACAAATGCAGTAAATTTCTTCGTTGCCCAAATATATAAAATTAATTTCTAGGGGTGTTTTTTTGTGTTCACAAATGCAAACGTAGGTCATTTAAAGGTTAACAGCAGGAATCATTGTACAAGATTAATAACAGTAATGACAGTCTCAACATAACCACTGTAACAAGCTCTGGAGCATTAAGAAATCACGTACGTACACTCAAATGTGAAGCTGCAAAACGAGCTTGGTGTTACTGTGTGCATGCTTATATGGGTTGCAACTGTCCAGTATTGCTTCATGCCAGAAGCAATGCCACTAAAATTTTTGGAGCTAGATTTGAAACTAAAGGGCAGCATATACCAAACTTGCTGCACCTACCAGTAAACAACAACTAGACACATCCTACATATTCCTCAATATTACTGGAGCGTTAAAATAAAGACTGGAATCGCCAAGACATATACCATGAAGTGGGGTGATGACAAATTTATACAAAATCCTGGTTTACAAATCTGAAGGACATCAATGAGAAGACCTACAGATATATTCAGATAACGTGACACCTGAGCTCCCTAACCCTCAACACAGCTGTAGTCAGCAAGGTCCAGCTCCCTGCTGGGCTCACATCGGCACAGCCAGGCAATGTTATACCTGTTCCAAACACATCTCCTCTGCTGGGAGTATGAGTACATTGTCTGTCGCAATGAGATCACTTATGTTAAGGTTAAATTTTATGTGTTCTATTACAAGGCCCCCTGGAAGAAGTTTTTGAAACTCCACTTTGCTCCACTGCTTAAATGAGACTGCAGAGTCCTGCAAGTTACCAGAGTGTTTTTGAAACGGAGAGAAAAAGTTGGAGCTGCACACTCTGTGCTTCCCCTGACCAGCTTGTCTCTTCACCCTTGTGCTAACAGGGATCAAGTTATCTGATAAGGACAGTAGCCACCCATAGATGGATAATAATATTAAAATGGGATTTATAAAGTGTGTGGGGATTCAGTGTGAACTCATCCAGCTAAAGCCAGGGACCAGTTGCAGGCCACTGTGAACACAGAAATAAATTAGGGGATCAAGGGAAGGTGGGATGTTCATGACCAACTGTAAAACAATTATCATCTGTTGGAATATGGACGGAAAGATTTCTTTGGTGAAGAGTGTAAATTCACTCCTCACAGTGTAATTTTCTCCACAGTCATATTACCAGGGCTGTTGAGTTGGAGTCGGAGTCCTTGAGTCAGAAGGAATTTTGTGTGGAGTCAGAGTCGGTAAAAATGTACCAACTCTGACCTCGATAAAAAATCTTAATAGATACTAGCTACAATAACCATTAGACTTATACTTAAATATAGGTTATAAGTCAAAAAAGTAGCCTGATGATTCACGTGGTGCTGATGAAAACGCTTATGATACCATTTACTGTTTCAGCAGGTTTACCATTATTAATACACACTGACCTTTTACGAAGGAGTCGGAGTCGAAGATCTAAAAATTGAGGAGTTGGAGTCGGAGATTTGTGTACCGATTCCGCAGCCCTGCCTATTACTTCCTCCCTCTCAGTCCTAATATTTTCTTCAGCACTGAGCTCTTCAATACCCCCAGACAAAACATTTTCTGGTGTTTTAATAATATAGCATACGAACAGCAAGATTACACAACTTGAGGTGCAATGAAAAAGAGGACTGTTTATTGTGTAGTGAAAAGGATTAAGCAAAGGAGGTGATCCCAGACTGTCTCAAGCTACCAGTATGCTGACATTCACCAACAGTGATTAGAGAAAACCATAAATGGTATGACGCCATGTCTAGAACGCAAAACACTTCTCAAATATAAGCCACATAAATTACCCATTGAACTATCAGACACAGCACTGACAGATAACACACCAGGGAACTTCAAAGTGTAATTAATAATATAATACATACAGTAGGCCCGCTGTCCAATCACAGGGACTACTTTTTGAAAACCACTGTGGTAGAAGGATCCCAGTTAGTGAATATTATTCTATGGCAAATAGAGAACTAGGTTCTCCATGGCTATATTTACTGATCAATGCCTATCTAAGTTGCATGCTCCTTTACTAAACATACATGAAAAACATTGTAAAGATATCACATTTATTGTCCATTTGGATTTCAAAAAACTTCATCCAACCATGATACATGCAAGGGCCATGACTTAAACACAGGGCTGTGGAGTCAGTACACAAAACATCCGACTCCTCAATTTTTAAGTCTCTGACTCCGACTCCTTCATAAAAGCTCAATATGTATGAATAATGGTAAACCTACTAAAATGGTAAATGATATCATAAGACATTTCATCACCACCACGTGAGTCATCAGGCTGCTTTTTAGTCTTATAACCTATATTCAAGTATAAGTCTAATGGTTATTTCAGCTAGTATCTATTTAAGATATTTTATCGAGGTCGGAGTCACAGTTTGTACATTTTTACCGACTCCAACTCCACAAACCCAAATGGAACTCCACAGCCCTGCTTAAACATAATGTGGCAAGACCACAAATACAAAGAGTCAGTACAAAGCAATGAACCAGCGCGCACAGTAATCTACAAACAGCACACAGAGGATGTTCATAAGCAGGGACGCTAGGGAGATAAGTGCCGAAGAACACTCAGCATGGTGCAAACAAAACACATTTCTATGCAACACCATGAATGAACAAACATTTATGCTACAGTTTCAAAATGGATGAACATAAGGAAAACTTGAATTCCAAAACATGAAAATCCAGTTTGAGACACAACGCAGTCTTGCAGGATCACAACGAGAATAATAAAATTTCTGATAGGAATTTTATCATACAGCAAGATAAATCCATGTGATTGCAAAACTGTTGTTTTTTTCACCAACAGTTAGAAGTGTCCTACATACAACACATGCATCAGCCATGATGTCACATCCCCGCTGACTTAAGTCTGCCCCATACATAAACTAAAATTTCAGAAAACCCACCCTGGTCACTACACTTACAGATATACCTACTTTAGCACAGTGACACCTCTACAAGACTTCAACCCATATACAGATAACCTTGGCTCATATGTGTATACAAATGCATATGAAAAGTTTAAGTTCTCTCACCAGAGCTGTGCTGTTGCTCTCAGCTTCAAGTCGTTTTTTCTTCTCCTTATCCAACAAGCGCCGAGCATGATTTAGTTTTGCATCTAGAACTGTAATATTTTGATTTGTTTTTTCCAGTTCCCGCTGGAGTCTCTGCGTTTCCTGGACAGCTGCTAACCATTTCTTCCGATTTTCTTCTTGATTTACAGCAAATTGAATAAACTCTTCAAAAAGGAAAACCATCTCTAATTAATACAGGGCTAAAAAATCCACAAAAAATCTACATAACATAGGCTAAATTTTAAGCTCATTTTTAAATTTCCATTGTTTTACTTGGAAGTGTTCACTTACCAGGTTCACAACTGCTCTCTCCCAGAACTGTTGAACATCGTATCAAATCATCATAAGCTGCCAATAATGACAACGACATCTTCAGTGTGTCAATATAAAATGTGAGGTGCTAATTCTGTACACTACTTCCACTATTTCTCTGTAAGAAAAGCTGAAAGAGTGAGAAAAATTTGGTCAGGTAATCACTTGTGCATGGAACTTTCTCTCATATAATGAAGTTAACGCTTTTATATACAGCTTGCAAAATCGACACCACTTAAAAGTTAGAAACTTAATCAATTATTTACGACACGGCTCTGTACTTAACACAATAACATAACATGTAACACAAGCACGAGGGCCATTCCTTGGAAAACCAGCACACCTAGGGAACAAAGTGGAACCTGACCATTCCAGATTAACTTGAGAATTTGCTTATGTGTTCATACTACAGTCAAACACGCTCACCTAATCTATTTTACCTATCCGACCTAACCATTTTAAGAGTATATGGCGTTAAAAATGATCAAAAAATTGTAAAAGTGCACGTTTTAAGTTTTTCTTAAATAAGTCATATAAATAGGCTTTAAAGACAGATGCATTATATATCATTTCAAAGCTTATAAAATTCTCTATCAACCTGTGTAAAAAAATCTTCAGTAGTGATGTGTTTTATAGTTATAGGTCCTTAAATATTAAAAAATATAGAAATGAATAACTACAAAGTAGCATCTTCAATTTCTTTACAACTTTCCATGATAGCCAATCATAGTCCCACTAATAACTGTGCAAAAAATTACTGGGGGCCCTCCAGTGGTTTGAGAGCTATAAAAGTTGTTTCAGATAAGGCAGTATCTTTTTGCTAGTGATTCTAAATGTGCCTCACTCACAGCTTGTTATTCTTGCTGTAGTCTGTTTATTTCATGGTTTAACTGTTACTACTTCCTATCTTCTATTATTCTGTCCACCCTTAAGTCACCTGCAATAACATTTTCCTGAAACAGAATTATTTTGAATAAGTCCTTGAGAGATTTATGTTATAGTAAGGACAACATTCCTGAATACTGTAAGGTTGGCAATCATTTTGGCATCAGTTAAGTGGTCAGATACACACTGGTAGTTTGAGAAAGCACAAGCATGTGAATGAATAAGATTATCATTGAGTTCAGCATAAATTCAGTTCACAGACATAAATTTTTACTTTTGTACTACCAACAGATGTAATTTCAATACTGTAACATCCACATCACATGAGTTTGTAGAAAAATTTGTATCAACTCCGCAGGAACTGAAAGTATATGACTTTATAGCTCACCAGCAGTCTTCATTTTTGAAAGAAACAAAATCCTCACTTCAAGACAGAGAAGTTATTGTTTTCAGGGATTTCTCAGAAAATTATTCATTTACTCTTCAGTATGCTGCTCAAGGATTTCATTCGAATAACCAGCAAGCCACCATTCATACCTCTGTTAGCTATTTTTAAAATTCTAAGAATGAGTTGGAAAACCTATGTTTTGTAATTATTTCAGAATGCTTGTATAATGATACTGTGACAGTATACACTTTCCAAAAGCATCTAATTGCATTTTTCAAAGAAAATGTTCCAAATATTTCAAAGATACATTATTTTTCTTAAGGTGCATCAGCACAATACAAAGATAAGAACAATTTCATCCACTTGTGCCATCACAACACTGACTGTGGGATACATGCTGAATGGCACTTCTTTGCCACATCACAAGGCAAAGGCCCATGTGATGGTGTAGGATGTACCATAACACAACTTGCAGCTCCTTCCAGCTTACAACACCATCAGGTATTGACTCCAGCACAACGCTATTCATGGGCAAAAGAACATTTGCCGCCCATACACATGCAGTATGTCTCTAACAATGAAGTTGAATGGACAAGACGTCAACAAAAATTTAGGTTAACACCAGAACAGTGATTGGAACTCTTCTATATCACACTTTTCTCCCCACTTCCAATACAACTTTGATTGCAAAGAAATACTCGAAAGTCCAGGATGGCTCTGCGGTGGCTATGGCAGAAAGTATAAGTCACAATCAAACCATCCCATTTGAAACAGTTAGAGGATTAATTGCCGCAGTGTATGAAGATCACTGGCGGTCAGGGCTTGTGTTAGAAAAGCATGACGAGAATGAAGAATTTAAAATGAGATTCCTTCATGCACATGGACCATCACCCTCCTCTGTGTTCCCCTCTCAACCAGATGAATTAATTCTACCCGTATCTCTCATTTTGTCTATGGTTACACCAACTTATGAAACTGGGAGAACATACAAACTGTCATCAGCAGAAGCATATCCTATATCTAAGTTATTAGAAGATTTCAAGATGATGTAAAACCATTCCAGTGTATGAGAAAATGTAAGTTTTTCAAAATGCTGTCCAAAATATGCCATATGTACAGCTATGTTAGGTTGAAAAATTTCTCAGAAAGTTTTCGTCAGCCCAAAACCATTTTGTAAGCACAAAAAGCTAACTTTATTTGCAACACTTTTGCCAATTTTCAATGAAATTGAAGATGCTACTTTTTAGAAATAAATTTTTGTAAATGGTTTAAGTTTTTGCCTTAAAATAAAAAAGGAATTAGTCATAAACAAAGTTTTATATTCTAGAAGAAAGTAGATTTTATAAGCTCTAAAATGAGCCACAGATCATTGTTTTATGTCCAATGCTTAAAACATGATTGATACAAGTAATTTTGAATACTTTATTTTGGCTGAATTTTGTCATGTTCATACTCATTTATTTGTACTCACTGATCCATCATTGGTACATAACCATAGAATACAGAATTTGTCAGTAGAAAACATCATTCTAAGTACAACACAGAACTTGTCATGAAATAATAATACCAGTAATATAATTGTGCATATTTAAATCTCCTTATTTACAAAATAGTAAAATTATTATGGAATTGTATTACCAGGTTTATAATTAAAATATTCTTCCAAAGTGTAAAATGATTGTATTAATGAAAATTTCTTTAAAACCACCTTAAACTGTTTTTCATTTGGAGACAAATCCCTAATTTCCAAGGAAGACTATTAAACATCTTGATGTCAAAGTAGTAGGGTCCCTTTTGATAAATTTTTAAATGAGTGGGTGGCCGGAAAAAGTTCATATTGGTCCTGGTATTAATACTATGCATCTCTGAATTCGTTTTAAATGAACTTTTGTTATTTACCATAAATATAGCTATAGAAAATATATATTGCGACACTAAGCGTAAAATTTGTAAATTCCTAAAAAATGCTCTAGGTCTGATATCCATTATTATCCTGGTAATTCTTTTTTGTAGCTTAAATATCTTTGTACTGGAAGTTGAATTAACTCAAAAAAACAGGCCCATATGTTAAAATGGAGTGAAAATATGCATCGTAGACCATTTTTAATGTTTGAAGTGATAGTACTGATCTTACGATTCGAAGTACAAAACAAGCCTCATTCAGTTTGGGAATAATAATTTCGGTATGCTAATTCAAAGACATAGTACTGTTAATCAATAATCCACAAAACTTCAGTTTGGTTGTATTCTGTACTAATTTATTGTCACTAATACTATTCATAGCAGAAGAAATCTGATTTTTCGATTGAAATTGCATATACGTTTTACTGTAAGTTAAAGAAAGTAAGTTTGCCTTAAACCACTCATTAAATTTATTAAATACCTGTCATTTTTTGGACACCTTATATCTCTGAAACTGGTTAGGATATTCCAAATATAATGCAGGGAAGACAGTTTGAGCTCAAGACAAATATATGTGCATATTTTCAAGAAAATACAGCTCATCAAGATTCAGGGGGTACGTTGGTTTTTGACGGAATTACCCATGAATAAAACTTGCCAGTATAAAATACAATACTCGGTTACAAACCCTACTTCCATTTCAGACAAGAACAGGCCACTGAAATTTCATACGTACCGTAGAATACTAAGCAGCCGGTGACACTCCACGCTGCATTCCACTTCGTACCGTATAACAGACAGCAAACCGTTGGAACACCAACTGTTCCATCACTCGTTGTCTGGGCAGCTTTAAAATGAACCAATAGACACCAGACCTTCCCCACTTCTTCCCCTTAACAGGTTAGCCAACATCACTTGGAAAATAATATAATTAATGAGACTGATCAGGTGTGAGGACGTGGTCATTACGGCAGATTAATTGCTTCAACAGATTGACAACTCCGCAGAAATGTACGACTACATCGCAATGTACTGCGCCTTCGTCGGTTGCTATACCCGACATGGCTCACTGGCTGTGGATAAAGCGTGCTCCATGTGGTAACTCATGGAACTATGTTGCATGACAGCGGCAAAGCAACCTCCTGTTTAGCCATACCCACTCTTTCACGCACGCGTTTACAAAGGCACTAAAAATAGCGAAATTCGAAATTATTACAAACCTACCAAATACACTTATCCGGAAATATTATTTTGTATTATATTTTATCCAACATATTTCTGCTGGCATCAATATATAAAGTAAAATAATGTGTATTTATTGCCTAATGCATGTATTCAATTTTTAGGAATAGTGACACAAGACACCGAAAATGCAGAATATTAAGAGTCAAGCATATAGTCTTCCGAGTTATGTGACTGTGTAGTCTGACTGGTGGGTACCGAGGTTTCGGTCAGGACATACTGCCTCACTCTTCCAACTGCCTCTAAAGACAGGCCCAGAATGCTCCTCCAGAACATTCATAACAACGTACCAGACTACATGGAGGCCCAACCCAGACCGCATTATGAATCCTCACCACTGTGAGCACTTCAAACCCTGTACAAAAGAATATAAAGAACGAGTGACGTGTGGATGGAAATTTCACGTTGGGAAAACTGGATTACAGGATGTGCAGTATGTTTTTTAAGGACAGTATTTAATACTACATTCTTTTTCGACCAACTGTGTTCACTTTTCTCATATTTTGCCTCTCGAGCAAACTGAGGAAATGAGACTTGGAACACTTCCTTGTTACAAACATTACCAGTATAAATACACATTTTACAAAGTTCAATAATTAATAATGAATGAATTTTCTGCCGTCAGAAAACTTCAAAATGTTCAGTAAAATAAAAGGAAGTTCAATAATTATTATTTTTTTAAAGTTCATAATTTCTGTTAGGGGCTCTCTTTGTTGCTCACTCCGGACTCCACAAACCTATGTGTTTATGCCACTGATCGTATACTGTAGTTTAAATGTACGACGTAAGCAAAATTATCATAAATTTGCGAGAAAAGGATAGCAATGTCGCAGTAAGAATGGATATTTTCTTAAAGACTGTGTAGCCTAATATCTATACCGGTGCGAAACTTGGTCTGTTTCCTTGGACAGAGGATTAAGGGTGTTTGAGAAAATGTTGCTGATAAAAGTAGCATTTGGGAGTCAAGAGGAGGACGTACCACGAAGTTGGACGTAGTTATATATTAAGGAGCTTCATACTTGTCATTTGTACTTCTTGTCAGTATTAATAGAATGATAAATTTATGTAGGATGAAGTGGGGGAAACGTTGTGAAATCCACGGTTCCTATGTTTCAGCGGACAGTTTACATAGCAACCAAGGAGGAAGATTTAAAAGCACTAATCATCACCCAAGCAGTAGCTACGGTAAATTTAAGACAAACAGATTTCAACACCAACAAAAGGAACACAAAGCGCACAAGGCAGTCATAAATGTACAAGTTGTTACACAGACTGCAGAGAATTTCAGCGATTGCTTTCGTTTACAAAAGTCGTAAATAACTCAAAACCCCTTACAACTCGTTTGTTATCAGGCTTTAATTGTACCAAACAGTATCAAGAGTTTCCATTTGACTCAGCTTAAACATAAGTGAATCACATATTATACATTTAAGTTTGCTCATAATGAAATACAGTCGAACCCGGTAATAACGACATCGGTTTATGAGACACCTTGTCTACAGCGTCAGGTATTCTGTGGTACCAATTAGTTCCTCACCGTTAACCATAACATTACACTACTCGGTTAGAACAATACACGTTTATAGCGACACAAAATAATCAGTCTCCTTCATGACGTTATAACCGAGTGCGACCGTATTTTCATTATTTTCTATTTGTCACTAAGGAAATCCAATACAGTGAATTCATATGTAACATGTTTAAGTCGTGTGATGTCTTATAAATGTTTACACTCTACACGTGTGTCCCCTAATGCGCTCGTAGCAAACGTATTTCTAACAGTACGCTAACATACGTTACAGAAAACACTGGGAAATGTGTACTTCATATTCTAGAAAACAGTTATGTAGTTCTCACTTATACAGGTAGGTGCAGGTTCTGTGCTGAAAAGTGTACAATCCACATATTAACAATACAACTGCTTTCATTGTTTTAACGTAGCATAAATCATAGGAAAGAAATAAGGCATAAGAAATGAATATGGGAAAGAAATTATTTTCCGTTGAATTTCAACCGTCCGCAGAATGGTAAGTGCAGCCTACACAATGAAGTCATCACCAGCACAACTACCAGCACACAAAATTCAAAACCACCTTTCTATATACAATTCGACAATAGATAATAACTGAGGCATACAAGCGAATTCAGAAGTAATTTACTTGTGTTTTACCTACAGTCGTATTTACTCTCCAACCCAGACACCGTTCATTCGCTCGTAGCGAATATACCTGTCTTGGCATGTTCTCGAACATCACACAAGACGCCAAAATGTATTTACTCTACAACAGCGCGTATAATTTACGACTGATTAGGTATGTTAGTCCGTCCAGCGCCGACATTAGCAAAGACGGAGACCGATTGCAATCCTTGTGGTGGGCCCCTAAGAGTTACTGTGCAGTGCAAAAGAAGACTAACATTTTGGTATATTCACGTCAGTTAGGATGAAAAATTAAAAAGGTCCCTCTGTATAATTTTTAATAATTACTAATGGGCGAAAATGAAGGCGGGGCCCCGGTAAGCGCGGGGCCCGATTGCATCAAATCGATTCAGTCGGCCCAAGGCCAGTCCTGACTTCGTCCTAACTACATATTCATTGAGGCTTGCAGTATCGGCATACATAGAGAAATGTCGGAGGGAATTTCAGAATCGGAAAACTGCAAGAAAATATCCGTCAGATACATCCATCCTTTTGCGGGAGGGCCTAGTGAGATATACGCTGTTCCTGAGCGTCTTATCAAGCAGTCCAGATTCAATGGAAAGAGTGATATATTTGTTTAATGACTCAAGAAAGAAGCTACCTTTTTGCACGTAAGTCGTTACGAAAATTACAACGTAGTCCTCATCATTTATAGGACAAAAGGAGCTGTGGTCATTCATGACTTTTTGTGTGACCATATACCACCCACACTGGAACAAAAAGGGCAAAGTTGCCTATCTCACGAATTCTGTCAATGCATTCCTCAATGTTGAAACATCTTTCACCTCTTTCAAGAACTTCGTTGTGTCTCAAATCTCTGGATGCTAAGAAAATTGTATCAAAAACATACCAGTAACCGAATCCTATTCCTGAATCAAGGATTTCTTCCAAAGATTGTAGTTGATTCTCATATCCTGGATCTACCAATATGCTAGTAAAAAATATCTGGAAAACAGTGCTGATGGCGGAACAATACCAAACAAAAACAACGAACAAGAAATTTAACCTCAAATTCCTAGGCGTCCTTGTCACGGATACCCTGACCGTCACAGCCCAAATATTGTACATCGCGCTTGATACATCAGCTAATGACCGGATGTCGTTAGATTGCTTTGCCAGACACCAGGAAACGACAGTCACAGAGAAGAGGACAACTACAAGAGAAACCCACACAGAGAGGGAGAAAACTGAGAAATCCTCTGAAGGCGTGAGAAGGGCTTAGGACAAGAAACAAACCAGCTAACTTTCTGGACGTAGTAAGGAAAAGTGGGTAAGGCATTACTAATTTCTACGACAAGTGGAAGCGCTCCGAAGAACATATCGGACTCGCAACTCTTCAAACTTGTCAGACACGTTAGGACTTTTCCCCCGACTGTCATGTCATCACTAAAGTCGCCACTATCATGTCTTGTTATATGATGAGTCAGACAATACTGGCTATAAAATTCGTCCTCAATCTCGCCCTTAAGAATAGCTGAAAAATTCATAGCGCAGCCTTGGAAGTTGGAAGGGATTTTGTATGGGAACAGCGATCCTTCTCTCACAAATTTCCCTTCTTCTTCCGCCACCCACTGATATATAAGGACTACATTCCTGACATCACCACAGTTGTCGTGTGATGAGTAAGGGAACCACGTGTACAAGTTCAGCAGTGTGTCCTGCTGAACCATTACCAACACATTATACCCTCTGCCGATCTGCCACAGCTCCTGAACAATTGAAAACGCAAACTCTTCACTGTTGGGCACTCCAGCAGTAACCACGATTAAAAACAGTCCTCGGCTGTCCCGTGAAGTACTGTAAAACAGTTCTTCAGCCTGGACTGTGAAATCTTTAACGCCCCGAGTGAAAATAATGTAGCTGCGAATTTTCTCCACGTTTGGTGGTAACGCAGGGACTCTACTTGGCTCAGTCACTTGGACAGGCCACAGTTCCAGACGGTGCATGGCCTTCAGCACAGACTTCGCGTGGTCATCCTCCTTTCCAGAGCTGGAAAACTGCACAGTTCTAACCATTGGGAAGTGTCGCTGCACGACAGCAAAGGCACACGACGCCAGGTGTCTCTGCTCCACCTACTGCAACATACCCTCGTCTCGGCGGACCGCCACGAGCGCTAGTATCGGCACCAACAGTACGGTCTGCATACTGCACAGATAGATAAAGAACAGTACTTTTCAGTCAGGATGCGGCAGAGGGAATGTGTTCCAGTCGAGCCAAACCGTGTCTGAATCCCTAACACCACACAAACCGCAGCCAGTTCCTTTGCGTTTAATGTCTTTCCCACTTAATGTTTCAAGTCTAATTCATTGGAATAACTCTGATGGCCTGTTGTTGCAGAATTTTAATGAGCCACACATCAAACGTAACCCTGTCTAACAACCGTGGGTACTTCATCACATCGCAATAGACTCACGGGAATGCAGACAGAACAAAGTTATTTACACATACATCTGGGCTTCCTTGTAAAAATTAACTAAATGTTTAGCTCCTCTTATGCAAAAAGCACGTCAACAGTGTTCGTTGTGGCAGTGTGTTACACGTCGGACATGGCCGGAAACTTCCTCCTTCCTCTCAATCCAATTGAATTTAATATTTGAAATGTTTTCTTAGAACGAAATATCCCAGTTAGTTTTACGATACTATGAATAGCTTCTGATACGGAAAGCAATCCGAATATCGGAAGAGAAACACGGGAGGACAAAATGGAAAATTGACCCATATTTCTGTGTTTAAGATTATGACAATTTGTAACATGATGCGTGAACACGAACGTTTCGAAGAAATATACCACATCAATTTTTATTGCAGAATTTTGTACGGAATTTGTAGATGGTTAGAAAGGTTTCGAAGCAACACCCTTACTCCATTTTCATTGCAGAAATCTTTCAGTAATCTCTCAGTTTGTTCCCAGCGTCTCGAAGTGACACCCTGTATGTAAACTACACTCAAGTAGATAGAGTACATCCTCTCAAAATATTCGTAACCATCCGCCTGATCGCATTCTTTCATAACCGAAAAAACAGAATATAAAAATTTGCTGTCGTAAAAACTTCAACTGTTATAGAGGAAGGCTGATTTTCGACCCCACTGATGACATGGCGAATACTCAGTCCGGTAGATGTCACTACACTAGTGCCTCGTGTCTCATATTATAATGCTGCAATAATTTGCCTGTTTGACCACGTGTTCAGTCTGACGAATTCAGAAGACCAGTGCCTAAAGTGCAAGCATATCGAATTTAAGTTTCAGTAGCGCAGATTACACTCCGGCAACACCATATCCCACTCTCCACGCTCATCGTGACATGACAGTCACAGTATGGCAATATACATGCACGTACGTCGCAGTTTTCCCTTCTATTATCTGTGCGCTGTGTTTGTGAGGTTTCCGCAAAGTGCTGGCCGCACTCCCATTTACTTGTAATTACACGTAAAGCATAGCGTTCTGACTGACAACTCAAGTATAATCATTGCGCCTTCGTGTCACACATGGAACATTAGGAAGTGATTAGCACGTGACGTGAGGGCTTTAATGGCATAATAAACAGATGAACAAACATATTCTGACAGAATTATTTACAGGCTTAAAATTCTACTATCGTTTCTATAAGAAATTGTACGCTGTGCCGGCGATAACACTTGCGGGGCCGGGTGCAGAATGTTATGGAGATATAACACTAACAAAGAAGACAAAGTAACTAACTAAGTAGCTAACTCCATAGAGCAGAGTGCTTCTTGAGGATCTAACAGGTCCTCATCTAGTCAAGAAATTCCCTGCATTTTATGGAACTCGAAGGTTCATTGCCGCATTCACAAAAGCCCGCCACACGATCCTTTCCTGAGCAACATCAATCCAATCCATGCCCCCATCCCTCTTCTTGAAGATCCATTTTAATATTATCCTTCCATCTACCCCTGGGTCTTTAAAGTGGTCTCCTGCGCTCAAGTCTCCCTACCAAAATCCCATATGCACCTTTCCTTTCCCCCATACATGCCACCTGCCCGCCCCTCTCATTCTTCTCGATTTGGTCACCCAAATAATATTTGGTGATGAGTAGAGAGCATTAAGATCCTAGTTATGTAGTCTTCTCCACCCTCGTCCCTCTCAGGTCCAACTAGAGACTAAGTTTCACACCCATACAAAACAACAGGGAAAATTATAGTTCTGTATACCCTAATCTTTGCGTTTTTGAATAGCAACCTGGAAGACAAAAGATTCTGCACCGAATGATAGCAAGCATTCCCCGACTTCAATCTGTTCTTAATTTCTTTGTGAATGGAGTTTTGATTCGTTAGGGTTGCTCCCAAATATTTTAATTCTCCCACCCTTTCAAAGGATTTATTATCTATCTTTTATGTTCTGATTTTGTCCTGCATTCTGATATCGAGACATGACCATGTACTTAGTTTCCTCGGCATTTACTTCTAGACGAATCTCCTTACTAGCGATTACTAAATCTTCTGTGTTTTTCTTTATACTATGTATGCTTCCGCCCAGTGTATTAACACCATCAGCTTAAACCAGAAGCTGATGCGTACCACTTAATTTCAAGCCCTCCTGGTTTGCCTGAACCCTCCAAATGGCATATTCTAAAGCAAAGTTGAAAAGCAATGGCGACAGAACTAAGCAATATCTCACATTAACCCTTTAAAGACGAAGCGTATCTTTTTTATATAAGGACTCAGTGCGTACCGCGCTGTAAACACTCTCCCCTTCGGTTATAAAAACCAATCTCTTAATGTTTTATAAGGCAAAAGTTGCTGTTTGTTCTGAGATCCGTACAAAACACATAAACGCAATGTGGGCACCACGTAGAATTTTCTAATCTTAAACCTGGTGGTATGTAAAGTTACCGCTAGGCTTTAAAAGGTTAAGAAACTGAGTAATGCAAAGAAATGCTCAGATAATCGTGGAACAAACTGGATTGTACTAATTGTTACATTAAAACCAACTAAATGCACTGTACACTGTTATCACTGCATTTTTCACTTCATTCCTTTAAGGCAAAAGTAAGAACTCACCCTGCTTTATGTGGTTATGTTGTGCTGTGCTGTCACTGGCACCCAACCGTTCTGTTGTTAGCGTGTGTTGTATGGCAGCACAACACACATCATAACCATGTAAAGCAGGGTGAGTTCTTCCTTTTGCTGAACCATACAATGTTTCTTATTTCTGCCATGCCTGTATGTAATTTCTGCCATGTATAAAATTTAAATGACAGTATTTGGGTGACTTGTTTTATTTGCATCTGTCAGATTTACACAAAATAAATGGATGCTATTACTATATTACCTATAATCCCGATTTAGTAGGACTATATTTATGTTTTAAAGCTCCTGCTTTGATCTTGTCAGTCTACTTTTTCTCCTCCCCTGCTGTATCATTGACCCCACCTAGTGTAGGTTCAGTCAGTAGGCCTGAGAGTTGCGAGGATTCAACATTGTGAGAAATTCCATATGGCCGCAGGTGATATATGAGATATTCCAGTATGTACATTTGATTTGGAGGCACGTAGTGGAATGATACAGCAGTATCTGAACAGCACCGCATGCCCTGAAAGAGGAGTTTCCAAATGTGTCACTACAGTGTATGTAATATACGAGGATCATCATGAAGGAGAAAGACTGTGGAGTAAATAAGTCTGGTATGTAGTAAACAAACATGACTCAGACTAAAATCATGTGAGACACAGCAACATGTACTTGGGTACATGGGTACCAACATTTCAGCGCAACCTGCTGCTTCCATCTTCTGGTCACCCTCAAATGTTCATCTTTTTCTTGGCTTCTTTGCTTTATGAAGCCACCAGTAACTCAGACTGTACAAGATATAACAATAAAAGAAATGAACAATGAATCGGAAGGGATCTGAAAGCAGTCATGGCGTAATCAAAACATTACTCCGTCTGCCTGAAGTGACTGAGGAAAGCCATGGAAACCTCATTCAGAATGGCTGATGATGGCCAAGATTCAAACACAACATTTAACCAGAATTACAATTCATAGGAAAAAAATAATGCTTACTCTTATCTGTTCACACACAAAACATTTTAACAATCCATGTGCAAAAACATTTAAGCACCAGAACTAAAAATTTAGTATGGCGCATTTTGTAACAGCAGAAATGTATGCAAATTATTTCTTTTAATGCATTCATGCCCCACTGCTATGCTGTTGGTTTATGTCACAACGCAGCCATTTTTGAGATAATATTTTGTTGTGAAGAATAGAATAACAAGCTCTCTGCGTATGTTCAAAGGACTCACATCCAGTGACAGTGTGGAAAAGCAATGTTCTCAAAGCATGTTTTGAAAGAGAAGTGTGTTAGTATTTGACCTAGTTCAGATATGGTAGCCTGCAGAAATCACAAGTAAACCTAACCACACATCTGTGTGCTTAAATCAAGCTATAATAAAATTTTAAATTTCTCTAGATACCCTCTGCACTGGCACGTAGAGATACAGTCACAGCATCCGCACAGTTGGACAACACAATTGAAACAAACATGTAACAACAGACAGAAGTACTACCAGGAGTACAGAGTACGTACTAATTCTGATGGATAATATACATATTTCCAGTACCAGAAATCTGGATCTATTGGACCAGGAATAAGATGATATTCTGGCATATATGGAAAAAATCTCCCACGACCGAAAGTATCACGACTGTCCATTGCCTTCACTCCCACATTCTCCAGACACTTCCCTGCAATCATAAGAGTGTCAGTGTGCAAACGTGTAAGGTGAATTAGAGCTGTCCATGTGCAAAATTAAGCATCATGCTACGAATACATTCTCCCCACATTCTTCACCATGATATTAATGCAAGTGAATGTTAAGCTTCGTGCACCAAGAAAAGCACTGGTAGGCATTGGAAGGATGGGGGTGGACCTTAGAAGCAGTCTGGCCACACTGACAAGGGGAAAGGTTTTTCCTGATTTCATCACCCTGGCAAAACTCAGTGAAGAGTTAAAATCATGAAAAGTACAAAACTTTGATTATGTTTAATCCCTCGTTATGTCTGTCCTGTGTTCCCAAACACCACTAATTGGAACTGATCAGTAAAGAAAGAATTAGAAGACATCAATGACAAAGGGTGAAACTTGTCCCTACTGTCCCAGCACAAACATGGCAGAACCTAAGAAACATCCATCAGGATACTCGGCGCTCTGGCCAATATTTAGACACATACCTGCCTACCATAATGTCCCCAAGGAAAGTCAATATGAATCTAAAAGAATCTGCAGTACAATCGGTGTTTCAACATGTAGAATACAGTCCTGATTACCAGTATCCTTGGGTGGATAATCCAGTCTGTACATTCCCCCCTAAATAAGAAACTGATCACAATGATAAGTATAAAGATGAATGAACTAGGATCACAAATTCTCCTGCAGCTGAAAAAAAACACACAACCCCTTTAGCAGGTTGGGTAATAAATAAGTACTGTCAAATAGGAAAGGAAGTGAGATACTGTTAGCAAGTGCTTGACCTGCCTCAAAATGTGTGTTCTGCCACATTTATTAGTCTAGGTACCCTGGTCTTAATGCAGTGTTCCTGGACATCTCCCAGTCGACATATCAGTTGGTCTCACAGTGCAACTTCACATATCCATGTCCAACAGTGACTTAATTTTCATTTGAAACAGTGTGTCATCACACATGCCAAACATAAGATATAGAAATATTTTAATTTGAAATAACCTTCATTCCATGCAAAGAAAATATTGCGAAAAATACAAGTTCTCAAAGACTTTTTTCTGGACTCTTTTAACCCGTGTAGGACAGTATATAAAATAGATCTCATATGCCCTCGCATGTGGCTAATGTACCACCTGGGAGTACAAATACCCCTGTTTTGAGAACTGCTGCAGTAATCTAAAAACTCTCCTCCTTCCCACATTCTAATTCAGACATAAAACTGATGGATTTTCCATTCACTATAACAGTCCCAAAGACAACATAAAAATGCGACTCACCCATCTCCACATCTTCGGCCCCCCCATGATCTTGTCGACACTTGGTTTCATCAGATATTGCCTGCTCTACAAATCGCTTCAATCCTTCACGGCTGAGTACATAACCAGCTCCCCCACTCATAAATCCCTGTTTCACAAATGGTTTAAAACGGCAGCCAAAATACATGGGATCAGAGGTATTGTATGCTGACAGCATGTATCGGAGGTTCTCAACTATTACATACCTGAGAAACAGCAAAACTGTGTGTTATAACATAATACAACAAAGAAATTACTGTACAGATCCTCCCTGACTTACGACAGGGCTCTGTTCCAAAGACGGGATGTGAGTCAGAAATAACCTATACATTTACACTGAACACCCACTAGTGAAATAATAAAATGAGAACACAGATCAGACACAAAAATACAGTACTGTATACAACATCATATTAAAATGGTAAAAATAAAAACCAATGAACCAGACACAATATCAACTTGTACACATGCACACTGCATCAACCAGCAGTGAGGCTTGCCTACTGGATCATGGTCACAAGTCACTGGCACCATAAGCTGGGGAGCATCTGTACAGGAGACAGTGAATGTGAATGCAGAAAATTCGCCTGGGAAGTGATATGTTATTTCCAAAACAGTACAGGGCTCCTGTAAATTGTGGTCTTCAATGTTGACACCATGTGGTGTGATACAAACCCACTACTTTCTTCTGCACCTCTACCCTGAAGATGGAAGTAACATACTCCTCCAAATCTTACAAGACTACTCAGGGTTATAACCCAGAAAACTACAACTTATATTTTCACTGTTTTGAAAACTCCAAATGTCATATATACTGCTTTAATCTGAAAGACCCAGTAATTGATACTGCCATGGACCCTCTAAAACAATGTATAAATCCAAAAATAAAATATTATTATCATCAATTTCATGTGTTTGTTGCTAACATCCTTGCAGGAAGCTTACGTGTCATCGTCTGCTTTGAAGAACCAATCTGCTTCCTCGAAGTGGTGTTCATACACGTATTTAAATGCTTCCTTTGTCTTGCTCCACAAGTAATCCCTCCCTTCCTTCACAGGCAGCTTTACTGTTGGTAGTGATGTGTCTGCACAACAGTAGATTGCATTTCTTACATGGACCAGTAACCAGTGCAAGAAATATCTGTGATCTCTGACTGAGAAGATAAAGCTATTCCTGTGGTAAAACACATCTTTAAAGCTTAAGAAAACAATAAATATTTTATGTCTCACTGATTTTTAAACTTTCCAGTCTTATGTAAGGAAAGAGCTGTGATGAATCCTCTAATGCCAAATTACTTTCATTGCTTCTTTCATGTAAACCATCTGAAGAATTACCAATCACAGTTAATCTCTCTATCCTCCTGACATGCATCTCTGTACATGGGCATGCCAAGGCTCTCACATAATGGCACAACTGGGTGTTACTTTCAAACGTAGTCTGTCTTTTGCCTACAAAATATTTTGAAGAAATAAATGCAAGCGTAGATTCCGGAATGTTTTTGTGGCTACACCTTAAACTACTATGTCAAAGTCTTAACTGACCAATAACATTATTTCTTGCCCAAAATACTGTCACAACTGTTATACTCTTAGGTTATCTGTGGTAACTATGCTGCTTAGCAGACACCATTATATATCTAAATTTCAATCAACAATTTTCTTGGCGTAACCTGTAAGAAACACTGTGCCCACACGCACAAGTTGAAATGTAAATATAACAGGGTAAGAAATTCATTTCTTTTTTGACATCCCACAAAGACTTGACCCAGGAGAGTAAGCTTGTCAGTAGAAAACCTGAAAGTGAAAGTGCTGTACCTGTAAGTAGTAAGACTTACCATTTTCTGAACTCATGAAGAGCAGAATGTTGCATCTTGATCCCCAAGTAGCCTTCACATGAACAGCTTTCTTCTTATGGTGTTTTGGATTTGTCATGATCCAGCAGAGAACCCGTACTTTCTTTGCCATCTTCTTAGCCTCCACATCCTCACCTAGATGAATTAAAAAACATTTCATTATAGACTGACCATGAAGAATATGGAGTACAATTCCGAACATAACTTCCCAAACTAGAGGTAAGACACCAGCAATTTGTATAGGTCTCAGACTCAGCACCAGTCAGATCCACTGCAGTCTTTTTGATGCATCAAGAAACTACAGCAGTGATTCTTGGACTTTAACATTCCACTGATAACTTTCACAAGACACTAAGAAACACAAACTCCCATCCAAAACAACATATCCCCCACCCCCCACAACACTCCAATTAATCTGTTGCCATTGGATTGGGTTCAAGATCTGGTCACAGCATTGATATCTTGTAGACAGACAAAACTGACTTATGACTGTTCTTTCTAAACTTAATTATGATTTCTGGAGAATGGAAGTCTATGTTCTGCAGAACTGTTGAAGCAAGTTACCTGGCAGTTTGGTCATGGTCAGTGACATGTGCAGAAGGGGGGAGAAGATATATGTTCCCTGTTAGAAATGCAAGGTTTTGAGAAGACATCCTGCAGCAAAATGTGATACTTGACAGCCCTCACTCTCATTTGTCTTCAAAGCGAAGCTCAAATTTGGATCCTCCTCTGTTAGCTTGTAACAAAAGGCTCTAGGGTCTACACAGCTGAAGTCCAAATATTCCAGGAAGAAACATATTTGTTATCCAAGCAGGAGAAGTGTAAATTATGTATGCAGGAACCAGTGGAAATATTTAAATCTAGAAATAGCCAATGGATAGCTTTCAAAATTAGTGGGGGGGGGGGGGTTGTTTTGTGAGAGACACTTGGAACAGCACATAAGGAAACACGTTAGCTGTGTTTTCAGATTTAAACAAGTTAGACGCATAAGTACATCATGGAACCATCTACAACAGGTGAGAAGCTGGCCAAGGTCAAAGACAGCAGAGATCAAAAAGACAGCAACAAACCTCGCCCTTGAGTGCTGAATGCCCCTTGCAGACAAAAAACTGACACCGAAGTTCTACGTATTCTCAGATATAATGCTGCGTCTACTGGTGAACAGTTCTTTACACCTCAGAGCCACCTGATGCCTCCATTCTCATGGTCCCATTTGTCCAAGGAAAATAACTAGTGCCATAAAATGGGGTATTTTACACAGGTAAGAGGCAGCTGGGGTAGAGAGTATTGGGGAGTACTGTGAGTGAGGATGCAGGTAAAATGTGTAGGAGAGTAAAGAGGATAGGAGAAGGGGTTGATGTTCTGTATATAGTGGAAATCACAGAGTCCTAGGCCATGATGGGCAGATAATGCCATGGGAGGTTAAGTGTACGTGGTCTGGGATGTAGTCAGGAAGTTGATCCACAGATCTTTAAGTAGGGTGACATGGTTATTTCCTTTAAAATAGTATTGGCACAAAATTATCTACAATTACTTTTAGGGTAAGAGGAAAAATCGCTCTCCATGGGTCTCTCAGTTGCCAGCATGCCCCTACTGACCTATATGATGCAGTTCATCATGACTATGTCTTCCGATCTCCCTGATATCTGGTCCTGGGTTGTATTCCCCATCACTGTAGTGATGCCAATCCATAAACCCGCCTTCTGGCCTGCAACCAGTAAGTGCATATTAAAGTTTTGCACTTACATCTGTGACCTGCATGCAGGATGGATGGTCTGAATTTGTTTCCTGGCACAGATGGAGATTTTTTTCTTTACCTCCATACCCAGACCAGCTATGGGGCCCATCATATGTGCTACACAACAAGCATCGGGGAATATATCTAGAGGCCTTAAGTGGCTGCAGCATGAAGTTCACCACGGACCTCCACGTGGTGCCAAAGTTTAGAATGTGCGGAGCTTCACCTCCACTTCTGCTATTTCATTACCAGCTTCAATATAATAAGTAAAAGGTACTCAAGATCAGTAAGTAGGTGACTTCCAATACTTATAATTCCCAGAAACATGCAGTCTGAAATCCTAATGGCTGCACATTCTTTGCTACCCTTTCAATAACAGGAGAAAATATTTTGACCAATACATGTGTACTACATCCCTTTAAAACATGATGTTAAAAATTTAAGATTTCCTACTCAACCTATTTACTACCTTGTATTTATCTCTTGTTTTATTATAAAATTACATATTTTTGACTTCAGTCATGGAAATAAAATTAATGGTTGAGCAATTTATCATCATACAGTGGACCCTCAACCATCCTTCATTAAATATTTCCCTAAAAGTATAATGGACAAGCAAACAATGGCTGCAGAGCAACAGAAGTACAGAGTGTAACAACATTTTGTTCCAGAGAAGTCGTGAAGCTGAGCAACAAACACATTTCAAGGGTAAGAAAACATCAACAGGTGCTAGTGCAGTAGTAATTTTGAAAGTTCAGCTCTTGCGGGATGTGATGCTGTGTTGGTGGGTGAGCAGTTCCAAATGTTTTGAAGGATCACAGTTAGTGATCCTGAAAATGAAAACACTATGACTCTTCAAAATGACACTAACTACACACCCAATGACACAGTGTCACAAGACAAAAGACTTGAATATTTGGCAGCACCACCGTGAGAACCTCATACCTTTCAACCATAATTTTATTGCTTTAAACATATAATATGAATACCTGTTTAGTGTTCGAAGGGTAACTCACATTCCATCTGAATAGAATAATGAAAATTAAGTAAAATAAGGTACAGAATCTTAAAGGAACTGGTTTGAGAACATCTCGTTATAAATGTTCCTGGCAGACTGACACTGCTGGACAATATGAAGTGGTAGAGGCATAGGAAAGGTGGTGACATGACAATGTTTGTCAGAATCAAAACGAGACTGGGAAATAATGGCATCAAGTAGTCGAAAATGTATATGGAAAATGACAAATTGGAAAGTCGACAGCTGTCAAGGGCTCACTATATATATTAACCCAACCGAGATAAAAATGAGGTGCCTCATAAATGCAGGTCCAAATCAGTACCACTACCCTAACAGTGCTGGTTAGTGTAAAAGTTTTGGGGTTCTGAGATGTGAGTACTCCAAGTGATGAGCATTCATATTATGGTCTTCTGAGACATGTTCGTAGGCAAGTACTACCATTCCAGAGGAACCTATTGCCTCCACTTTCAGAGTCAACAATGAAAATGAAGGGGACGTGTTTCTCAAAACCACCAATGCCGACCTACACAACTCCATGTCATCACACCATAGCAGCTACAGTCTGGCCAGCGGTCTGTTTATGACAGGTATCAGAGTTCTTATCGGTGCAAGGACAAAGGAATTATCCTGCATAACTGAGCTCATCACACAGCAACTTCTTGACAAGTAACCACTGTCCATCCAATAATATACCTATATAGGAAAAATGGGATGTATTCCAATGAATGAGTTGTTGCCAACAGGATGTATGCAAAACTGAAGCCAAAAGCAATTCCAACTGCCAGAGTCAATATGAATGTCTTCCCCATTGCTGGCCTGAATGGCCCTGAAACAATAAAATCACCGTTAAAGCAAAATGGTTGCTGTACCTGCCAGTTGATTCAACATTAAAAAGTCTGCAGTTTTCCAATACAATGCACTTGGTGTTCTGTGTGACTGCTATTGTAAATAGTGATCAGTTACCCAGAAGATATCAACTGAAGAGTCACTGAAATAAACATGTATTGAGTTTTCTGAGAGGTACATTTTACCCTAAAACAGGCTATGAAGGCCCAGACGGGGAATAGAGATATAGCACTACCCTTTCTTTAACATTGGCGCTAGATCAAGGCGGGTGCTGAAGGCCATGTCCTGGCCGCTTTACTCCTGTACACATTTTTTCTGTGAGGTAGGAAGTGAATATAGAAATATTGCTTACATGAGTTTCCTGCTCCAATGTGTTAATCCTGCTAGGGTCAAAGATGCCACAAAAGGGTTCAACAGCAGCAGCAGCAGCAGCAGCAATGACAACAACAACAACAACAACCTTATACAACCACATCCAAAACCTGCTAAGTTGCTAATGTCATTACATTCAAACACTGCAGAAAGCCAAAAAGAAAACAGCATACATACACAGAAGGGAATAATATAGAAGACTGAAGGCAATTAATACCATGGATATGACACCAACTGGAAAACTGAACACAAGAGTCCAAAAATATTGCTGATAGAAAGAACTTACAAATTAGTTCAGGAAGGGTACAAAAAAAAACATAAAAAAATACCAGTAAGGAGAAAAAATTATGCTGCAGCCATTTTCACATTTCCCAACCATTCAGTCTTCCACTCCTTGCTCATCACCTACAGTGTTGGGCTTTGTATAATTTCCAAGCAAATGCTGGCAAAGTACCTCCAACTGGGCCATGCCAATTGCTGCCACATCCACTCAAATTCATAATTCACTGATTATCCTATCAGTCAGAGCTGTAATGGCCTAGATACTGACACCATCAAATACACCACGAATACACAAACAGCCTGTCACCATCACATCTAAACGCTGCATTTGTACATAAACAAGCATAAACCAACATATCACTACTACCACCAACCCCTATCAGTGCCAACACCACTGCCACCACAAGCTCAGGGTATGTATATGACACTTCAGATTTTCAAAATAGTCCATGTGTATCTTCGTCTGACATCATGCTGATTAATGAAGTCACCACGTAACATGTTAGCACACCTTTAACCACATAACTGCAGGCGCTTCCCATACTGAATCATCACTGACTCCTTTTAGAATTTTTACATCCTCTCACCAATAAGCAAAAACCAAAGTTCACCACAGCACTTGTGTCTGGTGGCATGTGGCATACCATCCTTTCTGGTGAGTGAAATGTAAATGTCACTGCTATCAGACACTTAAGGCTGTTATCATATGTCGTGTGGGTACTTATCTAGCTAACAGGAACACACTTTACCTGTAACTTCCTACCGTCTAAGCTGCTGTATTGAGCAGTAAAGTTCTGTTAATTCAGTGGTGAAGGATCCAAAAACATGGCTAATGCCTTCAATACTTTCTTCCTAACAACTATTGAAAACCTAATACACATCCAGTAGAGAAAGAAAATGCTATCACGTTTTTAAAAGGCTTATTTCCTGGAAATTTCCCTAAATAAAAAATAATCCCAATCACTTAAGCTGAGATAAAATGTGCAATACCTTCTCTTAAACCACAAAACTCATCACATTATGATAAAATAAAGAATGAAGTCTTAAAACCTTGTGCATCTTGCATTAGTCACCCATTAAGCTGCGTTTGTTGTCAATAACTACATACTGGTATTTTCTCTGACCTTCTTGAAGTTTCAGTAGTAAAACTACTGTACAAAGAGGTAACAAAACTAGTACGCCAAATTACGCCCCTTTTCACTATTAACTCTTTTTGAGAAAGCTATTCGCAGTATTAAGCCAACACCCACATACTAACAACGTACTGGTATCAGAACAGCGTGGTTTTAGGAGAGGAATATCTACTGAAGGTGCTGCCTTCAGTATAAAAGGGGGTGTGTTCAAACATATTAACCGAGAAAGCAATGTTGCAGAAATTCTCTGTGGTTTGGCAGAGGCTATTGGCTGCGTAAATCATTAAATTCTCTCAGTTAGATTGTATTTCTCTGGAATTCAAGGAGTAAGAGCAAATTGGTACAGGTCCTAATCAACAAATACAAAATATAATGTTCAAATACAATTACTTAATTCAAATCAGAATTCTTTATCCAGCTGGGGTGCATTAAAACTTGGAGCTCTTTGAGGGTCAATCCTACGGTCTTTATTGTTCATAGTGAAGTCCTTCTGTTCTATATCAGAAACAATATTATTTGCTGATGACAGTAGCATCATAATTTACAAAAAAAATTTTCATTATTTCTGTACAGTGTCAAACTTAGATCTGTCTCATGTAAGTTTGCTGCTGTTAAGTTTGTCCTAAACCTAAACAAAATAAAATTTATAACAAATAATTCACCACACCACGTGTCAAGTATTGGTTATAAAGACAAGTACATAAAAGGAACGGTAAATACAAAATCTCTTAATTTACAAATTGGTAACCACCTACATTCGAAAAATCATATCGTTCAAACGATTCCCATGCGGAACATGTCACACAGTCAGGTTGACGGTCCCATCAGCAACATTAACAGTCTCACATGCATTTACTCCTCATATTTTCACTCCACAAGGAAGTTTGGAATAATTTTCGGGGTAATTTTTGCAACAGTGGAAAGATATTTACTTTCCAAAAGAAAATATTCAGAATTACGGTTGGTGCCTGACAGAATTCCATGCAGAAGTCTGTTTAAACAATTACAGATTTTACCTTCCCCATGCCAATATATATTTTCATTAATGAATTTCCCTGTACGTGACAAAGAATATTTTCGAACAAATTCATCTGTGTACGATATTAATACAAGGAATAAACACCATCTACCGAGACAAAATGCCAACCTTTCATGTTTTCATAAACGTAAATTCTCTGGCGGCATCAGAATTTTCAGCAGCTTATCATACACTGTCACACAAGTCTTAAGAATTAAAAGGCACAATTTAAAGTAGCGTTAATAAGACAGATAAACACATACTGCTTTAATTTTGTAGATGAATTTTTTACATGTAATATGACACACAATATGTTATACAAAACATTTGTAGTATTTTGCCCTGTAATAATTCTGTGTACTTTGTATACATTGTATGTTTTTGACCTACCCCAAAGTCTGCAGGCATTTTTAAAAACTGTGGATCCACGGACTGAACCATGTATGTACTGCGAGTTTTACATTTGCGGCCCAAGAACCAGCCCATAGGAATGCGTGTGGCACTTTGCCAGAAAAATGGTTGAACACCATTACCTTATATACACACACACACACATACAGAAACTCTGCTTTGCTCACTGATTCTGTTTGAGTGTTTTGTACATATATCACAGTAAACAGTGATTATTCTGTTAAACAGTTTCTTCATGTCGTAATGTTTGTCCTAAATCTGCACAGTCCAGGCAAAAGATAAAAGAAAACCCCTAATTTAACCTACAGATTAATTGTGATGACTTACTGACTGTGCTGACCTTAAGCTATCTTTCCATCCAGTGGTGAAGCGAGCCTGCAGCAGTCCAAAACCCCACTCCCAAACACTGAGTGGAAAGTTAACTATCGGCCATATTGTTTTGGTTACCGCTGGGGACGAGCCCAGATTCAAGGCGAGTGGTCAAATTCAGGTTGGGCCTCCTACGCCCCAGTAACACTTGAACAGAAATATCGGTGGTGCACAGGAACCATTGTCTGTCACTCGACTGACACAGATGTTGCCTCTCATAAAGCCCCAGTTACAATACGTCCCTCCAACTGTGCCAGGTCCTAGTGCTTCGATATAGAGCGTCACTGCCTAGATGTGTCTAACCTGCTTTTGTTACCAGCAATAACCCCGGCGTCATCACCCATATGTACTGCTTGCTTTCATACACTGTAGACCTACTTTAACACTGAATCCTCACAGGGGACTATACTTATGTATGTCTGTCTGTCTGTCTTCCATCTACGTAAGTGTTAAAAGGTAGAGGTATCTCTAGAAGGCCTGGACAGGCCCCTAGTGTTCCAGGAGTTTGAGGCTCCTCGGGTTTCCAGACGATCGGCACATGGAAATGCCAAATTGTCAGCCATACGCACCGGCCGCTTTTAGCCCCAAGGAGATGTACCTGATATTCATTATTGTTAGAGACTGGGTCGAGCCCAGGACCATGCGGCCGGAAGTATTACGTCAATGAAAAATCCAACGACCCTATCGGGGATCAAACCCACGACCTTCATCCTTGTAGCGCAGGGTCTCAACCAAATTTGCCACAGCGAACCCTCTTACATGCCGGTGTGAAGGCTTTTTAACATAGGGTCCCTCAGACGCGAGTGACTTGGTAAAGTACAACAAAGGCATTTCATTACTTGTTATTAATGCATTCAGTATCATAATTTTATGTGTTATAAAGGCTCCACGGGCCACTTAGGATAGGGTCGAGGACCACAGGATGCACATCACTGATCCAGGAAGTTAATCCAGCGCAGCGTTCTGCACGGAAATTTGCACAAAGGTCTTGTTCTATAAATCACTACATAAGCACATGAAATAAAAAGAAAAGGTAAAGCAGTCCCATTACAGGCCTGAGCAGGCCCACAGGGTTCCAGGTGGTCGAGGCTCCCAGATTTCTAGACAATCGGCACTTGAAGGTGTTAGATTGTCAGCCCTACGCACCGGCCGCGTTTACCCTCCAGGAGATATTCCTGTTACTCATTTCTGTTAGAGGCTGAGGCGACCCCAGGGCGAGAGCGCGACCGACAGGATTATGTCAATGAAAAAATCCAATGACACCATCGGGAAGCGGCCACCTCACATGAAATAAGTTGGATGGAATTTTTGTCACGAACCTTAAAAAGAACGAATTCTTTACGTGAGATTTGAGGTTCTTAGCGGTGTTGGTGAAGATCCAAGTCTTGTACGATATTATGCCGTGTAGTTGCATATAGAGCCCCACATGTTTCAAAGGTTTCGTTTTACACATTTATACACTTTTTTACATTTTAACATAAAACTACGTACCAAAACTATTATCCAGCTCTCGACGATATCCGTAATCCTTTGGCACAACGAAGTTAACAAATCGCTCATCTGTTTTGGAAAACTGCTCCAGTCGTATCATTTGGCTGCATAATATTTCGAGGCCTATCACATAACGAAAACTGTTAAGTATTACTACCAAAATTTTCACTCATTTTTCTCACAATACCGTGTCAGGGACAAGGCACAGGTTTACGAAAGGTTCATACTCTCGCCAAATTACCTGTCTCGCAGAAATGTCCTCTTCAACAGTTTCCAGCTGATATAATCGCATGACAATATTGCGCCCCTCTCGTTAGTTCATATGCAATTTGGAAGGTTGCAATCCCACGTACAGTCTCAGATAGTTGACTTTGTTTGAACATCACATTTTGGTCCACGGCAAAAACTGCCATAATTAACCGGTTTTGGCAATAATCAAATATAGAGACATATAGAGATATCTGTGCACAGAGCTGTGTTGTACACACCTCAGTTTGTACCAAGAAAAGACGTTACTGGATTTGATTGCAGCCGTCTGAACAAGTGGAGAATCCTGATCCGCAGGTCAGGCCCTCCTGTGTTTCTCCACATTGTCTCACACAGCACGATTTTCGGAAAAAATTACTGAACACAAAATGTGTGTTTTGATTTTTTCTACAATTTTGGTCTGAACATTTACTCATTCTAAGAAGAATTAAACCATATATTGTCATAAATTTACACAGGTATTAGTGTAAAGTATCCGTTACTCCTGTCACACTTTCGAAAATATCTCAAATATCAAATTCTAAGAAAATCAGTCCAGTGAAGCCAGGTTCTTCCATATGGACAAACAGGCGGATGGACGAACGGAAGGACAGACTTTACGTAATCAATAGTCGCTTTTGGCAATTATTCGAAGGCGCCTAAAAGCTCTTGATATTATGGCCATAAGACGGAAATATGCGTACATGTACTTCACGATTTGCCCTTCTATTATCCGTGTGCTGTCTTTGTGTGGTTTCCGCAAAGTGCTGGCCGCACTGCTATTTACATGTAATTATGCGTAAAGCATAGCATTCTGACAGACAACTGAAATACAGTCGTTGCGCCTAGGTGTCACACACGGAACATTAGGAAGTGATTATCACGTGACATGAAGGCTTTAATGGCGTAAGAAAGAGAGGGACATACGTATTCTGACAGAATTCTTTGATCGATTTGAAACAAAACTATAGCAAGTATACGAATTATATAGCACTGTAAAAAGGCACGACCTGGAATTTTAGATTGGCAACAAACAGCGTAATCTGTTTTTGGTAGAGGCAAAAGGCAAAGAGATATAAACTTTTATAAAAATTGCAAAAATTAAGAAAGCCGAGTGAAAGATAATTCTGTTACAAAAATAAACTTATTATGCATTTTCATCACAACACACGTCCAAACTGTACAAAACATGTCACCCCCAGTCCCTTCATTTTTACAGTAACTGGTGAGGGTTCAGCATTGTGAAGCCCCACAACACGACGTTCTCCACATGCTGCACTCCAATGTTTATTTGAACTCCAAATCATCTTCACTGCCCAAAATGTCGAGTTAGATCCTCAGTTCAGGTTAAGCCCAAATTAAAAAAAATATACAAATGACGAGGCATATTTATGCCAGAACAAAGGGAGTTGAAGGCAGTTGATATAAGGATTCCTGCCTTCTGGTTTCTCATGCTCTGTAGTCTTGTAACATGCACATACCAATGTAAAGATGCTACTGGAACCGTCATCAGGAGATAAAAACCTGTTCACGGTTCCATCAAAACTCAGCATATTCGTACTATACCGGAATTCAGATAGTATAAATCCTCATGGAAAATTGCACTTTTCTGTATTTTCGCACTTTCGATTTTAACTAGCAGTCGCAAGGAAAAACGGACAAAAAGAATTACAAATATTACCACACGTCCGCGCCCTCCCGGACGTGTCCTCTTTTTCAGGCTTCAGAATTCTGTCTGGACGGATTTATTAACTTTACAAAAATGTCCCGGTTTTTGGCCTTTGTCTATAGTCACACTCAATGTTTCTGTTGTCGTTATGTACGTTATAGTTCGTAACTCTCGTAGGCAAATTTCCTACGACAGAACTTACTTTCACTATCACTTCCGGTGGATACGAAAGCAGGTTTGCACAGCCACTTTCCGGTCGTTCATTTTGAATTGCATGCAGTGAAGTGGAGGAACTTGTGTCTGCTGTTTATTTCACGCGTCCTTTTTATCGCGTCCTTAAAATGAGGAAAACAAAATGTCAACTCACGAACCAACTAAAGAGCAAGCATTCGTGCGTTTGCATTTCATACCGTGAAATATCACAGTAGCTGCAAGACAACGGACTGCGCGTCTGTAACATTCCGTTCTGCTACCACATACTGGCAGCAGCCTGTTTTAAAGCTTCCTCTCCGTGGAAGGATTTTACTTCCATAACAGAAAATATCATTTTTGAGCGCCATGAAAGTAGTATCACTGTGTTGCTAGCAGTTGTATTAAATCGGAAATCAGAATTTTGATAAGGTAAAGCAATGCCATTACAGGCCTAGACAGGCCCTCAAGGTGCCAGCAGGGTGAGGCTACCCGATTTCTAGACAATCGTTACATGAAGGTGCTACGTTTGTCAGACCAACGCTCCGTCCGCCTTAACCCCCCAGGTAATATTCCTCGTAGTTATTTCTGTTTATATTTCGAAGTGTGTATGTCATACACTATTCAAATGATGTGACACTTCCTTCTTCTCGACCAAAATTTGAAACCCCCTTTGCCGCTGATAATAGACTGTAAGTCCTCGTTTTTATGATCGATAAATTGGAAATGTCTTTTTTTCCTGTTATGGATGTATGATAGCCCTAACATTGAGAGCAGGCGTTTGGCGAAGTTAATACAATACCACTACTTTTTTTACACATCACAATTTGAGGCCTTTACCAAAATATTTACAATTTCCTACACATATAAAGCTTTAATCCTTAATATCTGCAATCCTTCAAACCTTGAACCTAATTCCATTAATTAGAAGCCTCTGTCATTGAGGTAAACAACACCACTTAAAATCGTGTACACATTATCAAGAGTTCCCACAAGTGCCTTGAATTAGATTCATACAACAGATGGAACACACCCAAAAATAGACTACTATTTACTTACACTTCCGATACACACAAAATGCTTGTTTAAGCCACGACAAAATTAGTTCGATCAAGTACGATATTTACTCACATTACAAATCAAAAGTATCTGAGCCTCAGTTTGTACAAGACTTCACAAACAAACAGAAGAAAGCTGAGAGTGTGGCCAAGGAAAATAATATAAAAAGCAAAATTGAGGTGACTGAGGGTAAAAACAAAATATCCGTCGGATACATCCACGGTATTGCGGATGGGCCTAGTGTCATCTAAAGTGTTTCTCAACAACTTACCAACAATTCCAGATTCAAGGTAAATAGTGATAAATTTGTTTAATGACTCAAGAAAGAAGCTACCTTTTTGCACGTAAGCCGTTATGAAATAGAAAATGTAGTCATCATCATCATCATTTAGAGGACAAACGGTGCTGTGTGCATTGTTAACATTTATGTAATTATGTGCAACCCACGTTGGAACAAAAGCGGCAAAGTAGCCTGGGTCACGAATTCTGTCAAGGCATTCCCCAGTGTTGAAACACCTTTCACCCCTTTCAAATATTTCGTTGTGTCTCATATCTGTGGGTGCGAAGAAAAACACTTGAAACATATGCCAGTAACCGAATCCTATTCCTGAATCAAGAATTTCTTCAAATGATTGTAGTTGATTCTCGTATCCTGGATCTACCAAGATTATCGTCAAGAACGTCTGGAAAACAGTGCTGATGGCGGAACAATACCAAACAAAAACAACGAACAAGAATTTTAACGTCAAATTCCTAGGCGTCCTTGTCACGGATACCCCGACCGTCACAGCCCAAATATTGTACATCGCGTTTGACATATCAGCGTATGACGGGATGTCGTTAGATTGCTTTGCCAGACATCAGGAAACAGCAGTGACAAGGAACAGGACAACTGCGACAGAAACCCACACAGAGAGGGAGAAAATGTGAGAAATCCTCTGAAGGCGTGAGAAGGGCTTAGCACAAGGAACAAACCAGGTAACATTCTGGATGTAATAAGGAAAAGTGGGTTCTGCATTACTAATTTCTACAAGTGGAAGCGCTCCGAAAAACATATCGGACTCGCCATTCCAGGAACTCGTCAGAAATGTTATGACTTTTTCGTAGTATGTCGTGTCATTATTAAAGTCGCCGACATAATTCCTCGTTATATTATAAGTCAGACAAAACTGGCCATAAAATCCGTCCTCAGTCCCGCCCTTAACAAAGGTTGACATATTCATAGTGCAGCCGTGGAAGTTGGAAGGGATTTTGTATGGGAACAGCGATCCTTCTCTCACAAATTTCCCTTCTCCTTCCATCACCCACTGATTTATAAGGACTACATTTTTGACATCACCACAGTTGTCGTGTGATGAGTAAGGGAACCACGTGTACAAGTTCAGCAGTGTGTCCTGCTGAACCATTACCACCACATTATACCCTCTGCCGATCTGCCACAGCTCCTGAACAATTGAAAGCGCAAGCTCTTCACTGTTGGGCACTCCAACAGTAACCACGATCAAAAACAGTCCTCGGCTGTCGCATGAAGAACTGAGAAACGAACCTTCAGCGTGGACTGTGAAATCTTTAACGCTCCGTGTGAAAATAATGTAGCTGCTTATTTTCTCCACGTTTGATGGTGGCACAGAGTCTCTACTTGGATCAGTCACTTGGACAGGCCACAGTTCCAGACGGTGCATGGCTTCCAGCACAGATTTCGCGTGGTCATCCTCGTCTCCAGTGCTGGAAAGTTGTACAGTTCTGCCCACTGGGAAGTGTCGCTGCACGACAGCAACCACGCATGACACCAGGTGCCTCTGTTCCACACGTTGCATCACACTCTTGTCCCGGTGTGCCGCCACGAGCGCTAGTATCGGCACCAATAATACGGTCTTCATACTGCACAGATACAAATGAGATTAACACTAGTTAAGCCTACTGTCACAGAAATCGAACTGATTATTGAAAGAGCAAATCGTGTGTGACTCACTAACACGCCCCAAATTAGAAGAATTTCCTCCGCGTAATACTCTTGTAGCCCTCTGCCACACTGAGTCAATCTAGTAGGTTCAATTTTCATGCCCTTAACATATCAGGCATCCAGCATTTTAGTCAGTGGCGCCCAATTCCAGCAGACGGCACCCAAGTGCATTAATGCGCCCGCATTTTAACCAGCAAGGCATCGAAAGCAGCACCACGTAGAAACGTTAGTTACTGTTTGAAGTTAAACACAGGCTCGATATTGAATTTTAGGTGCCTTCGCAAATTTCCGAAAAGCGACTGTTAGCTTTCTCATGCCTGTCGGTCTGTCCTTCTCTCCGCATGTAACAACACGGTTTCCACTGGACAAATTTTTATGAAATTTATATTTGAATACGTTTCGAAAATCTGTCGACAAAATCAAGTTGGATTAAAATCTGAAGATAATAACTAGTAATTTACATGGCATCCCACGTAAATATGATACATCCTTAAAGTCTCCTTGGAATGAGAAGTGTTTCATGCAGTTGTTTTAGAGAAAATCAAAACAAATTTTATGCAAAAAAATTTTTCCTCAGAAAATAGTTCCCTTTGTACGAGATAAAGTGAAAAACGTGGAACACCCAGACAGGACACAGATGAAAATGTAATACGGCGTATGCGTTTTGCGTGTTGGATAAATAAGGCTAGAGACATACAGTTAGAATATTTAAGAGGTCTTTTTTTTGCACAGCAATAAGGGATACGCAACGAGACCCAATGTTACGTTATTACGTACATTACCTCTGTGGTGGAAACCGTTAGCATGAAACGGCATTACAATTTGAACGTCCTTAGAACTCTCCTTTACCCAGACTGTGCTACAAGCGGGTGTGAAGTGGCAAAGGGTCATACAGACATGGAGAGCGGAAACGACTTACACTGATCTATACGCTGATCTGTTCACATTTCGGAAGTTCAGTCAGAATGAAAACCCCACATGACTGCCACATTCCTTCAAATGGCTCCGTATATCAAATCTACGCGCGATATCGGTCCGCAGGCTGGAGATCCATATTGCGATTATCTGTTTTACGCGATCCTATAGTCTGAATATGGGGACACGAAAGCTTCCGGCAAATATAGAAAACTACATTTTCTGGGCGCAACTGATTCTTAATTGGACGGGTGGTCACCAGTGTTTCGGAGATACATGTTTCTTCATCCTTCATAGCAGGAATTATTCTGTAAAGTGGCATGTGGTTATTAACCTCTGGGATGTAGATACTGCCTGCATGTTTGGGTAAGAATTGCTTCTGAATTATGGTAAGGGTTTACGAAAGATTCGGTTCGAATTAACTATCCTATTTTCAGGGCACAGGCGCATCTGCACGCTGAAAAGTGATTATTTTCCTGAAGCACACGCTGTCTGCTCCTTTAGAAGTATGTTGGATTTTCGCAGTTTCTTTCCACTGTTTAATGTGATACGTACTGTCTCAATGATGTGGCAATAAACGCTTCTTCACCTTGCATGTAACTACCGAAACTTCGGATATACACGCGGCATATACACTCTTCCACCCTGAAGGAGAAGACCGTACCAACCTCCGGAATACTGGCAACCCACTGTCAGATTTCTCGGTTCATAACAACAGTGCCACAATATTCATCATCTCTGACTCAAAAAACATCAGGCCAAATATTATTTTAAAATGACCAGCACTGTATGACGGTTAGTCAGGTAGTGATGACTCACAGCTAATTTTACGCGTATGTTGCGCTGTTTGCATGTGAGACACATAAGGCTTGCACGGAACGTCACTACCGCTATGCTGAATGCATATATATTTATCAAAACGATATGTCTAGTATTATAGCATTCCGTGCAGCAATCTTACATATAAATGTACACACGTCAGTTCAACGGCTTACTGTACGCTGCGCCCGTCTGTGGAAAGTGACTCCCTGATGATGGCTACGGTAGTTAGCCGAAACATGTAGCAGTGTACAGAAGTACTGTGCATTAGTTGGTAATAACAGAAAACATATATTATCAACAAAATATCCATCTTGTCACAGTTCAGCTTCCTATTCGAATAGAGTATGAGTTCCATTCACGGGAATATCTCGTGTTCGAATCCCTGAAGACAGTAACACCTTTATATGGCACCGAAATGCAATGCAGATGCCACACGTACAGTTGCAATAAATACGGCAAAATTGCCACACTGTTTGTAGGCACTATTCAGTATTATGCAGCCTTACACTGTGCATAATATGCCTGCTACTTCTTAATAAAATTTACCTTCAATTGCCACACACCGCTTTACTCTAAGTTTCATAATCATTGAATATAGTTCCTTTTGGTTTAATTTTGTCTTCCCTTGGTGCACAACAAAACATGTCCATTTTTTAGAATATCAAAACGATAGACAGAGCACCTTTGTGTTCCGTCGCGTCCAGAATCTTCTTCCACCCCAGGGACTTTAAAAGCAAAATGTTGTGTGCACAGTGTGACTGCACCCACCATAGGTCCAGACATCGAGCCATCACATATTTTCATGTTTGGTCCTTTGAAAGACAACCTGCGAGGACACTTAGTGAAGGATAAAGCAAAGCAGAATGCCGCCTCAACTGTGACTGAAGAGGGCGAACAAATTTACTGAGTGAAAACATGTGGTATTTTACAAGTATGTAGGGAGACAGGAGAAAAGTATGGTGACTACACGGAAACATATCTACACCGTCATCGACGTTATAGCGGAGTTCGGTGACGTTTTCACATGTATAACTTTTAAATAGAAAGAAACAGAAAACACGTTTTGCTTTGTGACTGCTCCTCGAAGTTCTTCAGTAAGATGCTTGGTTATGTTGCTGTTGGTGTTTCATGTCATATTTCATTCCTCCACTGAGTAAGTTACCTGTCTGGCCACTCGTTCAGTCGTGTGAAGTCAGGTGATCAGTGTGACTCAGCAGCGAAATGAAATTAGCTGCAACTAGTGCAGGTAAAATTCTGAGTAACCTACACGGCCTCCTGTCCACCTCTTAAAGTTTCCACCAGATGCCAGGAATATAAAACGCATGTTCGATTTGTCTCGTTTATTATTCTTAGTTTTCCCTTCGTTTGTTTCCTGCAAGGTGCAGGCCACACTGTGTTTAATTACACGTAAATCGTACCGTTCTGACAGGCAGATTGCAGATATGTGGCTCTTTTGTGTCGTGCAAGGTATCGTATCCATACGGGGTTAATGTCAAAACACAGGTCATAAATCACGTATTCTATAACAAATGGTGCACTTGCTTTAATATTTAACGAATATTTCAAATTGAAACGCGTATAAAAGGGTATATAGGCACAAGTCAGACTGACAACAAATAGTGTACAAACTGTGGAAGAAGAAATGCTGACAAATAAATAACAACCAAATAACACACAAGATAAAGACAGAACGAACGAAACCGACTGTCTGCCACAGCATGCTGCGTGACCAACGAACAGTCGCTCACCTGTTTAAAGAATTCCCAGCATTTTATGGAACATTTACGTACGCAGAAGCTCCGCCCCTGCACTGTGTCCTGTACCACATTAAACCCAGTCACACTGTCACACCCAACACAGGATCAGGTTTAAAGCTGTCCTACCAAAAACTGCTACGTCCCTCAGACTGTGGCTTGCTTTCAAGTTTCCTGACTAACATTTTGTATGTATTTACTAAACTTCTCATGCGTAATGCATACACTGTCCGGTCTCATCCTCCTTAAATTCATCATCCTATGAATATTTTCTTAAGATCACAAACAATAAGATTTTCACTATTCAAACTGGACCCTGCAGTTTGAGTGTAATGTCATAGTATGGCCCTTCTCAACCTTTTTACCTTCATGCACAAAGAGAAAAAAAAGCACCACGCCATTAAGATACATGAAGAGTGGAGGTCGAGTGCCACTCATTCTTACCCTCGGCAGCAGATGGACATGATTGATCAGCCTCACGCACCTCTCCCCAGTGGTGTGGTACCTCATCACCCCACACGGTACACCGCACACACTGCACCAGGACGGGATCTGTACATACGATCGACATAGATCTTTCTATGCATGATCCATTGTAAACATTTCATACATCTGAAACGGCGTATTTGTAATACTTTGACACCATTAATATTACAACATGGTAAATTTGTGGTTATTACTTTTATGTATTTTAGAATTTTAATGTCTAATATTTTGATCCTTTCGGTAAAGGTGACATAATAACCAGACTGGTGTGTTGGATCTATATTCCTTTGTCTCGAACGGCTCCCAGATGATGGCACCACTGTTCTGAAACATGTACGGGTTTTTATAATGGCTCACGAAGTTACTTCTTGCACTGCATGCGTTGGATTACGTAATAATAATAATAACTTACACTGACATGAAATGTACAATACTTTCTCTTAAACCACAAAACTCACCTCGTTATAATGAAACAACAAATAAAGTCTTAACAGTTTGTGCATCTCGCATTGGTCACCCATTAAATTATACTTATGTGTAATCACTCACTATATAAATGTGTGTTCTCCAACCTTCTTAAAGTTGCAACAGTAAACATTCTGTACAAAAAGGAGACAAAATTAGTACGGCAAATTACAGGCCCATTTCACTATTAACTGTTTTGACAATGCTATGCACAGTACATTAAGCCATCACCTACATAATAACAACATACTGGCCTCAGAACAGCGTGGTTTTAGGAGAGGAATATCTACTGAAGGTGCTGCCTTCAGTCTAAAGGGGGTGTGTTCAAACTTATTAACCGAGAAAACAATGTTACAGAAATTCTCTGTGGTTTGGCAGAGGCTATTGCCTGTGTAAATCACGAAATTCTCTTAGTTAGATTATATTTCTGTGGCATTCAAGCAGTAAGCACAAATTGATTCGGTTCCTACTCAACAAATACAAAATAGAACCTTCAAATGCAATCATCTAATTCAACTCAGAATTCTTTATCCAGCTGGGGTGCATTAAAACTTTGAGTTCTACGAGGGTCAATCCTAGGGACTTTACTGTTCATAGTGAAGACCTTCTGTTCTGTATCAGAGCCAATATTGTTTGCCGATGACACTAGCATCATAATTTATAATAGAAATTTTGATTATTACTGTATAGTGTCAAACTTAGATCTGTCTCATATAAACTTGCTGCTGATGAGTTGGTCCTAAACCTAGAAAAAATAAAATTTATAACAAATAATTCACAAACTTCGTGTTAAGTATTGGTTATAAAGAAAAGCACATGAAAGGAACGGTAAATACAAAATCTCTTAGTTTACAAATTGGTAACCGCCTACACTGGAAAAATCATATCGCTCAAATGAGTCCCATGCGGAACATGTCACACAGTTAGCTTGACGGTCCGCATCAGCAACATTAAGTCTCACATACATTTGTTCCTCCCATTTTCACTTCGTAATAAAGACTGGAATAATTTTTGGGGTAATTCATCCAACAGTGGAAGGATATTTACTTTACAAAAGAAAATACAGTTATGGTTGGTGCATGACTGAGAAATCTGTGCACATGTCTGTTTAAACAATTACAGAATTTACCTTTTCCATGCCAATACATATTTTCATTAATGAAATTCCCTATAAGTGATGAAGAATATTTTCGAACAAATTCGTCTGTTTACGGTATTAATACAAGGAATAAACACCATCTGCGGAGACAAAATGCCAACCTTCCATATTTCGATGAAAGTACATTCTCTGTTGGTATCAGAGTTTTCAACAGCTTATCACACAGTGTCATGTGTCTTAAGAACGGAAAGGCACAATTTAAAACAGCATTAATAAGACAGGTAAACACACACTGCTTTAACCCTATAGATTAATTTTTCACATGTAAAGAAGGTCCACAATATGTTACAGAAAGCATTTATAGTGTTTTGACTGTAATAATTCTGTGCACTTTGCACACTTTGTATGTTTTCGACTTACCTCACAATCTCATTTTTAAAAACTGTGGATCCGTGGACTGACACATGTATGTACTGTTAATTTTACATATGCGGCCCAAGAGCCAGCCCATAGGAAGGGTTTGACCGTTTGCAAGAAAATGGTTGAACACCACTGCCACACACACACACACACACACACACACACACACATAAAATCTGTGCTTTGCTCACTGATTGTATTTGAGTGATTGCTTTGTTAAACAGTTTCTTCCTGATGTAATGTTTGTCCTAAATTTCCACAGTCCAGGCAAAAGATAATAGGAAGAATCCTAATTTAAACTACAGATTAATTGTGATGACTTACTGATTGTGCTGATCTTAAGCTGCCTTTCCACAAGTGGTGAAGCGAGCCTGCTGGAGTCCAAAACCCCACTCCCAAACACTGAGTGGAAAGTTAACTGTCGGCCATATTGTTTTGGTTACCGCTGGGGACGAGCCCAGATTCAAGGCGAGTGGTCAAATTCAGACCGGGCCTCCTATGCCCCAGTAACCCTTCAACAGAAATATCGGTGATGCACAGGGCCCATTGTCTGTCACTCGACTGACACAGATATTGCATCTCATAAAGCCCCAGTTACAACACGTCCCTCCAACTGCGCCAGGTCCTAGTGCTTCTATATAGAGCGTCACTGCCTAGCTGTGTCTAACCTGCTTTTGTTACCAGCAATAACCCCGGCGTTATCACCCATATGTACTGCTTGCTTCATACACTGTAGACCTACTTTAATACTGAATCCTCACAGGGGAATATACTTATGTGTGTCTGTCTCTATTCCATCTAGGAAAGTGTTGAAAGGTAAAGGGATCTCTAGAAGGCCTGGACAGGCCCCTAGTGTTCCAGGAGTTTGAGGCTTCCCAGGATATCCGGACAATCGGCACATGCAAGTGGTAAAGTTGTCAGCCATACCCATCGGCCGCCTTTAGCCCCCAGGAAATATCTCTGGTACTGATTCCTGTTGGAGGCTGGGTCGACCCCAAGGCCATGCGGACGGAAGGATTAAGTCAACGAAAAATCCAATGACCCCATCGGGTATCAAACCTGCGATCTTCGGCCTTGTAGCGCAGTGTCTCAACCAAATTTGCCACAGCGAACCCTCTAACATGCCGGTGTGAAGGCTTTTTAACATAGGGTCCCTCAGACGCGAGTGACTTGGTAAAATACAAAAAAGGGATTTCAGAACACATTATTAATACGTTCATTGTAATAATTTTATGTCTTGTGAAGGCTCCAAGGGCCAATTAGGAAAGGGTCGAGGACCACAGGATGCACATCACTGATCCAGGAAGTTAATACAGCGCAGCGTTCTGCATGGAAACTTGTACAAAGGTCTTGCTCTATAAATCACTACATAATTTTTCTGTTCGACATCCCCGTTGGCGTGTGTTAGCAATTATATTACTTAAAAACCGTCAACAGCCAACAAATATTTTGTGCCTCACTTTATTATCTTATGAGGTTAGAACGACCGGTTTCGGTCTATGTCAGACCATCATCAGGTCTACTTCAATCATTGACATCAGAACTCTACTTATCAGAGAAGAGAATGCCTTCACTTTTAGAGCAAGTTAAAATATACATGAATGTATATATAAAATTGCATAAATAAATTGAAATAAAAGTTGGTATGTTATATATGTAGATAATTAGATAAGGATAAAAATTATTGTAGTTGACCATAGAAAGGCGTATAGCTATGTGTTGAATGCTTCCACCTATACTGTGCGTGAACTTTCATGGGATAGTATGTCTCGTGGCTTTGAGCTTGGTACGTTCCAGATTTTTACAGTCTTATTGTCTTCTGGTACCGGTATTTAATCCGGATCTGGGTTGAGCTTTATATTCCAGTTTGGATACTGTTATTCTTGTGTGTCTATGTAGTAGGTGGTATTGAATTTCCTTTTTATGAATGCGGGTCCTCGGGTTGATACTCTTGGCCTTCCTTGTTAAGTAAACAGGTTCTCAAGTAAACACTGTGTTGTGATTGTCTCCGTGATGTATGGTCACGCGCAGTATAGGTGGAAGCATTCAACACATGGCTATACGCTTTTCTATGGTCAACCACAATAATTTTTATCCTTATCTAATTATCTACATATTTAACATACCCACGTTTATTCCAATTTACTTACGCAATTGTATACACACATTCATGCGTATTTTAACTTGTAAAAGTGAAGGCCCTCTCTTCTCTGATAAGTAGAGTTCTGATGTAAATGATGGAAGTAGACCTGACGATGGTCTGATACAGACCGAAACCGGTCGTTCTAACCTCATAAGATAATAAAGTGAGGCACAAAATATTTGCTGGCTGTTGTATACTATAATCACTACATAAGTACATGAAATATGTTGGATGGAATTTTGTCACGAACCTTAAAAGGAACGAATTCTTTACGTGAAATTTGAAGTTCTTAGCAGTGCTGGCGAAGATCCAAGTCTTGTACGATATTATGCCGTGTAGTTGCATATACAGCCCCAGATGTTTCAAAGGTTTCATTTTACACATTTATAGGCTTTTTTACACTTTAACATAAAACTGCGTACCCAAAACTATGATCAAAATATTGGCGATATCCATAAGCCTTTAGCACAACAAAGTTAACAAATCGCGCAACTGTTTTGGCAAACTGCTCCAGTCTTATTATTTTTCTGCATAATATTTCAAGGCCAAGTCACATAACGAAAACTGTTAAGTATTACTACCAAATTTTTCACTCATTTTTCTCACAATACCGTGTCAGGCACAAGGTACAGGATTTACGAAAGGTTCATACTCTTTCGCCAAATTGTATGTCTCGAAGAAATGTCCTCTTCAGCAGTTTCCAGCTGATATAATCACGTGACAATAATGCGCCCCTCTGGTTAGTTCATATGGAATTTGTCAGGTTGGCCTCCCACATACAGTCTCTGATAGTTGACTTTGTTTGAACATCACATTTTGGTCCGCACAAAAACTGCGATAATTTACTGGTTTTGTTAATAATCAAATATAAAGCCATACAGAGATATCTGTGCACAGAACTATGTTGTACACAACTCAATTTGTAACAAGAAAAGACGTTACTAGGTTTTGACTTCAGCGGTCTTAACAATTGGTGAATCCTTATCCGGAGGGCAGGCACTCCTATATTTCTCCACATTGTCTCGTACAAGGCATGATTTTCGGAAAAAATTACTGAATATGAAATGCGTGTTTTGATTTTTCTACAATTTTGGTCTCAATATTTTCTCATTCTAAGTAGAATTAAACCATATTTTAGCATACATTTAAAGAGGTCTTCGTGTAAAGTATCTTTTACTCTTGTCACACTTTCGAAAATCTCAAATATCAAATTCTATGAAAATCCGTGCAGTGAAGCCAAGTTGTTACATACGGACAAACAGGCGGATGGAAGAACGGACGGAAAGACTTCAGGAAATTAATAGTCGCTTTTCGCAATTATTCAAAGACGCCTAAAACCTCTTGATATTACAATCATAAGATGCCAGTACGAGTGCATGTACCTTAAAAATTTGCTTTCTATTATCTATGTGCTCTCCTTGTGTGTTTTCCGCAAAGTGCTGGCCGCACTTTCATTTACATGTAATTATAGGTAAAAGACAGCGTTCTGACTGACAACTGAAACATAGTCATTGCGGCTTCGTGTCACACACGGAATATTACGAATTGATTAGCACGTGATATGAAAGCTATAATGGAATAAGAAATAGACGAACATACGTATTGTGACAGAATTGTTTGATGGATTTGAAACTAATCTATGATAATTTTACGAATTATATAGCATTGTGAAAAGGAACAACCAGAAATTTTAGATTCATAACAAAGAGTGTAATCAGTTTTTAGTATAGATAAAAGTCAGATATTGGTGCAAATAGACATAGACTTTCATAAAAATTGCACAAAATAAGAAAGCCGAGTGAAAGATAATTCGTTTACAAAACTAAACATATTACGCATTTTCATCACAACACCCGTCCAAACCGTACAAAGCAAGCCACCCCCAGTCCCTTCATTTTTACAGTAACTGGTGAGGGTTCAGCATTGTGAAGTCCCACAGCACGACACTGTCCACATGCTGTACTCCCATGTTTGTTTGAACTCCAAATCATCTTCACTGCCCACAGTGTCAAGTTAGATCCTCAGTTCAGGTTAATCTCAAATTTAAAAAAATATACAAATTACGAGGCATATTTACGCGAGAACTAAGGGAGTTGAAGGCAGTTAATATAAGAACTCCTGCCTTCCGGTTCCTCATGCTCTGTAGTGCTGTAACATGTACAGACCAATGTAAAGATACCACTGGAACCGGCATCAGGAAATGAAAAACATTTTCACGGTTCCATCAAACTCAGCATATTCGTACTATACCGGAATTCAGACAGTATAAATCCTCGTGGAAAATTGCACTTTTCTGTATTTTCGCACTTTCGATTTTAACTAGCATTCGCAAAAACAAAATGGACGAAAACAATGACAAGGGTTACCATACGTCCGCGTTTTCCCGGACATGTCTTCTTTTTCAGGCTTCAGATTTCTGTCGGGAGGGAATTTCTAATTTTACAAAAATGTCCCGGTTTTTGGCCTTTGCCTATAGTCACACTCAATGTTTCGGTTGTCGTTATATACATTATAGTTCGTAGCTCTCGTAGGCAAAGTTTCTACGGCAGAACCTACTTTCACTGTCACTTCTGGTGGCTCCGAACGCACGTTTTCACAGCCCGGTTCGGGTCGTTCATTTTGAATTGCGTGCAGTGAGGTGGAGGGAGTTTTGTGTGCTGTTTATTTCATGCGTCGTTCTTACCGCGTCCTTAAAATGGGGAAAACAAAATGTCAATTCAAGGACAAACTAAGAAGCTAGTATTCGTGCGTTTGCATTTCATACCGTGAAATATCACAGTAGCTAAAAGACAAGGGACTGCACGTCTGTAATATTCTGTTCTGCTACAACATACTGGCATTGCCTGTTTTAAAACTTCCTCTCCGTGGTTAAATCATCGTACCATAACAGAAAATGTGATTTTTAGTGTTATTCAAATAATTCTGTAATATTATTAGTATCACCGTATTGGTAGTGGTTGTTGTAATAAATCGGAAACCAGAATTTTGATAAGGTAAAGCAATCCCATTACAGGTCTACACAGGCCCTTAGGGTACCAGGAGGGTGAAGCTTCCAGATTTCTAGACATTCGGCACATGGAGGTGGTAAGTTTGTCAGCCCTACACTCCGGCCGCATTTACAACCCAGGAAATACTCCTCGTATTTATTTCTGTTAGAGGCTGAGTCGACCCAAGCGACATAGTGCAACCAAAAGGATTATGTGAACAGAAAGTTCCAATGAGACCATCGGGAGTCGAACCCGCATCCTTCCGGTTTGTAGCGCAGTGCCTCAACCAATTGCGCCAACGTGTGCCGCCTAAGATTTTGATAGCTGTTTATATTTCAATGTGTGGATGTCATCCATTTTCAAGTGAAGCGATACTTCCTTCTTCTCAACCAAAATTTTGAAACTTCCTTTGCTGCTAATAGTAGGCTATAAGTCCTCGTTTTTATGGTGATAAATGGGAAAGTCCCTCCTTTCCTGCGATGCATGTATGGTAACCCTAACATTGAGAGCAGGCGTTTGGCGAAGTTAATCCCAGTACTTCCTTTATACACGGCACAATTTGAAGACATTTCCAATATATTTGCAATTTCCTACTTATATGTACGAAGCATTTATCATCAATATTTGCGATCCTTCAAATCTTGATCGCAATTCAATTAATTAGAAGCGTCTGCCATTGAGGTAAACAGCCCCACTTAAAATCGTGTACACATGGTCAAGAGTTTAAATAAGTGCCTTGAATTAGATTCATACAACAAATGGAACACACCCAAAAATAAACTACTATTTTCTTAAAATTCGATACACACAAAATGCTCGTTTAAGCCACGACAAAATTAGTTCAATCGAGTACAATATTTTCTCACTTACATTACAAATCAAAAGTATCTGAGCCTCAATTTGTAGAGCACCTCGCAAGCAAACAGAAGAAAGCTAAGACTGTGGCCAAGGAAAAGTATATAGAAAGCAATATGGAGATGACTGAGGGTAAAAACAAAATATCCTTCTGATACATCCGTGGTGTTGCGGGAGGGCCTAGTGAAATATACGCTGTTTCTAAACACCCTACCAGCCATTCCAGATTCAATGGAAAGAGTGATAAATTTGTTTAATGACTCAAGAAAAAAGCTACCTTTCTGCACATATGTCGTTATGAAACGCAAATCGTAGTCATCGTCATTTAGAGGACAAACGGTGCTGTGGTCTTTGATAGTATTTGTGTAATTATGTGCAAGAAACGTTGGAATAAAAGTGGCAAAGTTGCCTGTCTCACGAATTCTGTCAAGGCATGCCCACTCGTTCGAACACATTTGACCCCTTAATACAACTACTTTATGTCTCAAATCAGAGGAAATATCAAAAGATATATTCATACCATGCGGGTAACCGCATTCTATTCCTGAATCAAGAATTTCTTCCAGTGTCTTTAGTTGATTCTCGTATCCTGGATCTGACAAGAAGCTAGTAAAGAACGTCTGGAAAACAGTGCTGATGGCGGAACAATACCAAACAAAAATAACGAACAACAGCTTTAACCTCAAACTCCTAGGCATCCTTGTCACGGATACCCCGACCGTCACAGCCCAAATATTGTACATCGCGCTTGATATATCAGTGAACGACCGGATGTCGTTAGATTGCTTTGCCAGACACCAGGAGACGACAGTGACAAGGAACAGGACAATTACAACAGAAACCCACACAGAGAGGGAGAAAATGTGAGAAATCCTCTGAAAGCGTGAGAAAGGCTTAGGACAAGGAACAAACCACCTAAATTTCATGAACAAATAAGGAAAAGTGTGTTCTGCCTTACTATATTCTTCTACGACAAGTGGAAGTTCTCCGAATAACATATCGGACTCGCGATTCCATAAATTCCTCAGACCTGTTAGGAATCTTATCCCGTTGTCAGGAGAGTCGCTGACATAATGTCCTGTTACATTATGAGACAGAAAATACTGGCTATAAAATTCGTCCTCAGCCTCAACCTCCCAAGCGGTTGACACATTCACAGTGCAGCCGTGGAAGGTGGCAGGGATTTTGTATGGGAACAGCGATCCTTCTCTCAAAAATTTCCCTTCTTCTTCCATCATCCACTGATTCATAAGGACTACATTTTTGACATCACCACAGTTGTCGTGTGATGAGTAAGGGAACCACGTGTACAAGTTCAGCAGTGTGTCCTGCTGAACCATTACCACCACATTATACCCTCTGCCGATCTGCCACAGCTCCTGAAGAGTTGAAAGTGCAAGCTCTTCACTCTTGGGCACTCCAACAGTAACCACGATTAAAAACAGTCCTCGGCTGTCCCATGAAGAACTGAGAAACAAAGCTTCAGCATGGACACTGAAGTCGTCAACTCTCCGAGTGAGAATAATGTAGCTCCTTATTTTCGCCACCTTTCCTGGTAACACAGGGGCTCGACTTCGCTCAGTCACTTGGACAGGCCACAGTTCCAGACGGTGCATGACTTCCAGCACAGACTTCGCGTCGTCATCCTCGTCTGCAGTGCTGGAAATTTGTACCGTTCTGCCCACAGGGAAGTGTCGCTGCACGACAGCAACCACGCATGACGCCAGGTGTCTCTGTTCCACACGTTGCAACATACTCTTGTCCCGGTGTGCCGCCACGAGCGCTAGTATCGGCACCAACAATACGGTCTTCATACTGCACAGATACAAATTAAATTAACACTGGTTAAGGCTACGGTCACACAAATCGAATTCAGTATAGAGAGTCCAAATCGGGTGTGACTCACTAACAGGCTGCAAATTAGAAGAGTTTCCTTCGCGTAATATTCCTGTCGGCCTATGCCACACTGAACCAATCAAGTAGATTCGATATGCATGGTCATAACACATCGGACTCCAGCATTTTAGTCATTGGCGCCCAATACCCGCAGACGGTACCCAAGTGCATTAATGCACCCGCATTTTAACCAGCTAGGCACCGAAAACAGCACCATGTAAAAATGTTAGTTATTGCTTGAAGTTGAACTCAAGTTCGATATTGAATTTTAGGCGAGTTCGCAAACTTGCGAAAAGCGACTATTAGCTTTCTCATGTCTGTCGGTCTGTCCTTCTCTCCGCATGGAAAAACACGGCTCACACTGGACAGATTTTCATGAAATTTTATACTTGATTATGTTTCGAAAATCTGTCGACAAAAGCAATTTGGAATAAAATCTGATGAGCATACAATTACATTACAAGAAGTTGCACGTAAATGTGGTAAAATGTTAAGGTCTGCTTAGAATGAGAAATGTTTCACGCAGATGTTTTAGAGAAAATCAAAACACACATTTTGTGCACAACAATTTTTTCTCAGAAAATCGTGTTCTTTATAAGAGATAAAGTGAAAGACGTGGGAGAGCCAGACAGGCCACAGATGACAATATAATACGGCGTATGCGCTTTGCGTGTTGGATAAATAAGGCTACTGACATACACTCAGAATATGTAATACGTCTTGTTTGCACAGCAATAAGGGCTACTCGAACGAACCCCAATGTTACGTTTTTACGTACTTTGCCTCTGTGGTCAAAACAGTTAGCACATAAGGACATTATATTTTGAACGTCCTTAGAACTCTCCTTTACCCAGACTGTGCTACAAGCGGGTGTGAAGTGGCAGAGGGTCATACAGACATGGAGAGCGGAAACGACTTACACTGATCTATACGCTGATCTGTTCACATTTCGGAAGTTCAGTCAGAATGAAAACCCCACATGACTGCCACATTCCTTCAAATGGCTCCGTATATCAAATCTACGCGCGATATCGGTCCGCAGGCTGGAGATCCATATTGTGATTATCTGTTTTACGCGATCCTATAGTCTGAATATGGGGACACGAAAGCTTCCGGCAAATATAGAAAACTACATTTTCTGGGCGCAACTGATTCTTAATTGGACGGGTGGTCACCAGTGTTTCGGAGATACATGTTTCTTCATCCTTCATAGCAGGAATTATTCTGTAAAGTGGCATGTGGTTATTAACTTCTGGGATGTAGATACTGCCTGCATGTTTGGGTAAGAATTGCTTCTGAATTTTGGTAAGGGGTTATGAAACTTTCGGAAATAATTAACTATTCTATCTTCAGGGCACAAGCGCACCTGCACTCTGAAGAGTGTTTATTTTCCTGAAGCACACGCTGTCTGCTCCTTTAGAAGTATGTTGTATTTTCGTAGTTTCTTTCCACTGTTTAATGTGATACGTACTGTCTCAATGATGTGGGAATAAACACTTCTTCACCCTGCATGTAACTACCGAAGCTTCGGATATACATGCGACATACATTTTCTCCTTCCACCCTGAAGGAGAAGACCGAACCTTCCTCCGGAATACTGGCAACCCACTGTCACATTACTCGGTTCATAACAACAGCCTCACAATATTCATCACCTCTGCCTCAGAAAACATCAAGCGAAATTATATTTTGACATGACCAACACTGTATGACAGTTACTCAGGTAGTGATGTCTCACAGCTAATTTTACGCCCATTTCGCACTATTTGAATGTTAGGCACATAAGGCTTGCAAGAAACATCACTACAGCTATACTGAATGCATAGATATTTATCAAAACGATACACTTAATATTATACATATTCCGTGCAGTAGCCTTACATATAAATGTACACACGGCAAGAAACACGTTTTGCTGTGTGACTGCTCCGCGCAGTTCTTCAGTAAGATGCTTGGTTATGATATTTTTGTGTTTCATGTCATATTTCATTCCTGTTCTCAAGATGTTACCTGTTTGACAACTCGTTCATTCGTGTGAAGTCAGGTGATCTGTGTGTCTCAGAAGCGAAATGGAATTAGATGGGACTAGTGCAGGTAGAATTCTGAATATCCTATATAGCCTCCTCTCCCTCCTCTTAAAGTTTCCGCCAGATACCGGCAATATATAACGCGTGTTCGATTGGTCTCGCTTATTATTCTTAGTTTCCTTTCATTTGTTCCCAGCAAGGTGCTCGCCACACTGTGCTGTAATTACCTGTATGAGCCGATTGGCTGGCTCAATCACTCATGGTCGGACTTGATCACGCCATATACCATCCCCTCAGTGGAGCGTGCGCGATGCCTTCGAGATGGGGAAGAGGGGAGAGTCACCTTAGGGTGGGAGGGTAACGTGAGTTTACCTGGGCAGTTCTGATTTCTAGAGAAATCACTCTCCGTAGGACCTGCCAGGAGGTCGAGTCAGGATCTTACTCGTCTCTCTCTCTCCCCCTCGGTCATCGTGTGGTTTGGGCTGGCGGACGGGCGGTGTAATGGTATGTATTTAGGGTTGCGTTTGGGTTTCTTTGTTTTCTTGGCCTGTTACCTTGTTTGTGGTTATTTTCCTTCTTTTGGGAAGGGGGGGGGATTATACTGTCCGTTCCGTGTCTCCTGCGACCGGGAGAGAGAGGGGGAGAGAGAGAGAGAGAGAGAGAGAGAGAGTAGGAATAGGGTCGAGTAATTTTTGTTATGTTGTTTGGGGCTTAAATGGTTGTATATAGTGTGCACGAGTTGTGAGTATGAAAAGGGAGAGTCGCCCCTAAGACGAATAAGAATTGTGTTTACATTTGTGGCCAGAAATATTGTTGTGTAATTATTTTGAGAGATATTGTATTCTGTTTCTACATTCCATTGTCAATACATTTTTGGTATTTACATCACTGTTCTCCGAGTTTGCATACTGCCAACAACATCAAACTATTCCCCACGGGGACGGACATTGGGTTGGATCCCGATCGCCCAAAAACCCGACGGCTTTGGTAGAAGTGCACCCCCCCGTGCCCTATTCCCCCTATGTGTTTTTTAGGGCCATTAGCGGCAGGGTGGCGGTTCATGTAAATCATACCGTTCTGACTTGCAGATTACTGATACGTGGCTCTTTTGTGTCATGCAAGAAATCGAATCCTTACGGGGTTAATGTCAAAACACAGGTCATAAATCACGTATTCTATAAGAAATGCCTTACTTCCTTTAATATTTAACGACTATATCAAATTGAAACGCGTATAAAAGTGTATATAGACACAAGTCAAACTGATAACAAATAGTGTATAAGCAGTGGCAGAAGAAATGCTCACAAATAAATAACCAACTGCTAACCGACAAGATAAAGACAGAACGATCGAAACAGACTTCTGCCACAGCATGCTGATTCGCAAACTAACAGTCGCTCACCGGTTCAAAAATTCCCAGCATTTTATGGAACATTTATGTACGCAGAAACTCCGCCCTGCACGCTGTCCTGTACCACATTAAAACCAGTCACACTGTCACACCCAACACAGTATCAGTTTTAAAGCTGTCCTACCATTAACTGCTACCTCCCTCAGACTGCGGCTTGCTATCAAGTTTCCTGACAAGAAATTTTGTCGGAATTTTCTAAACTTCTCATACGTAATCCATAACCAGTTCGGTCTCATCCTCCTTAAATTTATGGCCCTATAATTATTTTCTAAAGAGTACAAACAAAAAGTAGATGGACATGACTGATCAGCCTCACGCACCTCTCCCCAGTGGTGAGGTACCTCATCACCCCACACGGTACACCGCACACACTGCACCAGGACAAGGTCTGTACATACGGTCAACATAGATCTTTGTACGCATGATCCTTTGTAAACAACTCATATGTCTGAAAGAGTTACTTGTAATACTTTTGACGCTATTAATATTACAACCTTCTAAGTTATGATTGTTAATTTTACATATTTTAGAATTCTAATGTCTAATATTTTTAATTTTTCTGTAAAGGCGACATAATAACCAGACTGGTGTATCGGATCTACATTCCTTTGCATCGAACGGCCCCCAGATGACAGCACCTCGGTACTGAAACATGTCCGGCTTGTTATAATAGCTCAAGAATGTATTTTATTCACTGCATGATTTTGTTGATGTAATAATAATAATAATAACATACCCTAACGTGACATGTACAATACTTTCTCTTAAACCACAAAACTCATCACGTTATGAAAATAACAAATAAAGTCTTAAAAGTTTGTCCATCTCGCATGGGTCACCCATTACCTTATACTTACGTGTAATCACTCACTACAAAAATGTGTGTTCTCCAACCTTCTTAAAGTTTCAACTGTAAACCTTCTGTACAAAAAGGAGACAAAACTAGTACGGCAAATTACAGGGCCATTTCACTATTAACTCCTTTGACAATGCTATGCACAGTACATTAAGCCATCACCTACATAATAACAACATACCGGTCTCAGAACAGCGAGGTTTTAGAAGAGGAATATCTACTGAATGTGCTGCCTTCAGTCAAAAAGGGGTGTGTTCAAACATATTAACCGAGAAAACAAAGTTGCAGAAATTCCCTCTGATTTGGCAGAGGCTATTGACTGTGTAAATCACGAAATTCTCTTAGTGAGATTATATTACTGTGGCATTTAAGCAGTAAGCACAAATGCACTCGGTACCTACTCAACAAACACAAAATAGAACGTTCAAATACAATTATCTAACTCAACTCACAATTTTTATCCAGCTGGGGTGCATTAAAACATGGAGTTCCCAGAGGGTCAATGCTACGGCCTTTATTGTTCATAGTGAAGTCCTTCTGTTCTGTATCAGAACCAATATTATTTGCCGATGACAATAGCGTCATAATTTACAAAAAAATTTCATTATTTCTGTACAGTGTCAAACTTAGATCCGTCTCATGTAAGTTTGCTGCTGATAAGTTGGTCCTAAATCAAGACAAAATAAAAGTTATAACAAATAATTCACTACACTGCGTGTTAAGTATTGGTTATAAAGAAGAGTACATAGAGGGAACGGTAAATACAAAATCTCTTCCTTTATAAATTGGTAACCGCCTACATTGGAAAAATCATATCGCTCAAACGATGCCCGTGCGGAACATGTTACACAGTTAGCTTGACGGTCCGCGTCACCAACATTAACAGTCTCACACACATTTGTTCCTCACATTTTCACTCCGTAATAAAGACTGGAATAATTTTTGGGGTAATTCATCCAACAGTGGAAAGGTATTTACTTTCCAAAAGAAAATGGATTTATGGTTGGTGCCTGACAGAACTCCATGCAGAAGTCTGTTTAAAGAATTACAGATTTTACCTTTGCATTCCAATATACATTTTCATTAATGAACTTTCCTGTAACTGATGAAGAATACTGTCGAACAAATCCATTTGTATACGGTATTATTACAAGGGATAAACACCATCTACCGAGACAAAATGCCAAACTTCCATATTTTAATGAAAGCACATTCTGTGGTGGCATCAGAATTTTCAGCAGCTTGTCACACAGTGTCAGGAGTCTTAAGAATGAAAAGGCACGATTTAAAGTAGCATTAATAATACAGATAAATACACAATGCTTTAACTCTGCAGATGAATTTTTCACATGTCCGGAAGGCCCACAATATGTTACACAAAGCATTTATAATGTTTTGACTCTAATAATTCTGTGCACTTTGCATACATTAGGGTTCGAACCTTGCCAGGAAAATGTTCGAATACCACTGCCATATATATATATATATATATATATATATATATAAGCTGTGCTTTGCTCACTGATAGTGTTTGAATGTTTTGTATATATATCACAATAAACAGTGATTATTTTGTTAATCAGTTCCTTCCTGTTCTAATGTTTGTCCCAAATCTCTACAATCCAGGCAAAAGATAATAGGAAAAACACTAATTTAAACTGCAGATTAATTGTGATGACTTACTGATTATGCTGATCTTAAGCTATCTTTCTACCAGCGATGAAGTAAGGCTGCTGGAAGTCCAAACTCCCACTCCCAAGACACTGAAAGGAAAGTTAACTCTCAGCCAAAACGTTTTGGTTACCACTGGGGACGAGACCAGATTCAAGGCGAGTGGTCAAATTCAGGTTGCGGCTCCTATGCCCCAGTAACCCTTCAACAGAAATATCGGTGGTGCACAGGACCCATTGTCTGTCACTCGACTGACACAGATGTTGCGTCCTAAAGCGCCGTTACAACAGGTCTGTCCAATTCTGTCAAATCCTAGTGCTTCGATATAGAGTGCCACAGCCTAGATGTGTCTAACCTGCTTTTGTTATCACCAATAACCCCGGCGTTATCACCCATATGTACTGCTTGCTTTCATACACTGTAACCCTACTTTAACACTGAATCCTCACAGGAGAATATACGTACGTATGTATGTCTGTCTGTCTGTCTGTCTGTCTGTCTTCCATTTAGGAAAGTGGTGACGGCCTCCACAGGCCCCTGGTGTTCCAGGAGTTTAAGGCTCCTAGGATTTCCAGACAATCTGCACATGGAGGTGGTAAAGTTGTCAACCACACGCCCCGGCCGCTTTTAGCCCCCAGGAGATATACCTGCCACTCATTTCTGTTAGAGATCGGTTCGAGCCCATGCTCATAATGCGGCTGGAAAGATTAAGTCAATGAAAAATCCAATGACCACATCGGGAATCAAACCCGCGACCTCCGGGCTTGTAGCACAGTGTCTCATCCAAATTTGACACCGCAAACCTTCTAACATGCCGGTGTGCAGGCTTTTTAACATAGGGTCACTCAAACGCTAGTGACTTGGTCAAGTACAACAAAGGCATTTCAGAACATATTATTAATACATCCAGTATCATAAATGTATGTGTTATAAAGGCTACACGGGCCACTTAGGAAAGGGTCGAGGACCACAGGATGCATAACACTGATCCAAGAAGTTCATACAGTTCAGCATTTTGCATGCAACTTTGCACAAAGGTCTTGCTCTATAAATCACTACACAAGCACATCAAATAAGTTGAACGGAATTTTTTCAAGAACCTTAAAAAGAACGAAATTTTTAAGCGAGATTTGAGGTTCTTAGCAGTGTTGGCGAAGATCCAAGTCTTGTACGATATTATGCCGTGTAGCTGCATATAGCTCTAAATGTTTCAAAGGTTTCATTTCGCCCATTTATAGACTTTTTTACACTATAACATAAAACTACGTACCCAAACTATGATCAAACTATTGGCGATGTCCATAAGCCTTTAGCACAACAAAGTTAACAAATCGCACAATTGTTTTGGAAAACTGCTCCAGTCTTATTATTTTGCTGCATAAGATATCGAAGCCTATCACGGAACGAAAACCCTTAAGTATTCCTACCCAGTTTTTCACTCATTTTTCTCACAATACCGTGTCAGGCACACGGTACAGAAGTTACGAAAGTTTCATACAATTTCGCCAAATTATCTGTCTCGCAGAAATGTCCTCTTCAGCAGTTTCCAGCTGATATAAACGTGTGGCAATATTGCACCCCTCTCGTTAGTTCATATGGAATTTATCAGGTTGGAATCCCACGTACAGTCTCAGATAGTAGACTTTGTTTGAACATCACATTTTGGTCCCCGCTAAAACTACAATAATTTACTGGTTTTGGTAATAATCAAATATACAGACAGGTACATACCTGTGTACAGAACTGTGTTGTACACACTTCAGTTTGTACCAAGAAAAGACGTTACTGGTTTTGATTTCAGCTGTCTGAACAAGTGGAGAATCCTGATCCGCAGGTCAGGCCCTCTTGTGTTTCTCCACATTATCTCACACAGCACGATTTTCGGAAAAAAATTACTGAACACAAAATGTGTGTTTTGATTTTTCTACAACTTTGGTCTGAACATTTTCTCATTCTAAGAAGAATTAAACCATATATTGTCATAAATTTACACAGGTATTAGTGTAAAGTATCCGTTACTCTTGTCACACTTTCGAAAATTTCTCAAATATCCGGTTCTATGAAAATCAGTCCAGCGAATCCAAGTTGTTGCATATGGACAAACAGGCGGATGGACGAACGGACGGACAGACTTCACGAAATTAATAGTGGCGTTTCGCAATAATTCGAAGGCGCCTAAAAGCTCTTGATATTACAGTCATAAGATGGCAATAAGCGTGCATGTACCTCACAATTTGCCCATTTCTTATTTTTGTGCCGTCTTATGTGGTTTCCGAAAAGTGCTGGCCGCACTGCCATTTACTTGTAATTATACGTAAAGCATAGCTTTCTGACTGACAACTGAAATATAGTCATTGCGCCTTGGTGTCGCACACGGAACATTAGGAAGCGATTATCACGTGACATGAAGGCTTGAATGGTATAAGAAACAGACGAAAAAACATATTATGACAGAATTCTTTGATCGATTTGAAACTTAACTACAGTAAGTATACGAATTAAAGAGCACTGTAAAAAGGCACGACCTGAAATTTTAGATTGGCAACAAAGAGTGTAATCAGTTTTAGCAGAGATAAAAGTCATATATTGCTGCTAAGAGACATAAATTTTTATAAAAGCTCCACAAATTTTAAAGCCGGGTGAAAGATAATTCGGATACAAAAATAAACTTATTATGCATTTTCATCACAACATACGTCCAAACTGTACAAAGTAAGACACCCAAAGTCCCTTCATTTTTACAGTAACTGGTAAGGGTTCAGCATTCTGAAGCCCCACAAAATGGCGTTCTCCACATGCTGTACTCCCATGTTTGTTTGACCTCCAAATCATCTTCAATGCACAAATTGTCGAGTTAGATCCTCAGTTCAGGTCAAGTCCAATTTTAAACATATACAAATTTTAAGGCAAATTTGTGCGAGAACAAAGGGAATTGAAGGCAGTTAATAAAAGGATTCCTGCTTTTGGTTCCTGATGCCGTGTAGTCTGATAAGATGTATAGACGGATAAAAAGATACTATACTGCTGGAACCTCATCACGAAATAAAAAACATGTTCACGGTTCCATCAAAACTCAGCGTATTCGTACTATACCAGAATTCAGACAGTATGAAATCTCATGGAAAATTGAACTTTTCTGTATTTTCTCACTCTCGATTTTAACTAGCAGTCGCAACAACAAAACGGCCGAAAACAATGACGAGGGTAACCACACGTCCGCGTTTTCCCGGACATGACCTCTTTTTCAGGATTCAGAATTTTTCAGGAGGGATTTTTTAATACAATGTAGTAAGTTTTGGAAACCGAAAAACACTGCTGAATTCAAATAGAGGCATGACACAACTTTTAGACCCTGGAATTTAATGTTCATGTTAAAAGAAGGCCGAAGTTTATGTCAGAAAACACGGAACGGTATGTGATGTGGTTATGAAGGTTGAACAGTTAACAATAATGTAACATCTAGACCGAGGTCGAGAGAGAAGAATGTAGCGCGTCAGCAAGAACAGTCGTTTTTCATTAGAGGGACAAAAAATTGTTACAAAAAGTAGGGCTGAAAGACGCCCAAATTAGGGTATATAATGGCTGGGCTGAAATACCTTGCTGTGATTCGATCTACGAGTCTCTCTGCCGTCAACCAGTTGATCGGCAAATCGTCGGCATCAGTATCCAGACGACGGAGCAAGCTGTCATCGGTCTGCAAACGCACAGATGGAAATCGGCGCCTTGCTGGTGGCCTACGCCGTAGCGACAAGTCTACCAGGCATGACTGCTGACTCCTGAATTAACCTGGGTCTATGGAGGTTCGTTAGGTTCATTAGATTCATTTGGTTATTGGTTTATTTGGTCCATCCTAAAATCAATGCACGAGTAGCGAAACTCGCTACTGCCCGAACGATTTATGTTTTTGGTATTTTGTAAATACAGTATGGGAAATTACTTTATAACGTACGCTCTTTCTCTCCCTAACCCTTGTAGCCTCCGACTCCCCTACGTGATATTGCAGGAATTTTCCTCTCGCGGTTCCTGCACATTTCGTAGATAAACGTGGGAGGTGGTGACACGCTAACAATCAGGCTACCAAATTAGGCATAGGAACGCCTGGTTCTAAACCTTACAGTGTCGCGTGGTTGGACGATCCTTCGCGGTATCAGGGTATTGGAGGGCATAACCACAGAGCAACAACATTTAATTTTACAAAAATGTCCCAGCTTTTCCTCTTCTTCTATAGACACACTCAACTTTCGGTGGTCGTTATGTACGTTAGAGTTCGCAGCTCTCTCAGGCAAAGTTTCTACGTCAGAACCTACTTTCACTATCACTTCCGGTGGATCCGAACGCAGGTTTGCACAGCCCCTTTCCGGTCGTTCATTTTTAATTGCGTGCAGTGAGGTGCAGGAATTTTTGTGTGCTGTTTATTTCATGCGTCGTTTTTACCAGCGCTGTGGAGTCGGTACACAAAACCTCCAACTCCGACTCCTTGATTTTTAAAACTCCGACTACGACTCCTTCATGCAAGCTCAATATACATTAATAATGGTAAACCTATAAGACATTTCATCACCACCACGTGAATCATCAGGCTACTTTTTAGACTTATAACCTATATTTAAGTATAAGTCTAATGGTTACTGTAGCTATCAGGGCTCTGGAGTTGGAGTATCTAGTTAAGATTTTAGGCTGAGATCGCAGTCGGAGTCGTTACATGTTTACCGACCCCGACTCCGTCTCCACCTAAAAATTCCTTCCGAAGCAGACTCCATCTAAATTTCCTTCCGACTCCGATTCCACAGCTCTGGTTTCAATCGCGTCCTTAAAATGGTGAAAGAAAATGTAAATTCACGGACAAACTAAAACGCAAGTACTAGTCAAGTGAATTTGCTACAGCGATATATCACAATAGCTACAAGACAACGTATTGCACGTCTGTAACATTCTGTTCTGCTACCACATACAAGCAGTTGCCTGTTTTAAAACTTCCTCTCCGTGGATAAATTACCTTTCGATAACAAAATATCTTTTTTGAGCGGTATTAAAATTATTCTGTAATAATGTTAGTATCATCATATTGTTAGTGCTTGTAGCAATAAATCGGAAACCGGAACACTGATATCTGTTTATATTTCAATGTGTGAAAATCACGCACTATTCAAATGATACCACACTTCCAAATTTTCGAATTTGATTACACTTTGCGGCTGTCAGTACGCTATATGTCCGTGTTTTTATGGCCGATAAAGAAGAAATGTCCTCCCTTCTTCTAACGGATGTTTGGCAAACCCAAACGTGAGAGCAGGCGTTTGGGGAAGTTACATGCAGCCGCAGTCATTCTTTTTACAGGTCACAATTTGAAGCCATTCCCAAGATATTTGCAATTTCCTACACATACAAAGTTTTAATCATCAGTATCTGCGATTATTCATATTTTGACTCTAATTGCTTCAATTACCAGCGTCTGTTATTGAGCTAAACAATATAAATTAATATTGCGTGCATATTACCATGACTTCCATTAGGTTCTTGGAATTAAATTCAAACAACAGATGGAACACACACCTACAAATATTCTACAAATTACTTAAATTTCGATACACGCAACACGCTTGTTCTGCGAGAAGCGGAAGGCCTCCAAATAACATATCGGACTCGCCACTCCACAAACTCGTCACACATATCATGATTTTTTCGTGTATTGTCGTGTCGTTACTAAAGTGGTTGACATATTTCCTCGTTATATTACGAGTCAGACAATACTGGCTAAAAAATTCGTCCTCAATCTCGCCCTTAAGAATAGCTGACACATTCCTAGTGCAGCCGTGGAAGTTGGAAGGGATTTTGTATGGGAACAACGATCCTTCTCTCAAAAATTTCCCTTCTTCTTCCATCACCCACTGATTTATAAGGACTACATTTTTGACATCACCACAGTTGTCGTGTGATGAGTAAGGGAACCACGTGTACGAGTTCAGCAGTGTGTCCTGCTGAACCATTACCAACACATTATACCCTCTGCCGATCTGCCACAGCTCCTGAACAATTGAAAGTGCAAGCTGTTCACTGTTGGGCACTCCAACAGTAACCACGATTAAAAACAGCCCTCGGCTGTCGCATGAAGAACTGTAAAACAATTGTTCAGCCTGGACTGTGAAATCTTTAACGCTCCGAGTGAAAATAATGTAGCTGCTTATTTCACCCAACATTGGTGGTAGCTCAGGAACTCCACTTGGCTCAGTCACTTGGACAGGCCACAGTTCCAGACGGTGCATGGCCTTCAGCACAGACTTCGCGTGGTCATCCTCGTCTCCAGTGCTGGAAATTTGTACAATTCTGCCCACTGGGAAGTGTCGCTGCACGACAGCAACCACACATGACACCAGGTGCCTCTGCTCCACATGTTGCAACATATCCTTGTCCTTGTGTGCCGCCACAAGCGCTAGTATCGGTACCAATATTACGGTCTGCATACTGCACAAATAAAAATTAGATTAACACCAGTTAAGGATACGGTCACGCAAACCGAAATCATTATAGATAGAGGAAATCGGGCATGACTCAATAACATGACCAAATTGGAATAATTTCCTACGAGTAGTATTCCTGTAGCCCTCTGCCACACTGAATCAATCAAGTAGATTCGATGTGAATCCTCTTAACATATCGGACGTCCAGCATTTTAGTCAGTGGTGACTAACTCCAGCAGACGATAGCCAACTGCGTTAATGCACCCGCAGTTTAACCAGCTAGGCGTTGAACACAGCACCATGTAAAAACTTTAGTTACTGCTTGAAGTTAACACAACTTGATATTGAATTTTAGGCGCGTTCGCAAACTAGCGAAAAGCGACTATTAGCTTTCTCATGCCTGTCGGTCTGTCCTTTTCTCCGCATGTAACAACACGGCTCAAACTGGACGGATATTCATGAAATTTTATATTTGATTATGTTTCGAAAATCTGTCGACGAAGTCAAGTTGGATTAAAATCTGACAAGTACTTTACAAGGAGTCCCACGTAAATGTGATATACCCTTAACCTTTTAATGCCTAGCGGTAACTTTACATACGACCATGTTTAACCCTAAAAAATTCTACGTGGTGCCCACATTGGTTTTATGTGTTTTGTACTGATCTGAGAACAAACAGCGATTACTTTCCTGTAGAGAATTAACAAACTGGTTTTTATAAACGAGAAGGAGGGTGTTTACAGTGCGGTACGAACTAGGTCCTTATATACAAAATAGATACGTTTCGTCTTTAAAGGCTTAAAGTCTGCTTGGAATGAGAAATGTTTCATGCAGATGTTTTAGAGAAAATCAAAACACATATTTTATGCACAAAAATTTTTCCTCAGAAAATCGTGCCCTTTGTAAGAGAAACTGTCAAGAACGCCGAAGACCCAGACAGGACACAGATGAAAATATAATACGGCGTATGCGCTTTGCATGTTGGATAAATAAGGCTAGAGCCGTACAGTTAGTATATGTAACACGTCTTGTTTTGCACAGCAATAAGGGTTACGCAAAGAGCCTCCATGTTACGTTTTTACGTATATTGCCTGTGTGGTCAAAACCGTTAGCATGCAACGGCATTACAATTTTGAACGTCCTTAGAACTTTCCTTTACCCAGACTGTGCTACAAGCGGATATGAAGTGGCAGAGAATCATACAGACATCGAGAGCGGCAACAACTTACACCCATCTATATGCAGATCTGTTCACATTTCGGAAGTTCAGTCAGAAAGAAAACCCCACATGACTGCTACATTCCTTCAAATGGCTCCGTATAGCAAATCCACTAGTGATAACGGTCCGCAGGCTGGAGATCCACGTTGTGATTTTCTCTGTTACGTCATTCTGTAGTCTGATTATGCGGACACGAACGGTTCCCAGGAATATACTAGCTGCATTTTCTGGGCGCAACTGCTTCTTAATTGGATGGGTGGTCACCTGCGTTTCGGAGATACATGTTTCTTCATTCTTCAGAGCCGGAATTATTGTGTAAAATGGCATGTGGTTATTAACTTCTGGGATGTGGATACTGCAAACATGTTTGTGTAAGAACTGTTTCTGAATTTTGGTAAGGGGTTACCATTGTTTCGGAGCTAAGTAACTATTCCTTCTTCAAGCCAGAGACATTTCTGCACACCAAAACGTGTTTATCTTTTCTGAAGAACATCCTTTAGCTTCCTCACCAGAGTTTAATGTGATACGTACTGTCTCAATGATGTGTGAATTAACGCGTCTTCACTCTGCGTGTAATTACCGAAGCTTCGGATATACATGCGACATACAATTTCCCTTCCACCCTGAAGGAGAAGACCGTCCAACCCCCGGAATACTGGCAACCAACTGTCAGGTTACTCGATTCATAACAACAGCGCCACAATATTCATTTTCTCTGCCTCAAGAAACATCAAGCAAAATGACGTTTCGACACGACCAGCACTGTACGGCGGTTAGTCAGGTAGCGATGCCTCACGGTTTATTTTATTTCCTGCCATTTACATGCTAGACACGTAAAACTTTCAAAGCACCTCACTATAGCAATACTGAATTCATAGTCATTTATAAACGTAATATCCATCGTGTCACGGTTCAGATTCTTAGTCGAATAACATGAGTTCCATTCACGGAAATATCACGTATTTGAATCCCGGAAGTCACTAACACCTTTATATAGCATTGTATTGTAATTCAGATGCCACACGTACAGTTGTAATAAATATGGCAAAATTGCAACACCGCTTATAGGCACTATATCCTATAATCTGAGACTTTGCGTATTAGGCCTGTTACTTCTTAATCTAATTTACTCTCAACTCCAGTATACCGGTTTACTGCAAATTTCCTATTTGATGAATATAGTGTTTTTTCTTCAATTTTTCTTCCCTTAGTGCACAACAACACATATCTGTTATTTACGAATACCAAACGCCAGACAGCGTGCGTTTGTGCTTCCACTGCATCCAGAATTTCGTTCACCTGAGGAATTAAAAAAAAAAGTGCAAGGACAGAGTTACTGCGCCCACCTTACAGTCCTCACCTCGCCCCATCACACTTTTACGTGTTTGGTCCTTTGAAAGACAACCTGCAAGGAAACTTACTGAGCGATAAACCAAAGCAGAATGCCGCGTCATCTGTGACTGCAGAGGGCGAACAAATTTACTGAGCGAAAACATGTGGTATTTTACATGAGTGTAAGAAGACAGGTAACAAGCATGGTGAATGCACCAAAATACCTCTACACCGTCACCGACGTTATAGCGGAGTTCCGTGGCATTTTCACATATATAACTTGTAAATAGATGGAAACAGAAAATTTGTTGTGCTTTGTGACTGCTCCTAGTAGTTCTTCAATAAAGTGCCTGGTTACTTTGTTACTGTGTTTCATATCATATTTTACTCCTGTTCTGAAGAAGTTACCTTTTTGACCACTCGTTCAGTCGGCTGAAGTCAGGTGATCAGTGTGTCTTAGAAGCAAAACAGAATTAGCCTGAACGAGTGCAGGTAAAATTTCTGAATAAGCTACGTCGCCTTGGCTCACCCATCTTAAAATTTCCGCCAGACAACAGTTATATACACCGCACGTTCGATTTGTCTAATTTATTATTCTTAGTGCTCCTTTCGTTTGTCTCCTGCAATGTGCTCGCTGCACTGTTCTTAAATTACATGTAAATCATAGCGTTCTGACTGGTAAATTACAGATATGTGTCTTTTCTATGTGACAAACAAATCATAACCTTATGGGGTTAATGTCAAAACACAAATCATAAAACACGTACTCCGAAAGAAATGCCTTGCTTGCTTTCATATTTAACGGCTATAGCAAGTTGAAACGCATGCATATTTGTATATAGACACAAGTCAGACTGACAACAAATACTGTTTCATCTGTAGTAGAAGAAATGCTCACAAATAAATAACGAACTAGTAAAAGACAAGACAAAGAAGAAACGAAAGCAAGTGAACGTATGTACCAACACGCTCCTTGACAAACGCATAGGGCTCACTTCTTTGAAGAATTCCCAGCGTTTTATGGAACATTTACCGTAAGCACAGGGCCCGCCCCCGCACCCTGACCTGACGACAATTAAACGGATCGCCCACTCACACTCAATCCACGATCAGTGTCAAAGATGACCTCCCATAAAGGCCAACATCCACCAGACTGTCGCCTCCTTTCAAGTTTCCTGACTCAAAATTTTTTTTGTGCACTTACTAGCCTTCCCATGCGTTACACACATCCTATGTGGTCCCATCCGCCCTTACTTGATCATCCTACCGATATATTCTAAGGACTACAAATAATAAGTTTCTCGCTATCAAAAACTTAACATGCAGTGTGAATGTGTGTGTGTGTGTGTGTGTGTGTATGTGTGTGTGTATGTATGTATGTATGTATGTATGTATGTATTTATGTACGTATGTAGTGTATGTATGAAGCACTGAAACGTCTTTACTTTCCTGCACACAGAGAATAACAAGGCACCACGCCATTAAGGTACATGGGGGGAGTGAAGGTATAGTGCCACACATTTTTAATCTTGGCAGTAGATGGACATGACTGATCAGCCAACCTCACGTCTGTCGAATGGTGAGGTACATCGCCAGCCCACACGGTACGATGCATGCACTCCACTAGGACGACGTTTCTACCTATGATCGACATAAACGTTTGTGTGCATGACTCACACATTTGGAAACAAATGCTGCACGTGGAACGGATGAGTTTTAATACGTTTGATACTATTAATGTTACAAGATTGTAAATTTATTGTTATCAATTTCAGATATTTTAGAATTTTAGTTTTTAGAATTTTAATCACTTCTGTAAAGACGGTATAATAACTAGACTGGGGGGTTGCATCGAAATTCTTTTCTACTGAACTGCCCCTGTTGATGGAATGCCAGTGCTGAAATATGTAAGGGATTCTATAATCACTCACGAAGGTATTTTATTCACTGTATGAGTTGGTTTATGTAATAATAATAATAATTATTACTTTATTATTATTATTATTATTATTATATCCGCTGAGCTAAAATATATAATACATTCTCTTAAACCACAAAACTCATCTCGTTATGATGAAATAACAAATAAAGTCTTAACAGTTTGTGCATCTCGCATTGGTCACCCATTAAACTATATTTGTAGCCACTCGCTATATACTGGTATTTTATCTGCGGCTTAAAGGTGCAATAGTAAAACTGCTGTACAGAAAACGAGGCAAAACTAGTACGGCAAATTACAGGGCAATTTCACTATTAACTGTTTTTGATAAAATCCATGCACAATACATTAAGCCATCATCTGCATACTAACAATATAATGGTGTCAGAACAGCACGGGTACAGGAGAGGAATATCTACTGATAATGTTTCCGAGTATATTAAAAACACACAATCGACGTGATTTGCCAATTCTAAAGGGTAACACAAGAATGCCACTTTGTGTACCTCAGTTAGAAGCGCGTCTTCACCAGGGGCTGCAACCAAACAGCCATCAAAAACGCCTATACGATAAAACAAATGGTTCATTAAGTGTACGGCTAAATGATGAGGATTCGTGGTTTGAGAGGATGTTACAGAAAATTAAACAGTCACAAACGTGCAATAACATGAGAAAAACCGCTGGTAACAAAACCAGTCAAAATACAGTTTTATTGATAACAAAATGAAGGTGGTTAGTTAAGAAAATCCAATAATTATATGAGACGTCAAAATATATTTCTTATGGTAAAAATACAGGAAACGTATAATATTCCAATAAAATATTGACATCCACAAACGTACAGCTGCAAGCAGGAAGGAACTGGGAAGCCGTGTTGAAAGAAACGTAAGAACTACGCTTTATGACAGGATATGCTGTGTGATTGTGTCGTACCGTGTTTATGCTCATACGTGCGGGGCCCAAACATTATTACGTAGTTATATCAAACAGGCGATTGCAGGCTACACCGGCTTGTTTGCCTGTTAACAGTCGTCGTCCCCCCCCCCACACCCCAAAAAAAATATATTAACTCTTAACGGTATTCACTTTGCAGCATTCATTTATGACGTCACACTGCCCTACATGACACCCTGCCGTATGACCGTTGTTAGGGGTGGGTGTGTAGGGGTAGAACTGTAATCAGTAACACTTAACGCAGCTGACGTCCACTAAAAGAGGTCCAACTTATGCACCATGTTATTGTATATATATAAACCTTGGTTTTTAGGTTTTTAAATAAACAATAACATAGTGCATAAGTTTGATCTCTTTTACTGTACTGATCATATGCACGGAAATGAAAAACATAAACAGCTTACGTACCTAAAGACGCCTTTAAAAGTCGCAAAGTGCCGGCGTAAAAATGAAATGTATTTCTAATCTTCAACTTACATGTACGTAGTTACTCTTTGCCGAGTGGCTGGTCAATGTATGTACAGTAAAGGATGAAAAACTATAACACGGTTAGAAAGGTTTCGGAGAAACGTACTGCCTTCATGTTCAGGGCAGAAGTTATTCACTGACACCGTGGGTGCTTACAGACATCCCGAGGCAACATGCTGTGTCTAACCTACACACAGGTAAGTGACGATGTACTGCTCTGATATTCTGGCAACGCGAACACACTCTGTCATAACAGTGAAGCACAAACAGAAAATTTTACTGATATACAAACGTCAAATATTAAGTAGGTAGGCGAGAACTTCGACAGCACTACGACCGTGGCGTCTCAGCCACATGGATCTTTGCATTATAACGGCCCCAAAAGTCAGTTTTACTGTTCTGCTAATTAAGCTACCCGTTTGATCACTGGAGCAGTGTGGCGAAGGTACGAGATCGGTGTGTACCTTAAGAAATACTGGAACTGGTTGTGGTTAATGCATCTTATATTCAGAACAACACAGGCAAAGTACGTGTAACCTAACATTGAGGGGCGTTCACATAACAATTCTTGCCGTGGAAGAGCAAACAGTGTTAAATATTATGGGTGTGTGACTGTGTTTTTTCTTAGTTATCCGGCATGCAAATCACGCCTTTCCGTACCAAATAATATTGCCATCTGTAGCCTGTCTGGCTCTACCATATTTTTCCACATCACCACAAACTTAGCACCAATTTCAGAAAAAAATTTGAGCATTAATTTTGTTTAGATTTTTCCCTGCAAAATTCGTCCCAATATCTTCTCATTCAAGAAAATTCAAGGACACGTTATCATATTTACGAATATTTTCCTGTAAAGTACCAATATTCTTGCGACATTTTCGAAAAAATTACAGATATTAAATTTTATGAAAATCTACCGGCGGCAGCCGAGTTTTTCCATGCGCGCAGATAGGCGGACGGATGGACGGACAGACAGACATGGCGAATGTAGCTGTCCCTTTTCGCAATTTTGCCAAAGCGCCTAAAAGTTCTTAAACTTACAGTTATAAGACCGAAACTGGCGTACATATACTTCACGATTTTCCCTTCTATTATCTGTGTTCTGTCTTTGTGTGGTTTCCGAAAAGTGCTGGCCGCACTCCCATTTACTTGTAATTATACGTAAAGCATAGCGTTCTGACTGACAACTGAAGTATAGTCATTGCGCCTTGGTGTCACACAAGGAACCTTACAAAATGATTAGCACGTGATATCAAGCATCTAATGGCATAAGAAAGAGACGAAGAACATATCCTGACACAATTATTTACAGGCTTTGAAGTTCAACTGTGAAACGAATGAAATACAGTTCGGTTACAAGATTAACTTTGTTATGCATTTTTATCACAACAACCGTCCAAACTGTACAAAACATGTCACCGTCAGTCCCTCCATTTTCATAGCAACTTGGTAAGGGTCCATTAATATTGAGCCCCACGATACCGCGAAGTCCGTTAAGATGTACCCACCAACAATACGATCCTACTGGTACCATCATGAGGAAATTAAAAACCTGTATAATGTTCAAATCAAATGTAGGTCTGTTCGTACTGTACCACACGGCATCACCATGCAGACAGCAGAAATCTCCATGAGGCATTGTACTATTTTGTATTTTCGCACATGTGAATTTATCTTACAGACACATGTACAACACAGACGAAACTGTCGACAGCTGGTTTTTGGCGAAGTTAATGTAATCTTGGTACATCTTTTTATACAGGTCACACTTTTAGGCTTTTAACGAAATATTTCCAATTAACTACACGTACAAAGCATTAACCATAATTATCTACGATTCTTCATATTTTGACTACAGTTGCACTAATTAAGGCGTGTGCTATCGGGCTACACAGCGTCACTGAATATCGTGTGCACATTATCAAGAGTTTCTGTACGTGCCTTGAATTAAATTCATATGACAAATGGGAAAAATCCAAAAATAAACTGCGAATTACTAAGACTTCAATACACACAAAACGATTGTTTAAGACACGACAAAATTAGTTCAAATGGGTATCAAGTTTAGAGGTATTATAAATCAAAAGTATCTGAGCCTCAGTTTGTACAACACTTCACAAACAAACAGAAGACAGCTAAGACTGTGGCCTAGGAAAAGTATATAAAAAGCAATACGGAGATGACTGAGAGTAAAAACAAAATATCCGTCTGATGCAACCATCCTTTTGCGGGAGGGCCTAGTGACATATGCGCTCTTTCCCAGCACCCTATCAAACATTCCAGATTCAATGGAAATGGTGATAAATTTGTTTAATGACTCAAGAAAGAAACTACCTTTTTGCACGTAAGTCGTTATGAAATAGAAAACGTAGTCATAATCATTTAGAGGGCAAATTGTGTTGCGGCCATTGATACTATTTGTGTAATTATGCGCTAACCCCGTTCGAACAAAAGCGGCAAAGTTGCCTGTCTCACGAATTCTGTCAAGGCATTCCCAGTCAGTAGAAAATGTTTCACCCCTTGCTACAACGTGTATGTGTTTCAAGTCTGAGGAACTATAAAGAAGATAATTACCCCCATATGTGTAACCGTATTCTATTCCTGAGTCAAGAATTTCTTCCAACGTTTTAAGTTGATTCTCGTATCCTGGATCTACCAAGATGCTCGTCAAAAACGTCTGGAAAACAGTGCTGATGGCGGAACAGTACCAAACAAAAATAACGAAAAACAACTTCAACCTCAAACTCCTAGGCGTCCTTATCACGGATACGCCGACCGTCACAGCCCAAATAATGTATATTGCGCTTGACATATTGGCGCATGACCGGATTTCGTTAGATTGCTTTGCTAGAGACCAGGAAACGACAGTGACAAGGAACAGGGCAACTACAATAAAAACCCATACAGAGAGGGAGAAAATGTGAGAAATCCTCTGAAGGCGTGAGAAGGGCTTAGGACAAGGAAGAAACCAACTAAATTTCACGGCGAAATACGGGAAGGTAGGTTCTGCATGACTAATTATTGCTACGAGAAGTGGGAGGCCTCCGAATATCACATCGGACTCGCCATTCCACAAACTCATCACACATATCATGATTTTTTCTTGCATTGTCGTGTCGTTACTAAAGTGGTTGATATAATTCCTCGTTATATTACGGGTCAGACAATACTGGCTAAAAAGTTCGTCCTCATTCTCGCCTTTAACAAGAGCTGACACATGCACAGTGCAGCCGTGGCAGTTGGAAGGGATTTTGTATGGGAACAGCGATCCTTCTCTCACAAATTTCCCTTCTTCTTCCATCACCCACTGATTTATAAGGACTACATTTTTGACATCACCACAGTTGTCGTGTGATGAGTAAGGGAACCACGTGTACAAGTTCAGCAGTGTGTCCTGCTGAACCATTACCACCACATTATACCCTCTGCCGATCTGCCACATTTCCTGAACTATTGAAAACGCAAATTCTTCACTGTTGGGCACTCCAACAGTAACCACGATCAAAAACAGTCCTCGGCTGTCCCATGAAGAACTGGTAAACAGTTCTTCAGCCTGGACTGTGAAATCTTTAACGCTCCGTGTGAGAATAATGTAGCTGCTTATTTTCTCCAACGTTGGTAGTAACACAGGGACTGAACTTGGTTCAGTCACTTGGACAGGCCACAGTTCCAGACGGTGCATGGCCTCCAGAACAGACTTCGCGTGGTCATCCTCGCCTCCAGTGCTGGAAAGTTGTACAGTTCTGCCCACTGGGAAGTGTCGCTGCACGACAGCAACCACACATGACACCAGGTGCCTCTGTTCCACACGTTGCAACATACTCTCGTCCCGGTGTGCCACCACGAGCGCTAGTATCGGCACCAATAATACGGTCTTCATACTGCACAGATAAAATGAGATTAACACTGATTAAGGCTATGGTCACACAAATCGAATTCAGTATAGAAAGGTCAGTTCGGTTCTGACTCACTAACATGCCGCCAATTAGACAACTTTCCTCCAGATGATATTCCTGTAGTCCGCTGTTACACTGAATAAACCAAGTTGATTCGATTTGCACTCTCCTTAACCTTTCAAAGCCTAGCGGTAACTTTACGTACCACCAGGTTTAACATTAAAAAATTCTACGTGGTGCCCATATTGCGTTTATGTGTTTTGTACGGATCTCAGAACAAACAGCAACTTTTGCCTTATAAAACATTAAGAGACTGGTTTTTATAACCGAAGTTGAGAGTGTTTACTGCGCGGTACGAACTGAGTCCTTATATAAAACAGACACGCTTCGTCTTTAAAGGGTTAATCATTGTCCTTCCCAGCAGCTTGGTGAGTGGCGCCCATTTCCAATAGACAGCATCAGAGTGCGCCAATGCGCGAGCAGTAACCCGCCATGGAATACAGCACCACGTAATTAGGCTAGTTACTTGCTTGAAGTCAAACACATCACGATATTGAGTTTTAGGTGTGTTCGCAAAATTCCGAAAAGCGACTATTACCTATGTCATGTCTGTCTGTCAGTCTGTCTGTCCGCATGGAACACCTCGCCTTCTAAAGACGGATTTTTATAACATCATATATTTGAGTTCTTATCAAAAATCTGTCGACAGGAGTCCAGCTTGATTAAAACCTGGCAAGAGTAACGGGTACTTCACATGAAGACCTATGTACATTTATGATAATATCTCACTTAATTCTTCATAGAATAAGAAACGGTTCACATAAACGTTGTGTAGGTAATCGACACTTATTTTTATGTTCAATAACTTTCTTCAGAAAGCGTGTCGTTTACGAGATAATGTGGAAAAACTTGATACAAGCGGGCACGCCACAAATGGCAGTATAATAAGCCGAATGCGCCTTGCATGCTGCATAAACAAGGCTACAGATTGCACATAGAATACGTAACACCTCTTGCTTCTGCACGGCAAAATGGTTAGGCGAACGCGCCACCATATTATGTTTATATTCACGTTGCCTGTGTGGTCAAAACCGTCAGCACATAAAGACATTAATTTTTGAAAGCCCTTGGAACTTTCCTCTACCCAGACTGTGCTACAAGCGCATGTGAAGTGGCAGGGAGTCATACAGACATCGTGAGCGGAGACACCTTACACTGACCTATACGCAGACTTGTTCAAATCTACTCGCAATGTCGGTCCACAGACTGGAGATCCATATTGTGATTATCTGTGTTACGTCATTCTATAGTCTGATTATGCGGACACGAACGGTTCCCAGAAATATACTAACTACATTTTCTGGGCGCAACTGCTTCTTAATTCGCTGGGTGGTCATCAGAGTTTCGGCCATACATGTTCGTTCCTTCTTCAGGTTACAAATTATTCTGTAATGTCACATGTGGTTATCAACTTCTGGGAGGTATATACTGCCTGCATGTGTGGGTAAAAATTGCATTCAATTTTGGTACGGGGTACCCTCACTTTCGGAGCTAATTTACTATTCCTTCTTCAGACCAGAGGCATTTCTGCACCCTCAAAAGTGTTTACCTTTCCCCAAGCACATGCTGTCCGCAACTTTAGATTTCTTACCAGGGTTTAATGTGATGTGCAATGCCTCAATCATGTGCGAATAAACGATTCTTCACCCGGAGTGTAATTACGGACGCTTCGGAAAAATATGCTGCATATATTTTCCCCTTCCACCCTGAAGGAGAAGACCCTACCAACCGCCGGAATACTGGCAACCAACTGTCAGATTACTCGGTTCATAACAACAGCGCCACAATATTCATCTTCTCTGCCTCAAAAACATCAAGCGAAATGACGTTTCGACACGACCAGCCAGCACTGTACGGCGGTTAGTCAGGTAGTGATGCCTCACGGTTTATTTTACTTCCTGCCATTTACATGCTAGACACGTAAAACTTTCAAAGCACATCACTACAGCAATACTGAATTCATAGTCATTTATAAACGTAATATCCATCGCGTCACCGTTCAGATTATTAGTCGAATAGCATGAGTTCCATTTACGGAAATATCACGTGTTCGAATCCCTGAAGTCACTAACGCCTTTATATAGCATTGTATTGTAGTTCAGACGCCACATGTACAGTTGCAATAAATATGGTAAAATTGCGACACTGCTTATAGGCACGATATCATATAATCTCACACTCTGCATATTAGGCCTGTTACTTCTTAATCTAATTCACTCCCAATTGTACCACACCGATTTACTGTAAAGTTCCTATTTGATGAATATAGTGCTTTTTTTTTCAATTTTTTCTTCCCTTAGTGCACAACAACACATATCTGTTATTTACGAATACCAAAACGCCGGACAGCGCGCGTTTGTGCTTCCACTGCATCCAGATTCTTCGTCCACCCGAGGGACTTTAAAAGAGAAATGTGTAAGGACAGAGTTACTGCACCCACCTTACAGTCCTGACCTCGCACCATCACACTTGACGTGTTTGGTCCTTTGAAAGACAACCTGCGAGGACAATTAGTGAAGGATGAACCAACGCAGAATTCCGCCTGAAACGTGACTGCAGAGGGCGAACAAATTTGCTGAGCGAAAACACGTGGTACTTTACATGAGTGTAAGAAGACAGGTAACAAGCATGGTGACTGCACCAAAATACCTCTACACCGTCATCGACGTTATAGCGGAGTTCTGTGACATTTTCACATGTATAACTTGTAAATAGATAGAAACAGAAAATTCGTTGCACTTTGTGACTGCTCCTCGCAGTTCTTGAATAGAAGGCCTGGTTATTTTGTTACTGTGTTTCATATCATATTTTATTCCAGTTCCGAAGGAGTTACCTTTTTGACCAGTCGTTCAGTTGTGTGAAGTCACGTGATCTGTGTGTCTCAGAAGCGAAATGGAATTAGCTGCGACTGGTGCAGGTAGAATTCTGAATATCCTATATGGCCTCCTCTACCTCCTCTTAGAGTTTCCGCCAGATACCGGCAATATATAACGCGTATTCGAGTTGTCTCATTTATTATTCTTAGTTTTCCCTTCGTTTGTTCCCTGCAAGGTGCTGGGCACACTGTTCTTCAATTACATGTAAATCATGGCGTTCTGATTGGCTAATTACATTTATGTGCCTTTTCTATGTCACAAAAATCACACACTTAAGGGGCTAATGTCAAAACACAGATCATGAAACACGTACTCCAAAAGAAATGCCTTGCTTGCCTTTATACTTAACGACTACATCAAATTGGAACGCATATATATATATATATATATATATATATTTGTATATAGGCACAAGTCAGACTGGCAACAAGTAGTGTTTAATCTGTAGTAGAAGAAATGCTCACAGATTAATAATCACCTAGTAAATGACAAGACACATAAATAATGAACGCAAGTGAAGGTACGCACCACCACGCTGCTTGACAAAATAATAGGGCTCACTTGTTCAAAGCACTCCTAGCATTTTATGGAACATTTACCTTACGCAGAACCTCCGCCCCTGCACCCTGTCCTATAACACATTAAAACAGATCACACTGTCACACCCCGTTCACGATCACTTTTAAAGTTGTCTTCCCACGAACGTCTATGCCCCCCAGGCTGCGCCTTCCTTTCAAGATGCCTGACTGAAATTTTGTCCGCATTCACTAGCCTTCCCATGTGTACAGTATATCATGTCCGGTCTCATCCGCCTTCACTTGATCATCCTACCGATATATTCTAAAGAGAACAAACAATAAGTTTCTCGCTATCAAAAACCTACCCTCTACTGTATGTATGTATGTATGTAATGTATGTATGTACGTGTGTATGTAGCGTATGTATGGAGCACTGAAACGTCTTTACTTTCCTGCAAACAGAGAATAACAAGGCAACACGCCATGGAGGTGCATGGAGGACTGCAGGTATAGTGCCACTCATTCTTAATCTTGGCAGTAGATGGACATGACTGATCAGCCAACCTCACGTCTGTCGAATGGTGAGGTACATCGCCAGCCCACACGGTACGCTGCATGCACTCCACTAGGACGAAGTTTCTACCTATGATCGACATACACGTTTTTATGCATGATTCATACACTTGTAAACAACTGCTATACGTGGAACGGCTTACTTTTAATAATTTTGATATTATTAATATTACAATGTTTAATTCACGGTTATTAATTTTAGATATTTTAGAATTTCAGTGTCCAGTATTTTAATCATGTCTCTAAAGGCAACATAATAAATAGACTGGGGTGTTTGATCTACATTCCTTTGCACTAAACGGAACCATGATTATGACACTGCTGTTCTGAAACTTGTACGGGTTTTCTATGATACCGCAAGAAGGAATTATATTCACTGCATGAGATGGATTATGTGATAATAATAATAAATTCCGATGAGCTAAAATATATAGTATATTCTCTTAAACCACAAAACTCATCTCGTTATGATGAAATAACAAATAAAGTCTTAACAGTTTGTGCATCTCGCATTGGTCACCCATTAAACTATATTTGTAGCCACTCGCTATATACTGGTATTTTATCTGCGGCTTAAAGGTGCAATAGTAAAACTGCTGTACAGAAAACGAGGCAAAACTAGTACGGCAAATTACAGGGCATTTCACTATTAACTGTTTTTGAGAAAATCCACGCACAGCAGATTAAGCAATCATCTGCATACTAACAACATACTGGTCTCAGAACAGCACGGGTATAGGAGAGAAGTATCCACTCATAATGTTGCCCAGTATACTAAAAACACACTATCGACGTGATTTACGAATCCTAAAGGGTAACACCTGAATGCCACTTCCTGTACCTCAGTCAGTTGCGCGTCATGACCAGCAGCTGCGGCCAAACAGCCATCACAGACGCCTATAGGATAGAATAAATGGTTCAGTAAGTGTACGGCTAAATGATGAGGGCTCGCGGTTTGAGAGGATGTTACACAAAATTAAACAGTCACAAACGTGCAATAACACGAGGAAAAGCGGTGGTACCAAAAGCAATAAAAATACAGTTTTATTTACAGCAAAATGAAGGCGGTTAGTTAAGAAAATTCAGTAATTATATGAGATGTAAAAATATATTCCTTATGGTAAAAATACAGGAAACGTATAATATTCCAATAAAATGTGGACATCCACAAACGCACGGCTGCAAGCAAGAAGGAACTGTGGAAGCTGTGTTGAAAGAAACGTAAGAACAACGCCTCATGACAGGATATTCTGTGTGATTGTGTCGTACCGTGTTTATGTTCATACGTATGGGGCCCAAACATTATTACGTTGTTTTATGAAACAGGCGATTGCACGTTCCACCGGCTTGTTCGAAAGTTAACAGTCCCCCCACCCCCCTTAAAAATATATTAACTCTTAACGGTATAAACTTTGCAGCATTCATTTATGACGTCACACTGCCCTACATGACACCCTGTTGTATGTCACTTGTTAAGGGTGGGTGTGTAGGAGTAGAATTACAATCAATAACAATTAACGCAGCTGACGACCACTAAAAGAGATCCAACTTATGCACATGTTATTGTTTATATATAAAATTTTGTTTTTTAGATTTTTAAATAAACAACAATATACTGCATAAGTTGGATCTTTTTCACTATACTGACCGTACGCACGCAAATGAATAACATAAACAGCTGATGTCCCTAAGGACGCCTTTACAGGTCGCAAAATGCCGGCGAAAAATGAAATGTATTTCTAATCTTCAACTTACGTGTACGTAGTTACTCTTTGCTGAGTGACTGCTCAATGTATACACAGTAAAGGATGAACAACTACAACACGGTTAGAAAGGCTTCAGAGAAACGTACTGCCTTCATGTTCAGGGCAGAAGTCGTTCACTGACACCGTGGGTGGTTACAGACATCTCGAGGCAACATGCTGTGTCTAACCTACACACAGGTAAGTGACGATGTACTGCTCTGAAATTTTGGCAACCCGATCACACTCTGTCATAACAGTGAAGCACAAACAGAAAACTTTACTGATATACAAACGTCAAATATTGAGTAGGTAGGCGAGAACTTCGACAGCACTACGACCGTGGTGTCTCAGTCACATGGATCTTTGCATTATAACGGCCTCAAAAGCCAGTTTTACTGTTCTGCTAATTAAGCTACCCGTTTGTTCACTGGAGCAGTGTGGCGAACGTACGAGATCGGTGTGTACCTTAAGAAATACTGGAACTGGTTGTGGTTAATGCATCTTATATTCAGAACAACACAGGCAAAGTACGTGTAACCTAACATTGAGGGGCGTTCACATAACAATTCTTGCCGTGGAACAGCAAAGAGTATTAAATGTTATGAGTGTGCGACTGTGTTTTGTCTTAGTTATCCGGCATGCAAATCACGCCTTTCCGCACCAAATAATATTGTCATCTGTAGCCTGTCTGGCTGTACCATATTTTTCCACATCACCACAAACTTAGCACCAATTTCAGAAAAAAATTTGAGCATTAATTGTGTTTAGATTTTTCCCTTCAAAATTCGTCTGAATATTTTCCCATTCAAGAAAATTCAACGAGACCTTATCATATTTACGTACATTTTCCTGTCAAGTGCCCGATATTCTTGTCACATTTTGGAAAAAATTTGAGACATCAAATTTTACGAAAATCCGTCCGGCGGCAGCCGAGTTTTCCATGCTGGCAGATAAATTGACGGACGGACAGACAGACAGAGAGAAGTTTCCTTTTCGCAATTTTACCAAAGCGCCTAAAAGCTCTTAACTTTACAGTCATACGACGGACATAGGCGTATACAAGTATCTACTTCACGATTTTCCCCTCTATATCCGTGTGCTGTCTTTGTGTGGTTTCCGCAAAGTGCAGGCCGCACTGCCATTTGCTTGTAATTAGACGTGAATCATAGCATTCTCACTGACAACTGAAGTATAATCATTGCGCCTTCGTGTCACACAAGGAACATGACGAAATGATTAGCACGTGATATGAAGCGTCCAATAGTATAAGAAAAAGATGAAGAACATATTCAGACACAATTATTTACAGGCTTTGAATTTCATCTGTGAACGAATGAAGTACAGTTCGGTTACAAGATTAATTTTATTACATATTTTCATCACAACACACGTCCAAACTGGAAAAAAAAAGTCACAGTCAGTCGCTTCATTTTCATAGCAACTTGGTAAGGTTCAGTAACATTGGACCCCACAGTACAACACTCTCCACGTGTTACAACTTCATGTTTATTTGGCCTCCAAATCATCTTCACAGCACACAGTGTCGATTTTGATGCTCAGTTCAGAATAAATCCAAATTTCAAAATATACAATGACAAGGCATAGTTATGAGAGAAATAAACGAATTGATGGCAATTAACAAAAGGATCCCTGCCTTCTAGTTTCCGATGCCGTGTAGTCCGGCAAGATGTACCGACGAACAAAACGATCCTACTGATACAATCATGAGGTAATTAAAAACCTGTTTAATGTTCAAATCAAATGTAGGTCTGTTCGTACTGTACCACACGGCATCACTATGACGACAGCAGAAATCTTCATATAAGGTTGTCCTTTTTTGTATTTTTTTGCACGTGTGAATTTATTTTACAGACATGCGAACAACACACACGAAACTGTCGACAGCTGGTTTCTGCCAACGTTAATGTAATCTTAAAACATCCTTTCAAACATGTCACAATTTTAAGGTTTTAACGAAATATTTCCAATCAACTACACGTACAAACCATTAATCATCAGTATCAGCATTTCCTCATATTTTGACTCCAGCTGCATTAATTAAGGCGTGTGCTATTGGGCTAAACAGCATCACAGAATATTGTGTGCACATTATCAAGAGTTTCTGTATGTGTGTGCCTTGAATTAAATACATTTCACAACTGCGAATTACTAAGATTTTAATACACAAAACGCTTGTATAAGACATGACAAAAATATTTCAATTGGGTACGATGCTTGCTCGTATTATAAATCAAAGTATCTGAGCCTCAATTTGTACAGCACTTCACAAAGGAACAGAAGACAGCTAAGGCTGTGGCAAAGCAAAAGGATATAAAAAGCAATACGGAGATGACTGAGGGTAAAAACAAAATATCCGTCAGAAACATCCATTGTGTTGCGGGTGGGCCTAGCAACATATACGCTGTTTCTAAACAACTTATCAGCCATTCCAGATTCAATGGAAAGAGTGATAAATTTGTTTAATGACTCAAGAAAGAAGCTACCTTTTTGCACGTACGTCGTTATGAGATAGAAATAGTAGTCACCATCACTTAGAGGACAAACGGTGCCGTGGGCTTTGTTAACATTCATGTAATTATGTGCAATCCACCCAGGAACAAAAGTGGCAAAGTTGCCTGTCTCACGAATTCTGTCAAGGCATTCCCAGTCGCTGGAACATATTCCACCGCTTAATACAACTTCTTTGTGTTCCAAACCTGAGGAAATACCAAAAGATATATTCGTGCTATACGGGAAACCGTATTCTGTTCCCGAATCAAGAATTTCTTGTAATGACTTTAGTTGATTCTCGTATCCTGGATCTACCAATAATCTCGTCAAGAACACCTGGAAAACAGTGCTGATGGGGAAACAATATCAAACAAGAACAACGAACAACAACTTTAACCTCAAACTCCTAGGCGTCCTTGTCACGGATACCCCCATCGTCACAGCCCAAATATTGTACATCGCGCTTGACATATCAGCGTATGATCGGATGTCGTTAGATTGCTTTGCCAGACACCGGGAAACACCAGCGAAGAGAAACAGGACAAATACAACAGAAAACCACACAGAGATGGAAAAAATGTGAGAAATGTTCTGAAGGCGTGAGAAGGGCTTAGGACAAGGAACAAACCAAATATATTCCAAGATGAAACATGAAAAGAAAAATTCTACATTAATAACATCTGTGAAAAATGGAACCGCTCCGAATAACATATCGGACTCACTTTTTGGAAAACTCGACACACATGACTCCATTTCATCGAATGTCATGTCGTCACTAAAGTTGCCGACATAACGCCTTGTTATATTACGAGTCACAAAACACTGGCTATAAAATTCGTCTTCAATCGCGCCCTTGCGAACAGCTGACACATTCATAGTGCAGCCGTGGAAGTTGGAAGGAATTTTGTATGGGAACAACGATCCTTCCCTCAAAAATTTCCCTTCTCCTTCCATCACCCACTGATTTATAAGAACTACATTTTTGACATCACCACACTTGTCGTGTGATGAGTACGGGAACCACGTGTACAAGTTCAGCAGTGTGTCCTGCTGAACCATTACCACCACATTATACCCTCTGCCGATCTGCCACAGTTCCTGAACAATTGAAAGTGCAAGCTCTTCACTCTTGGGCACTCCAACAGTAACCACGATTAAAAACAGCCCTCGGCTGTCCCGTGAAGGACTGAAAAAAATTTTTCAGCGTGGACTGTGAAATCTTTAACGCTCCGGGTGAGAATAATGTAGGCGTTTATTTTCTCCAGGTTTGGTGGTAACACAGGGTCTCGACTTGTCTCAGTCACTTGGACAGGCCACCGTTCCAGACGGTGCTTGACCTCCAGCACAGATTTCGCGTGGTCATCCTCGTCTCCAATGCTGGAAAGATGTACATTTCTGCCCACTGGGAAGTGTCGCTGCACGACAGCAAACGCACACGACACCAGGTGTCTCCACACCACATCTTGCAACATATTCTCGTCCCGGTGTGCCGCCACAAGCGCTAGTATCGGCACCAATAATACGGTCTGCATACTTCACAGATGCAAATGAGATTACCACTGGTTAAGGCTACGGTCACAAAAATCGAATTCAGTACAGAGGGAACAAATCGGGTGTGACCCAGTAACATGCCGCAAATTAGAACAACATCCATCGCGTAACGTTCCTGTCGGCCTCTGCAACATCTAATAATTAGATTCGATTTGCATGCTCATTAAAGATCGGACATCCAGCATCTTACTCAGTGTCGCCCTCTTCCAGCAGACGGCACCGAAGTGCGTTAATGCGCCACCATTTTAACCAGTTAGGCATCGAACAGAGCACAATGTAAAAACGCTACTTACCGCTTGAAGTTAAACACAGGCTCGATATTGAATTTTAGGCGCGTTCGCAAAATGGCGAAAAGCGACTATTAGCTTTCTCATGGCTGTCGGTCTGTCCTTCTTACCGCATGGATAAACACGGCTGCCACTGAACAGATTCTCATGAAATTTTATATAAGATTGTGTTTCGAAAATCTGTCGAAAATGTGAAGTTGGACTAATATAACAAGAGATAACGAGTACATTACAAGGAGTCACACGTAAATATGATAGATCCTTAAAGTCTGCTTGAAATCACAAATGTTTCATGTCAATGTTTTAGAGAAAATCAAAACAGATATTTTGTGCACAACAATTTTTTCTCAGAAAATCGTGCCACTCAAGGGATAATACGAAAAAGTGGTACAGACAAGCAGGCAACACATGACAATATAATACGGCGTATGAGCTTTGCATGTTGGATAAATAATGCTACAGACACACACCCAGAACATGTAACACGTCTTATTTTGCACAGCAATAAGGGATACCCAACGAGCCGCAATGTTAAGTTTTTACGTACATTGCCTCTCTGGTCAAAACCGTTAGCACAAAACGGCATTAAATTTTGAACGTCCTCAGAAGTTCCCTTTAGCCAGACTGTGCTAAAGCGGGTGCGAAGTGGCAGAGGGACATACAGACATCGAGAGCGGAAACACCTTACACCCATCTATATGTTGATCTGTTCACATTTCGGAAGTTCAGTCAGAACGAAAACCCCACATGACTGCTACATTCCTTCAAATGGCTCCGTATATCAAATCCACTCGCGATAACAGCCCGTGGGCTGGAGATCGAAATTGTGATTATCTGTGCTATATCAATTCTGTAGTGTGATTATTCGGACACGAACGGATCCCAGAAATATGCTAACTACATTTCCTGGGCGCAACTGCTTCTTAATTAAATGGGTGGCCACCAGCGATTCGGAGATACATGTTTCTTCATTCTTTTTGTTAAGGAGTTACGAATATTTAGGAGATAATTAACTATTCTATCTTCAGGGTAGAGTTGCATATGCCCTCTGAAATGTGTTTGTCTTTCATCACGCAAATTCTGTCTGCTCTTTAGAAGTGTGTTGTGTTTTCGTAGTTACTTTCCACTGTTTAATGTGATACGTACTGTTTCAATGATGTGGGAATAAACGCTTCTTCACCCTGCATGTAATTACCGAAGATTCGGATATACATGCGACATACATTTTCTCCTTCTTCCCTGAAGGAGAAGACCGAACCTTCCTCCGGAATATTGGCAACCAACTGTCAGATTACTCGGTTCATAACAACAGTGCCACAATATTCAACACCTCTGCCTCAAAAAAGATCAGGCCAAATGTTATTTTAAAATTACTAACACTGTAAGAAGGTTAGTCAGGTAGTGATGCCTCACATTTAATTTTACGCATACGTCGTGCTATTTGCATGTGTGGCACATAAATTTTGCACGGAACGTCACTACAGCTATACTCAATGCATAGGTATATATCAGCACGATATACTTAGCATTATACATATTACGTGCAGTAGCCTTACATATAAATGTACACACTTAAGTTCAATGGCATACTGTAAGTTGCGCACGTCTGTGGAAAGTGACTCCCTGATGATGGCTACGGTAGTTAGCCGAAACATGTAGGAGTATACAGAATTACTGTGCATTAGCTGGTAATAGTAATAAAAAACGTATATTATCAACATAATATACATCTTGTCACCGTTCAACTTCTTATTCGAATACAGTATGAGTTCCATTCACGGGAATATCACGTGTTCGAGTCCCTAAAGAGAGTAACACCTTTATATGGCACCGAAATATAATGCAGATGCCACACGTACAGTAGCAATAAATATGGCAAAATTCTCACACTCTTCGTAGGCACTACAAAATATGATGTAACCTTACACTGTGCATATTAGACCGGTTACTTCTTAATCTAACTTACTATAAATTGCCATACACCGATTTACTGTAAATTTCAAATTTATTGGTTATAGTGCCCTATTGTTTAATTCTGCCTTCCTTTGTGCACAACAAAACATGTCCTTTTTTTAGAATATCAAAACGATAGACAGAGCACCTTCGTGCTTCCGTCGCGTCCAGAATCTTCTTCCACCCCAGGGACTTTAAAAGCAAAATATGTATGGACAGTGTGACTGCACCCACCTTACGGTCCAGACATCGAGCCATCACATATTTTCATGTTTGGTCCTTTGAAAGACAACCTGCAAGGACACTTAGTGAACGATAAAGCAAAGCAGAATGCCGCCTCAACTGTGACTGCAGAAGGCGAACAAATTTACTGAGCGAAAACATGTGGTATTTTACAAGCGTGTAAGAAGACAGGTGCCAAGTATGGTGACTACACTGAAACATATCTACACCTTCATCGAGGTTACAGCGGAGTTGTGTGACATTTTCACATGTATAACTTTTAAATAGAAAGAAACTGGAAACACGTTTTCCTTTGTCACTGCTCCTCGAAGTTCTTCAGTAAGATGCTTGTTTATGATGTTGTGTTTCACGTCTTATTTTATTCCTGTATTGAAGAAGTTACCTGTTTGGCCACTCGTTCAGTCGTGTGAAGTCAGGTGATCAGTGTGACTCAGAAACGAATTGAAATTAGCTGCAACTAGTGCAGGTAAAATTCTGAGTAACCTACGCGGCCTCCTCTCAACCACTTAGAGTTTCCGCCAGACACCAGGAATATACACCACTTGTTCGATTTGTGTCATTTATTATTCTTACTTTTCCTTCGATTGTTTCCTGCAAGGTGCAGGGCACGCTGTCCTTTAATTACACGTAAATCATAGCGTTCTGACTGGCAAGTTAGAGATAAGTGGCTCTTTTGTGCCATACAAGGAATCGTATCCTTACGGGGTTTATGTCAAAACACAGGTCATAAATCACGTATTCTATAAGAAATGCCTTACTTGCTTTAATATGTAACAACCACATCAAATTGGAAAGGAAATATGTTTGTATATAGGCACAAGTCAGACTGACAAACAACAGTGTTTCATCTGTAGTAGAAGAAATGCTAACAAATAACAACCACCTAGTAAACGACAAGACAAAAAAATAACGAACGCAAGTGAAGGTAGGCACCTCCACGCTGCTTGATAAAATAATATTGGTTCACCTCTTCAAAGAACTCCCAGAATTTTATGGAACAATTACGTACGCAGAAACTCCACCTTGAACACTGTCCTGTACCACATTAAAACCAATCACACTGTCACAACCAATGTAGGATCAGTTTTAAAGCTGTGCTGCCTAAATTCCTATGTGCCAAGACTGCGGCTTGCTTTCAAGTTTCCTGAACGAAATTTTGTATGCATTTACTAAACTTCTCATGCGTAATACATAACCTGCCCGGTCTCATCCGCCATAATTTCATCATCCTATAAATATTTTATAAAGCGTTAAAGTCTTAAGTTTCTCACTATCCAAACTGTACCATGCAGTTTGAGTGTTATATCATGGTATGGTCCACTCAACATTTTTAACTTCCTACACAAAGAGAAAAACAAAGCACCATGCCATGAACGTACATGGGGAGTGGATGTACAGAGCCACTCATTCTTACCCTCGGCAGCAGATTGACATAACTGATCAGCCTCACGCACCTCTCTCCGGTGGTGAGGTACCTCATCACCCAACAAGATACACAGCACACATCCATAATAAGAACTGGAACAATTTTTGGGGTAATGCATCCAACAAAAGAAAATGTTCAGAATTATGGTTGGTGCCTGACAGAACTCCATGCAGAAGGCCGTTTAAACAGTTACAGATTTTGCCTTCTCCATGCCAATATACATTTTCATTAATACACTTGCCTGCAAGTGATGAAGAATATTTTCGAACAAATTCATCTCTATGCGGTATCAATACAAGAAATAAACACCATCTGCCGAGAAAAAATGCCAACCATTCAAGTTTTCATAAACGTACATTCTCTGTTGGCATCAGAATTTTCAGCAGCTTATCACACAGTGTCACACAAGTCTTAACAATGAAAAGGAATAAATTAAAGTCGCATTAATAAGACACATAAATACTCACTGCCTTTACTTTGTACATGGATTTTTTACATGCAAGATGATATGCAATACGTTATACAAAATATTTACAGTATTTTGCCTTATAACAATTCTGTGCGCTCAACTGTTTTGGAAAACCGCACCAGTCTTATCATTTTGCTGCATAATATTTCGTGGCCTATCACATAACGAAAAGTGTTAAGTATTACTACCAAAATTTTCACTCATTTTTCTCACAACACCGTGTCAGGCACAAGGTACAGAAGTTACGAAAGGTTGATAATCTTTCGCTAAATTACCTGTCTCGCTGAAATACCCCTTCAACAGTTTCCGGCTGATATAATCGTGTGACAATATTGCGAACCTCTCGTTAGTTCATATGGAATTTAGCAGGTTGGAATCCCACATACAGTTTCAGATAGTTGGCTTTGATTGAACATCACATTTTGGTTCACGCAAAAACTGAGATAAATTACTGGTTTTGCTACTAATCAAATATACAGACAGGTAGAGATTTCTGTGCACAGAAGTGTGTTGTACACAACTCAATTTCTACCAAGAAAAGACGTTACTGGATTTGATTCCAGCCGTCTCAACAGGTGAAGAACCCTGATCCGCAGGTCAGACCCTCCTGTGTTTCTCCACATTGTCTCACTCGGCACGATTTTCGGAAAAAATTACTGAACATGAAATGTGTGTTTTGATTTTTTCTACAAATTTGGTCTGAACATGTTCTCATTCTAGGAAGAATTAAACCATGTCTTATCATACATTTACACAAGTCTTCGTGTAAAGTATCCGTTACTATTGTCACACTTTCGAAAATTTCTCAAACATAAAAATCTATGAAAATCCGTCCAGCCAAGCCAAGTTGTCCCATACGGACAAACAGGTGGATGGACGAACGGACGGACAGATTTCACGAAGTTAATAGTTCCGTTTCGCAATTATTCGAAGGTACGTAAAAGCTCTTGACATTACAGTCATAAGATTGCAACACGCGTGCATGTACCTCACGATTTGCCCATTTAGAATCCGTGTGCTCTCTTTGTGTGGTTTCCGCAAAGTGCTGGCCGCACTACCATTTACATGCAATTATACGTAAAGCATAGCCTTCTGACAGACAACTGAAATATAGTCATTGCGCCTTGGTGTCACACACGGAATATTAGGAAGTGATTAGCACGTGACATGAAGGCTTGAATGGTATAAGAAACAGACGAAAAAACGTATTCTGACAGAATTATTTGATCGATTTGAAAAGAAACTAAAGTAAGTATACGAATTAAAGAGCACTGTAAAAAAGCACGACCTGAAATTTTAGATTGGCAACAAACAGTGTAGTCAGTTTTAGCAGAGATAAAAGTCATATATTGCTGCTAAGAGACATAAATTTTTATAAAACTCCACAAATTTTAAAGCCGGGTGAAAGATAATTCGGATACAAAAATAAACTTAATATGCATTTTCATCACAACATAGTCCGAACTGTACATAGCAACACACCCCCAGACTTTTCATTTTTACAGTAACTGGTAAGGGTTCAGCATTGTGAAGCCCCAAAACGTGACTTTCTCCACATGCTGCACTCCCATGTTTGTTTGAACTCCAAATCATCTTCACTGCCCAAATTGTCGAGTTACATCCTCAGTTCAGGCCAAGTCCTAATTTAAAAAATATACAAATGATGAGGGAAATCTGTGCGAGAACAAAGCGAATTGAAGGCAGTTAACATAAGGACTACTGCCTTGTGGTTCCTCATGCTGTATAGTCTGGTAACATGTACAGACGAATGTAAATATGCTGCTGAAACCGCCATCGGGAAATAAAAAACATCTTCATGATTCCATGAAAAGTCAGTCCATTCGTACTATACCAGAATTCAGACAGTATGAATCCTCATGTAAAATTGAACTTTTCTGTATTTTCGCACTTTCCATTTTAACTAGCATTCGCAACAACAAAAAGGACGAAAACAACAACAAGGGTTACCACACGTCCGCGTTTTCCCGGACATATCTTCCTTTCATGATTCAGAATTCTATCAGGAGGGATTTTTTTAATATAATGTAGCAAGTTTTTGGAAAAAGAAAGAAACTGTTGAATTCAAATACAGACATGACATAACAAATTTTATACACTGGAATTTAATGTTCATATTAAAGTAAGACGAAAGCTTATGTCAGAAAACACATAATGGTGTATGAATTGGTTATGAAGATTGAAGAGTTAACACTAATGTAACCTCTGGATCGAGGTCGAGAGAGAAAAATGTAGCGCGTCAGCAACAACAGTCCCTGTTTCATTAGAGGGACAACAAACTGTTACACAAATCAGGGATGAAGGACGCCCAAATTAGGGTATATAATGGCTGGGCTGTAATAGCTTGCTGTGATTCGGTCTACGAGTCTCTCTGCCGTCAACCAGTTGATCGGCAAATCGTCGGAATCAGTCTCCAGTCGACGGAACAAGCTATCATCTGTCTGCAACAGCAGAAATGGAAATCGGCGCCTTGCTGGTGGCCTACGCCGTAGCGAGAAGTCTGCCAGGCATGACTGCTGACCCCTGAATTGACCTGGGTCTATGGTGGTTCGTTAGGTTCATTAGATTCATTTGGTTATTGGTTTATTTGGTTCATCATAAAATCAATGCACAAGTAGCGAAACTCGCTACTGCCCGAACGATTTATATTTTTGGTATTTTGTAAATACAGTATGGGAAATTACTTTATAACGTACGCTCTTTCTCTCTCTAACCCTTGTAGCCTCCGACTCCCCTACGTGATATTGCAGGAATTATCCTCTCGAGGTTCCTGCACATTTCTTACATAAACGTGGGAGGTGGTGGCACGCTACCAATCAGGCTACCAAATTAGGCATTGGAACGCCTGGTTCTAAACTTTACAGTTTCGCGTGGTTGGATGATCCTTCGCGGGATCAGGGTATTGGAGTGCATAACCACAGAGCAACAACATTTAATTTTACAAAAATGTCCCAGCTTTTCGCCTTCTTCTATAGACACACTCAACTTTCGGTTGTCGATATGTACGTTAGAGTTCGTTGCTCTCGTAGGCAAAGTTTCTACGTCAGAACCTACTTTCACTATCACTTCCGGTGGATCCGAAAGCAGGTTTGCACAGCCACTTTCCGGTCGTTCATTTTGAGTTGCGTGCAGTGAGGTGGAGGAATTTTTGTGCCCTGTTTATTTCATGCGTCGTTTTTATCAGCGCTGTGGAGTCGGTACACAAAACCTCCAACTCCGACTCCTTGATTTTTAAAACTCCGACTACGACTCCTTCATGCAAGCTCAATATACATTAATAATGGTAAACCTATAAGACATTTCATCACCACCACGTCAATCATGAGGCTACTTTTTAGAATTATAACCTATATTTAAGTATAAGTCGAATGGTTACTGTAACTATCAGGGCGCTGCAGTTGGAGTATCTAATTAAGATTTTAGGCTGAGGTCGCAGTCGGAGTCGTTACATTTTTACCGACTCCGACAACGAATCCACCTAAAAATTCCTTCCGACTCCGACTCCACAGCTCTGGTTTCTATCGCGTCCTTAAAATGGGGAAAGAAAATGTAAATTCACGGACCAACAAAAAGCAAGCACTAGTGATGTGAATTTGCTACAGGGATACATCACAGTACCTACAAAACAACGAAATGCACGTCTCTTATATTCTGTTCTGCTACAACATACAAGAAGTTGCTTGGTAAACAACTTCCTCTCCGTGGATAAATTACCTTTCCATAACAGAAAATGTCATTTCTAGAATTATTAAAATTATTCTGTAATATTGTTACTATCACCATCCTGTTAGTACCTGCAGCAATAAATCGGAAACCAGAACATTGATAGCTGTTTATATTTCAATGTGTGAAAGTCACGCATTATTCAAATGATACCATACTTCCAAATGTTCGAATTTGATTCCCCTTTGCCGCCGATAGTACGCTATACGTCCTTGTTTTTACGGCCGATAAAGAGGAAATTTCCTCCTTTCTTCTAACGGATGTTTGGTAAACCCAACCGTGAGAGCAGGCGTTTGGGGAAGTTACATGCAGCCGCAGTCATTCTTTTTACAGGTCATAACTTGACGCCATTCCTAAGATATTTGCAATTTCCTACACATACAAAGCTTTAGTCATCAGTATCTGCGATTATTCATATTTTGAATCTAATTGCTTCAATTACCAGCGTCTGTTATTGAGCTAAACAACATAACTTAATATTGCGTGCATATTAACATGACTTCCAACAGGTGCTTGGAGTTAAATTCATACAACAAATGGAACACACCTACAAATATTCTACAAATTACTTACAATTCCATACAAGCATCACGCTTGTTTAAGCACCGACAAAATCAGATAAGTCGAGTACGATGTTTACTCACTTACATTACAAATCAAAAGTATCTGTGCCTCAATTTGTACAGCACGTCACAAACAAACAGAAGAAAACTGAGACTATGGCCAAGGAAAAGCATATAAAAAGCAACATATAAATGACTCAGGGTAAAAACAAAATATCCGTCAGATTCATTTGCGGTGTTGTGGGTGGCCTAGCAACTAATATGCTCCTTTTGAGCGCATTATCAGTCCAGATTCAAAGGAGAGAGTGATAAATTTATTTAATGACTCAAGAAAGAAGCTACCTTTTTGCACGTAAGTTATTACGAAATAGAAAAAGTAGTCATAATCATTTAGAGGACAAATGGTGCTGTGATCATTGATAATATTTGTGTAATAATGTGCTAAATATGTTGCAACAAAAGTGGCAAAGTTGCCTGTCTCACACATTCTGTTAAGGCATTCCTACTCGTCCGAACATATTTCACACCTTGCTAAAACATCTTTCTTTCTCAAATATGAGGAATTATCAAGTGTGTTCATCCTATACGTATAACCGTATTCTATTCCTGAATCAAGGATTTCTTCTAGTGTCTTCAAATGAATCTCGTATCCTGGATCTGCCAAGAAGCTCGTCAAGAAAGTCTGAAAACAGTGCTGATGGCGGAACAGTACCAAACAAAACAATGAACAAGAACTTTACCTCAAACTCCTAGGCGTCCTTGTCACGGATACACCGACCGTCACAGCCCAAACATTGTACATCGCGCTTGACATATCAGTGTATGACCGGATGCCGTTACATTGCTTTGCCAGACACCAGGAAAGGACAGTGACAAGGAACAGGACAACTACAACAGAAACCCATACAGAGAGGGAGAAAATGTGAGAAATCTTCTGAATGCTTGAGAAGGGTTTAGCATGATTCTGCATTAGTAACTTTTTCTGCGAGAAGTGGAAGGCCTCCAAATCGCCATTCCACAAACTCGTCACACATGCCATGATTTTTTCGTGTATTGTCGTGTCGTTACTAAAGTGGTTGACATAATTCTTCGTTATATTACGAGTCAGATAATACTGGCTAAAATATTCGTCCTCAGTCTCTCCCTTAAGAAGAGCTGACACATTCATAGTGCAGCCGTGGAAGTTGGAAGGGATTTTGTATGGGAACAGCGATCCTTCTCTCACAAATTTCCCTTCTTCTTCCATCACCCACTGATTTATAAGGACTACATTTTTGACATCACCACAGTTGTCGTGTGATGAGTAAGGGAACCACGTGTCCAAGCTCAGCGATGTGTCCTGCTGAACCATTACCACCACATTATACCCTCTGCCGATCTGCCACAGTTCCTGAAGAATTGAAAGCTCAAGCTCTTCACCATTGGGCACTCCAAAAGTAACCACAATTAAAAACTGTCTTAGGCTGTCCCAAGAAGAACTGTAAAACAATTGTTCAGCCTGGACTGTGAAATCTTTAACGCTCCGAGTGAAAATAATGTAGCTGCTTATTTCACCCAACATTGGTGGTACCTCAGGGACTCCACTTGGCTCAGTCACTTGGAGAGGCCACAGTTCCAGACGGTGCATGGCCTCCAGCACAGATTTCGTGTGGTCATCCTCACCGCCAGTCCTGGAAATTTGTGCAGTTCTGCCCAATGGGAAGTGTCGCTGCACGACAGAAACCACGCATGACACCAGATGCCTTTGTTCCACATGTTGCAACATACTCTTGTCCCGGTGTGCCGCCACGAGCGCTAGTATCGGCACCAATAATACGGTCTGCATACTGCACAGTTAAAAATTAGATTAACACTACGTAAGCCTACGGTCACGCAACCCGAATTCATTATAGAGAGAGGAAAACGGGTGTGACTCAATAACATGAACAAATTGGAATAATTTTCTACGAGTAATATTCCTGTAGCCCTCTGCCACATTCAATCAATGAAGAAGATTCGATTTGAATGTTCTAAACACATCGGACGTCCAGCATTTTAGTCAGTGGCGACCAATTCCAGCAGACGGCACCCATCTGCGTTAATGCGCCCCCATTTTAACCAGCTAGACGTTGAACACAGCACCATGTAAAAACTTTAGTTACTGCTTGTGGTTAAACACAAATTCATATTGGATTTTAGGCGCGTTCGGAAACTTGCAAAAAGCGACTATTAGCTTTCTCATGTCTGTCGGTCTGTCCTTTTCTTCGCATGTAACAACACGGATCACACTGGATGGACTTTCATGAGATTTTATATTTGATTATGTTTCGAAAATCTGTCGACACAGTCAAGTTGGATTAAAATCTGACAAGGATAACGAGTACTTTACAAGGAGTCACACGTAAATGTGATACATCCTTAAAGTCTGCCTGGAATGAGAAATGTTTCATGCAGGTGTTTTAGAGAAATTCAAAACACACAGTTTATGCAGAAAAATTTTTCCTCAGAAAATCGTGCCCTTTGTGAGAGAAACCGTCAAAAACGCGGAAGACCCAGACAGGACACAGATGAAAATATAATACGTCGCATGCGCGTTGCATGTTGGATAAAGAAGGCTAGAGACCTACAGTTAGAATATGTAACACGTCTTGTTTTGCACAGCAATAAGGGTAACACAATGAGCCTCAATGTTAAGTTTTTACGTACATTGCCACTGTGGTAGAAACCGTTAGCATACAACGGCACTACAATTTGAAGGTCCCCGGAAATATACTCACTTCATTTTCTGGGCGCAACTGCTCCTTAATTGGATGGGTGGTCACGAATGTTTCAGAGATACACGTTCGTTCCTTCTTCAAGTTAGAAATTATTCCGTAATGTGGCACACGGTTATTATCTTCTGGGGGGCAGAAACTGCCTGCATGTGTGGGTAAAAATTCCATTTAATTTTAGTAAAAGGTTACCAAAATTTCGGAGTTTATTTACTATTCCTTCTTCGGGCCAGAGGCATATCTGCACTCTCAAATGTTTTTATCTTTCCCCAAGCACATGCTTTCCGCAACTTTAGATTTCTTACCACAGTTTAATGTGATACGCAATGCCTCAATGATATTCAAATAAACGCTTCTTCACCCGGAGTGTAATTACCGACCATTCGCAAACATATATACATGCTACCATACATTTTCTCCTTCCACCCTGAAGGGGAACACCGTCCAACCCCAGGAATACTGCCAACCGTCAGATTACTCGGTTCATAACAGCAGCGCCACAATATTCATCTTTTCTGCCTGAAAAAACATCAAGCGAAATGACGTTTCGACACGACCAGCACTGTACGGCGGTTAGTCAAGTAGTGATGCCTCACGGTTTATTTTATTTCCTGCCAATTACATGCTAGACACGTAAAACTTTCAAAGGACGTCACTACAGCAATACTGAATTCATAGTCATTTATCAACGTAATACCCATCGTGTCAGCGTTAAGATTCTTTGTCGAACAGCATGAGTTCCATTCACGGTAACATCACGTGTTCGAATCCCTGAAGTCACAATCACCTTTATATAGCACTGGATTGTAATTCAGATGCCACACGTACTGTTGCAATAAATATGGCAAAATGCGGCACTGCTTAGAGGCACTATACAATATTATGTAACACTGCACTGTGCATATTAGGTCCGTTAGTTCGTAATCCAGTTTGCTTTCAACTGCAGTATACCGGTTTACTGTAAATTTTCTGTTTCATGAATATATTCCCATTTTGTTCAATTTATTTCTTTTACTGCACAACAACACACATCAAAACACCACACAACGCGCCTTTGTGCTTCCCCTGTATCCAGACTGAATGCACACACCTTACAGTCCTGACCTCACGCCATCACATTTTCACGTGTTTGGTCCTTTGAAAGACAACCTGCGAGGACACTTACTGAGCGATAAGCCAACGCAGAATGCCGCATCAACTGTGACTGCACAGGGCGAACAAATTTGCTGAGCGAAAGCAAGTAGTATTTTACATGAGTGTAAGAAGACAGGTGACAAGTATGGTGACCACACTGAAATATATCTACACCGTCATCGACGTTATAGCGGAGTTTAATGAGATTTTCGCATGTATAACTTTTAAATAGGTAGAAACAGAAAATACATTCTACTTTGTGACTGCTCCTCGCAGTTCTTCAATAAAAGGCTTGCTGATTTTGTTACTGTGTTTCACATCATATTTTATTCCTGCACTGAAGAAGTTATCTTTTTGACCACTCGTTCAGTCGTGTGAAGTCAGGTGATCTGTGTGTCTCAGAAGCGAAATGGAATTAGCTGCGACTGGTGCAGGTATAATTCTGAATATCCTACATCGCCTCCTCTCCCTCCTCTTACAGTTTCCACCAGATACCGGCAATATATAACGCGTGTTCCATTTGTGTCATTTATTATCCTTAGTTTTCCCTTCGTTTGTTCCCTGCAAGGTGCTGGCCACACTGTTCTTCAATTACATGTAAATTATAGCGTTCTGATTGGCTAATTACATTTATGTGCCTTTTCTATGTCACAAAAAATTACACCCTTACAGGGTTAATGTCAGAATCATGAAACACGTACTCCAAAAGAAATGCCTTCCTTGCCTTTATACTTAACGACTATATCAAATTGGAACGCATATATATATATATATTTGTATATAGGCACAAGTCAGACTGGCAACAAGTAGTGTTTAATCTGTAGTAGAAGAAATGCTCGCAAATAAATAACCAAGTAGTAAACGACAGGACAAAAAAATAATGAACGCAAGTGAAGGTAGGCAACCCCACGCTGCTTGATAAAATAATATTGGCTCACCAGTTCAAAGAATTCCCCGCATTTTATGGAACATTTACGTACGCAGAAGGTCCGCCCTGCACGCTGTCCTGTACCACATTAAAACAGATCACACTGGCACACCCCATTCACGGTCAGTTTTAAAGCTGGCCTCCCATAAACCTCTACGTTCCCCAGACTGTCGCTTCCTTTAAAGTTCCATGACTGAATTACTTTTTTTGCTCATACTCGCCTTCCCCTGCGTAATGTATATCCTATCCGGTCTAATCCGCCTTCACTTGACTATCCTACAGACATATTCTAAACATTACAAACAATAAGTTTCTCGCTATCGAAAGTCCACCCGGCAAATTAAGTGTAATGTATATATGCAGTGTATGTATGTATGTATGTATGTATGTATGTATGTAGTGTATGTATGGAGCATTGAAACGTCTTTACTTTCCTGCAAACAGAGAATAACAAGGCACCATGCCATGAAGGTACATGGGGGAGTGGAGGTATAGTGTCACTCATTCTTAATCTTGGCAGTAGATGGACATGACTGATCAGCCAAACTCACCTCTGTCGAATGGTGAGGTACAGCACCACCCCACACGGTACGCTGCATGCACTCCATTAGGAAGAAGTTTCTACCTATGTCCGTTATACCTGTTTGTATGCATGATTCATACATTTGGAAACAACTGCTGTACGTGGAACGGCTTACTTTTAATACTTCTAGTACTATTAATATTACAACATTGTAAATTTATTGTTATCAATTTTAATTATTTTAGGGTTTTAATGTTTACAATTGTAATCACTCCTGTAAAGGCGACATAATAACTACACTGCTGTGTTGGATCTACATACCTTTGTATCGAACGCCCCCCTGATGATGGCACCACTGTGCTGAAACATGTACGTGTTTTTATAATGTTTCACGAAGGTATTTCATTCACTGCATATGTTGGTTCATGTAATAATAATAACTTACGCTCACATAAAATGTACAATACTTTCTCTTAAACCACAAAACTCATCTCGTTATGATGAAATAACAAATTAAGTCTTAACAGTTTTGCATCTCGCTTTGGTCACCCATTGAGCTATATTTGTAGCCACTCGCTATATACTGCTATTTTATCTGCGGCTTAAAGGAGCAGTAGTAAAACTGCTGTCCAGGAAACGAGGCAAAACTAGTACGGCAAATTACAGGCCATTTCACTATTACCTGTTTTTGAGAAAGCCACACACAGGAGATTAAGCAATCATCTGCATACTAACAACATACTACTCTCAGAACAGCACGGGTATAGGAAAGAAGTATCTACTGATAATGTTGCCCAGTATATTAAAAACACAAAAAGGACGTGATTCGCGAATTCTAAAGGGTAACACCTGAATGTCACTTTCTGTACATCAGTAGTTGCGCGTCATGACCAGCAGCTGCAGCCAAACAGCCGTCAAAAAAGCCTATACGATAAAACAAGTCGTTCAGTAAGTGTATGCCTAATGATGAGGATTCTTGGTCTGAGAGGATGTTACAGAAAATTACACAATCAAAAACGTGCAATAACACGAGAAAAAGCGCTGGTACCAAAAACAATAAAAATACAATTTTATTCACAACAAAATGAAGGTGGTTACTTAAGAAAATTCAGTTACCTTATGAGATTTGAAAATGTACTTTATATGGTAGAAATACAGGAAACGTATAATATTCCAATAAAATGTGGGCATCCAGAAACGTACAGCTGCAAGCAGGAAGGAACAGTGGAAGCTGTGTTGAAGGAAACGTAAGAATACGTACGGGGCACAAACATTATTACGTAGTTATATCAAACAGGCGACTGCACGCTCCACCGGCTTGTCGTCAGGTAAATCCCCCTCCCCCCCCCCAAACCATAAAACATGCTAACTCTTAACGGTATTCACTTTGCAGCGTTCATGTATGATGTCAAACTGCCCTATCTGACACCCTTTCGTATGTCGGTTGCTAAGGGTGGGTGTGTAGGAGTAGAATTGTAGTCTGTAACATCTAACACAGCTGACGTCCCTTAAGACGCCTTCACAGGTCGCAAAATACAGGGGTAAAAATGGAATTTATTTCTAATCTTTAACTTATATATACTTATTTACTCTTTGCTGAGTGATTGCTCAATGTACACACTAAAGGAGGAAAAACTATAACACGGTTAGAAAGCCTTCAGAGAAACGCACTGCCTTCATGTTTAGGGCAGAAGTCATTCACTGACACCGTGGGTGCTTACAGACATCCCGAGGCAACATGCTGTGTCTAACCTACACACAGGTAATGACGATGTACTGCTCTGAAAATTTGGCAAACCGATCACACTCTGTCATAACAGTGAAGCACAAACAGAAAATTTTACTGATATAGAAACGTCAAATATTGAGTAGGTAGGCGAGAACTTCGACAGCACTAGGACCGTGGCGTCTCAGTCACATACAAGTATATCTTTGCATTATAACGGCCTCAAACGCCAGTTTTACTGTTCTGCTAATCAAGCTACCCGTTTGATCACTGGAGCAGTGTGGTGAAGGTACGAGTTCGGTGTGTACCTTAAGAAATATTGGAATTGGCTGTGGCTAATGCAGCTTATATTCAGAACAACACAGGCAAAGTACGTGTAACCTAACATTGAGGGGTGTTCCCATAACAATTCTTGCCGTGGAACAGCAAACAGTATTAAATATTATGAGTGTGCGAATGTGCTTTTTCTTAGTTATCCGGCATGCAAATCCCACCTTTTCTGCGCCAAATAATATTGTCATCTGAGGTCTGTCGGCCTGTATCATATTTTTCCACATTACCACACACAAAGTACGATTTTCAGAAAAAGAATTGTTGAGCATGAAATTGTGTTTTGATTTTCCCTAAAAACTATGCCTGAATATCTTCTCATTCAGAACAAATTCAACGAAATGTTATCATATTTTCTTAGATCTTCGTGTAAAGTACCCGATATTCTTGTCACATTTTCGAAATAATCTCACACATCAAATTTTATGAAAATCCGTCAGGCGGGAGCCTAGTTGTTCCATGCGGGAAGATAGGCGGATGGACGAACAGACGGACATGGCGAAGGTAGCACTCCCTTTTCGCAATTTTGCCAAAGCATCTAAAACCGCTAACCTTTCAGTCATACGACGGAAATATTCATACATGTATTCCACGGTTTTCCCTTCTATTAACCGTGAGCTGTTTTTGAGTGGTTTCCCAAAAGTGATGGCTGCACTCCTATTTACTTGTATTTATACGTAAACCACAGCATTCTGACTGACTGCTCATGTATAATCACTGCGCCTTCGTGTCACACAAGGAACATAACGAAATGATTAGCAAGTGATATGAAGCCTCAGATGGCATAAGAATGTTGGCACTTACAACCGTCCAAACTGTACAAAACAGTCCCTCCATTTTCATAGCAACTTGGTAAGGTTCAGTAACATTCGGCCCCACAGTACGACACTCTCCACATGTTACAGCTTCATGTTTATTTGACCTCAAACTCATCTTCACAGCCCACAGTGTCGATTTTCATGCTCACTTCAGAATAAATCCAAATTTCAAAAATATACAAAGGACAACGCAGAGTTATGCGAGAAGTAAGTGAACTGATGGCGGTTAACACCGCATTAATCACCTATATCTGCGACTTTTCATATTTTGCGAATTACTAAGACTTCAATACACACAAAACGCTTGTTTAAGACACGACAAAAAATACTTCAATTGGATATGAAGTTTAGAGGTATTATAAATCAAAATATCTGAGCCTCAATTTGTACAGCACTTCACAAACAAACAGAAGACAGCTAACACTGTGGCAAAGGAAAAGGATATAAAAAGCAATACGGAAATGACTGAGGGTAAAAACAAAATATCCGTCAGATGCATCCATCCTTTTGCGGGTGGGCCTAGTGACATACACGCTCTTTCTAAGCACCCTATCAGCCATTCCAGATTCAATGGAAAGAGTGATAAATTTCTTTAATGACTCGAGAAAGAAGCTACCTTTTTGCACGTAAGTCGTTAGGAAACCAAGAACGTAGTCATCATCATTTAGCGGACAAACGGTGCTGTCATCATTGATACTGATTGTGAGATTATATGCAAACCCCGTTGGAAAAAATCCGGCAAAGTTGCCTGTCTCATGAATTCTGTTAAGGCATTCCCACTCGCTGGAACATTGTTGACCCCTTAGTGCAACTTCTTTGTGTTTCAAATCTGACGTAATATCAAAAGTTATATTCTCAAAATACGAGAAACCGTATTCTATTCCTGAATCAAGAATTTCTTCCAATGTCTATAATTGATTCTCGTATCCTGGATCTGCCAAGAAGCTCGTCAAGAATGTCTGGAAAACAGTGCTGATGGCGGAACAGTAACAAACAAAAACAACGAACAACAACTTTAACCTCAAACGGGTACGCCGACCGTCATAGCCCAAATATTGTACATCGCGCTTGATATACCAGCGTATGACCGGACGTCGTTAGATTGCTTTGCCAGACACCAGGAAACAGCAGTCACAAGGAACAGGACAACTACAACAGAAACTTATAAACTTATTATTTCTATTTGGAATAGGGAGGAATTGCCTGAGGAATGGAAGGAGTCGGTCATTGTGCCTATTTATAAGAAGCGTGATAAAACAGATTGTAGTAACTATCGAGGCATATCACTTTGTTGACTACGTGCAAAATTCTATCCAATATTCTTTTGTCAAGGTTAACTCCATATGCAGAGGAAATTATTGGGGATCACCAGTGTGGATTTCGACGTAACAGGTCAAGTACTGATCATATATTCAGCATTCGCCAAATATTTGAGAAAAAATGGGAATACAATGAGGCAGTGCATCAGCTATTTATATATTTCAAGAAAGCCTATGATTCAATTAGGAGGGAGGTCTTGTATAATATTCTCATTGAGTTCGGTATCCCCGTGAAACTAGTAAGGTTAATAAAAATTTGCCTAAGTAAAACGTATAGCAGAGTTCGGGTAGGCAAACATCTGTCTGACACGTTTCCTATTAAGAATGGCTTGAAACAAGATGCTCTGTCACCATTGCTTTTCAACTTTGCTTTAGAATATGCCATTAGGAGGGTTCAGGCAAACCAGGAGGGCTTGAAATTGAATGGTACACATCAGCTTCTGGTTTATGCTGATGATGTTAATATACTGGGAGGAAGCATACATAGTATAAAGAAAAATGCAGAAGATTTAATTATTGCTAGTAAGGAGATTGGTCTAGAAGTGAATGCTGAGAAAACTAAGTACATGGTAATGTCTCGAAATCAGAATGCAGGACACAATCACAACATAAATATAGAAAATAAATCCTTTGAAAGGGTGGAAGAATTCAAATATTTGGGAGCAACCCTAACGAATCGAAACTCCATTCATGAAGAAATTAAGAGCAGATTGAAGTCGGGGAATGCTTGCTATCATTCGGTGCAGAATCTTTTGTCTTCCAGGTTACTATCCAAAAGCACAAAGATTAGGGTATACAGAACTATAATTTTACCTGTTGTTCTGTATGGATGTGAAACTTGGTCTCTCACACTGAGGGAGGAACAAAGACTGAGGGTGTT